>CM042262.1:177500-455000 GCA_023566225.1 Romanogobio albipinnatus | reverse complement strand
AGTCACAACAAGCTAATAAGTGTGTGAGCGGCTTTTCGCCTGTGCCGACCACACGAGGGCGCATCACTCGAACGGACGCGCATTGGTGGTTCAGTGGTAGAATTCTCGCCTCCCACGCGAGTGACCCGGGTCCGATTCCCGGCCAATGCAAGGGGCTTTGATCTGTTGTGCCAGAAGTGAGGGTGCTTCTTTTTTAGCATCGAGGGTCAGTCCTCTTGCGTCAGTCACATCAAGCTAATAAGTGTGTGAGCGGCTTTTCGCCTGTGCCGACCACACGAGGGCGCATCACTCGAACGGACGCGCATTGGTGGTTCAGTGGTAGAATTCTCGCCTGCCACGCGGGAGGCCCGGGTTCGATTCCCGGCCAATGCAAGAAGTGTCTTTTGGAGTGCTAGACGTCTGGTTCTTTAAAGCTTTCTTCTGTTGATCGGCATTACTGGCTGTGATTATAAGTTACAGGGCAATAACCCGCCATAATCGTGGAGCCCCAAATGATTTGCCTCTCGTAAAAGAGGTTTTAACCCGAGATCAATATGTGTTCCTCATCTTCCATCTCTTACGACGAGCCAGGGAGCATACCCTCACTTGCTGTAACCACAGACACGCCTGCAGCTGAGCATTGGTGGTTCAGTGGTAGAATTCTCGCCTCCCACGCGAGTGACCCGGGTCCGATTCCCGGCCAATGCAAGGGGCTTTGATCTGTTGTGCCAGAAGTGAGGGTGCTTCTTTTTTAGCATCGAGGGTCAGTCCTCTTGCGTCAGTCACAACAAGCTAATAAGTGTGTGAGCGGCTTTTCGCCTGTGCCGACCACACGAGGGCGCATCACTCGAACGGATGCGCATTGGTGGTTCAGTGGTAGAATTCTCGCCTGCCACGCGGGAGGCCCGGGTTCGATTCCCGGCCAATGCAAGAAGTGTCTTTTGGAGTGCTAGACGTCTGGTTCTTTAAAGCTTTCTTCTGTTGATCGGCATTACTGGCTGTGATTATAAGTTACAGGGCAATAACCCGCCATAATCGTGGAGCCCCAAATGATTTGCCACTCGTAAAAGAGGTTTTAACCCGAGATCAATATGTGTTCCTCATCTTCCATCTCTTAAGACGAGCCAGGGAGCATACCCTCACTTGCTGTAACCACAGACACGCCTGCAGCTGAGCATTGGTGGTTCAGTGGTAGAATTCTCGCCTCCCACGCGAGTGACCCGGGTCCGATTCCCGGCCAATGCAAGGGGCTTTGATCTGTTGTGCCAGAAGTGAGGGTGCTTCTTTTTTAGCATCGAGGGTCAGTCCTCTTGCGTCAGTCACAACAAGCTAATAAGTGTGTGAGCGGCTTTTCGCCTGTGCCGACCACACGAGGGCGCATCACTCGAACGGACGCGCATTGGTGGTTCAGTGGTAGAATTCTCGCCTGCCACGCGGGAGGCCCGGGTTCGATTCCCGGCCAATGCAAGAAGTGTCTTTTGGAGTGCTAGACGTCTGGTTCTTTAAAGCTTTCTTCTGTTGATCGGCATTACTGGCTGTGATTATAAGTTACAGGGCAATAACCCGCCATAATCGTGGAGCCCCAAATGATTTGCCACTCGTAAAAGAGGTTTTAACCCGAGATCAATATGTGTTCCTCATCTTCCATCTCTTACGACGAGCCAGGGAGCATACCCTCACTTGCTGTAACCACAGACACGCCTGCAGCTGAGCATTGGTGGTTCAGTGGTAGAATTCTCGCCTCCCACGCGAGTGACCCGGGTCCGATTCCCGGCCAATGCAAGGGGCTTTGATCTGTTGTGCCAGAAGTGAGGGTGCTTCTTTTTTAGCATCGAGGGTCAGTCCTCTTGCGTCAGTCACAACAAGCTAATAAGTGTGTGAGCGGCTTTTCGCCTGTGCCGACCACACGAGGGCGCATCACTCGAACGGACGCGCATTGGTGGTTCAGTGGTAGAATTCTCGCCTGCCACGCGGGAGGCCCGGGTTCGATTCCCGGCCAATGCAAGAAGTGTCTTTTGGAGTGCTAGACGTCTGGTTCTTTAAAGCTTTCTTCTGTTGATCGGCATTACTGGCTGTGATTATAAGTTACAGGGCAATAACCCGCCATAATCGTGGAGCCCCAAATGATTTGCCACTCGTAAAAGAGGTTTTAACCCGAGATCAATATGTGTTCCTCATCTTCCATCTCTTACGACGAGCCAGGGAGCATACCCTCACTTGCTGTAACCACAGACACGCCTGCAGCTGAGCATTGGTGGTTCAGTGGTAGAATTCTCGCCTCCCACGCGAGTGACCCGGGTCCGATTCCCGGCCAATGCAAGGGGCTTTGATCTGTTGTGCCAGAAGTGAGGGTGCTTCTTTTTTAGCATCGAGGGTCAGTCCTCTTGCGTCAGTCACAACAAGCTAATAAGTGTGTGAGCGGCTTTTCGCCTGTGCCGACCACACGAGGGCGCATCACTCGAACGGACGCGCATTGGTGGTTCAGTGGTAGAATTCTCGCCTGCCACGCGGGAGGCCCGGGTTCGATTCCCGGCCAATGCAAGAAGTGTCTTTTGGAGTGCTAGACGTCTGGTTCTTTAAAGCTTTCTTCTGTTGATCGGCATTACTGGCTGTGATTATAAGTTACAGGGCAATAACCCGCCATAATCGTGGAGCCCCAAATGATTTGCCACTCGTAAAAGAGGTTTTAACCCGAGATCAATATGTGTTCCTCATCTTCCATCTCTTACGACGAGCCAGGGAGCATACCCTCACTTGCTGTAACCACAGACACGCCTGCAGCTGAGCATTGGTGGTTCAGTGGTAGAATTCTCGCCTCCCACGCGAGTGACCCGGGTCCGATTCCCGGCCAATGCAAGGGGCTTTGATCTGTTGTGCCAGAAGTGAGGGTGCTTCTTTTTTAGCATCGAGGGTCAGTCCTCTTGCGTCAGTCACAACAAGCTAATAAGTGTGTGAGCGGCTTTTCGCCTGTGCCGACCACACGAGGGCGCATCACTCGAACGGACGCGCATTGGTGGTTCAGTGGTAGAATTCTCGCCTGCCACGCGGGAGGCCCGGGTTCGATTCCCGGCCAATGCAAGAAGTGTCTTTTGGAGTGCTAGACGTCTGGTTCTTTAAAGCTTTCTTCTGTTGATCGGCATTACTGGCTGTGATTATAAGTTACAGGGCAATAACCCGCCATAATCGTGGAGCCCCAAATGATTTGCCACTCGTAAAAGAGGTTTTAACCCGAGATCAATATGTGTTCCTCATCTTCCATCTCTTACGACGAGCCAGGGAGCATACCCTCACTTGCTGTAACCACAGACACGCCTGCAGCTGAGCATTGGTGGTTCAGTGGTAGAATTCTCGCCTCCCACGCGAGTGACCCAGGTCCGATTCCCGGCCAATGCAAGGGGCTTTGATCTGTTGTGCCAGAAGTGAGGGTGCTTCTTTTTTAGCATCGAGGGTCAGTCCTCTTGCGTCAGTCACAACAAGCTAATAAGTGTGTGAGCGGCTTTTCGCCTGTGCCGACCACACGAGGGCGCATCACTCGAACGGACGCGCATTGGTGGTTCAGTGGTAGAATTCTCGCCTGCCACGCGGGAGGCCCGGGTTCGATTCCCGGCCAATGCAAGAAGTGTCTTTTGGAGTGCTAGACGTCTGGTTCTTTAAAGCTTTCTTCTGTTGATCGGCATTACTGGCTGTGATTATAAGTTACAGGGCAATAACCCGCCATAATCGTGGAGCCCCAAATGATTTGCCACTCGTAAAAAGAGGTTTTAACCCGAGATCAATATGTGTTCCTCATCTTCCATCTCTTGCGACGAGCCAGGGAGCATACCCTCACTTGCTGTAACCACAGACACGCCTGCAGCTGAGCATTGGTGGTTCAGTGGTAGAATTCTCGCCTCCCACGCGAGTGACCCGGGTCCGATTCCCGGCCAATGCAAGGGGCTTTGATCTGTTGTGCCAGAAGTGAGGGTGCTTCTTTTTTAGCATCGAGGGTCAGTCCTCTTGCGTCAGTCACAACAAGCTAATAAGTGTGTGAGCGGCTTTTCGCCTGTGCCGACCACACGAGGGCGCATCACTCGAACGGACGCGCATTGGTGGTTCAGTGGTAGAATTCTCGCCTGCCACGCGGGATGCCCGGGTTCGATTCCCGGCCAATGCAAGAAGTGTCTTTTGGAGTGCTAGACGTCTGGTTCTTTAAAGCTTTCTTCTGTTGATCGGCATTACTGGCTGTGATTATAAGTTACAGGGCAATAACCCGCCATAATCGTGGAGCCCCAAATGATTTGCCACTCGTAAAAGAGGTTTTAACCCGAGATCAATATGTGTTCCTCATCTTCCATCTCTTACGACGAGCCAGGGAGCATACCCTCACTTGCTGTAACCACAGACACGCCTGCAGCTGAGCATTGGTGGTTCAGTGGTAGAATTCTCGCCTCCCACGCGAGTGACCACGGGTCTGATTCCCGGCCAATGCAAGGGGCTTTGATCTGTTGTGCCAGAAGTGAGGGTGCTTCTTTTTTAGCATCGAGGGTCAGTCCTCTTGCGTCAGTCACAACAAGCTAATAAGTGTGTGAGCGGCTTTTCGCCTGTGCCGACCACACGAGGGCGCATCACTCGTACGGATGCGCATTGGTGGTTCAGTGGTAGAATTCTCGCCTGCCACGCGGGAGGCCCGGGTTCGATTCCCGGCCAATGCAAGAAGTGTCTTTTGGAGTGCTAGACGTCTGGTTCTTTAAAGCTTTCTTCTGTTGATCGGCATTACTGGCTGTGATTATAAGTTACAGGGCAATAACCCGCCATAATCGTGGAGCCCCAAATGATTTGCCACTCGTAAAAGAGGTTTTAACCCGAGATCAATATGTGTTCCTCATCTTCCATCTCTTACGACGAGCCAGGGAGCATACCCTCACTTGCTGTAACCACAGACACGCCTGCAGCTGAGCATTGGTGGTTCAGTGGTAGAATTCTCGCCTCCCACGCGAGTGACCCGGGTCCGATTCCCGGCCAATGCAAGGGGCTTTGATCTGTTGTGCCAGAAGTGAGGGTGCTTCTTTTTTAGCATCGAGGGTCAGTCCTCTTGCGTCAGTCACAACAAGCTAATAAGTGTGTGAGCGGCTTTTCGCCTGTGCCGACCACACGAGGGCGCATCACTCGAACGGACGCGCATTGGTGGTTCAGTGGTAGAATTCTCGCCTGCCACGCGGGAGGCCCGGGTTCGATTCCCGGCCAATGCAAGAAGTGTCTTTTGGAGTGCTAGACGTCTGGTTCTTTAAAGCTTTCTTCTGTTGATCGGCATTACTGGCTGTGATTATAAGTTACAGGGCAATAACCCGCCATAATCGTGGAGCCCCAAATGATTTGCCACTCGTAAAAGAGGTTTTAACCCGAGATCAATATGTGTTCCTCATCTTCCATCTCTTACGACGAGCCAGGGAGCATACCCTCACTTGCTGTAACCACAGACACGCCTGCAGCTGAGCATTGGTGGTTCAGTGGTAGAATTCTCGCCTCCCACGCGAGTGACCCGGGTCCGATTCCCGGCCAATGCAAGGGGCTTTGATCTGTTGTGCCAGAAGTGAGGGTGCTTCTTTTTTAGCATCGAGGGTCAGTCCTCTTGCGTCAGTCACAACAAGCTAATAAGTGTGTGAGCGGCTTTTCGCCTGTGCCGACCACACGAGGGCGCATCACTCGAACGGACGCGCATTGGTGGTTCAGTGGTAGAATTCTCGCCTGCCACGCGGGAGACCCGGGTTCGATTCCCGGCCAATGCAAGAAGTGTCTTTTGGAGTGCTAGACGTCTGGTTCTTTAAAGCTTTCTTCTGTTGATCGGCATTACTGGCTGTGATTATAAGTTACAGGGCAATAACCCGCCATAATCGTGGAGCCCCAAATGATTTGCCACTCGTAAAAGAGGTTTTAACCCGAGATCAATATGTGTTCCTCATCTTCCATCTCTTACGACGAGCCAGGGAGCATACCCTCACTTGCTGTAACCACAGACACGCCTGCAGCTGAGCATTGGTGGTTCAGTGGTAGAATTCTCGCCTCCCACGCGAGTGACCCCGGGTCCGATTCCCGGCCAATGCAAGGGGCTTTGATCTGTTGTGCCAGAAGTGAGGGTGCTTCTTTTTTAGCATCGAGGGTCAGTCCTCTTGCGTCAGTCACAACAAGCTAATAAGTGTGTGAGCGGCTTTTCGCCTGTGCCGACCACACGAGGGCGCATCACTCGAACGGACGCGCATTGGTGGTTCAGTGGTAGAATTCTCGCCTGCCACGCGGGAGGCCCGGGTTCGATTCCCGGCCAATGCAAGAAGTGTCTTTTGGAGTGCTAGACGTCTGGTTCTTTAAAGCTTTCTTCTGTTGATCGGCATGACTGGCTGTGATTATAAGTTACAGGGCAATAACCCGCCATAATCGTGGAGCCCCAAATGATTTGCCACTCGTAAAAGAGGTTTTAACCCGAGATCAATATGTGTTCCTCATCTTCCATCTCTTCCATCTCTTACGACGAGCCAGGGAGCATACCCTCACTTGCTGTAACCACAGACACGCCTGCAGCTGAGCATTGGTGGTTCAGTGGTAGAATTCTCGCCTCCCACGCGAGTGACCCGGGTCCGATTCCCGGCCAATGCAAGGGGCTTTGATCTGTTGTGCCAGAAGTGAGGGTGCTTCTTTTTTAGCATCGAGGGTCAGTCCTCTTGCGTCAGTCACATCAAGCTAATAAGTGTGTGAGCGGCTTTTCGCCTGTGCCGACCACACGAGGGCGCATCACTCGAACGGACGCGCATTGGTGGTTCAGTGGTAGAATTCTCGCCTGCCACGCGGGAGGCCCGGGTTCGATTCCCGGCCAATGCAAGAAGTGTCTTTTGGAGTGCTAGACGTCTGGTTCTTTAAAGCTTTCTTCTGTTGATCGGCATTACTGGCTGTGATTATAAGTTACAGGGCAATAACCCGCCATAATCGTGGAGCCCCAAATGATTTGCCACTCGTAAAAGAGGTTTTAACCCGAGATCAATATGTGTTCCTCATCTTCCATCTCTTACGACGAGCCAGGGAGCATACCCTCACTTGCTGTAACCACAGACACGCCTGCAGCTGAGCATTGGTGGTTCAGTGGTAGAATTCTCGCCTCCCACGCGAGTGACCCGGGTCCGATTCCCGGCCAATGCAAGGGGCTTTGATCTGTTGTGCCAGAAGTGAGGGTGCTTCTTTTTTAGCATCGAGGGTCAGTCCTCTTGCGTCAGTCACAACAAGCTAATAAGTGTGTGAGCGGCTTTTCGCCTGTGCCGACCACACGAGGGCGCATCACTCGAACGGACGCGCATTGGTGGTTCAGTGGTAGAATTCTCGCCTGCCACGCGGGAGGCCCGGGTTCGATTCCCGGCCAATGCAAGAAGTGTCTTTTGGAGTGCTAGACGTCTGGTTCTTTAAAGCTTTCTTCTGTTGATCGGCATTACTGGCTGTGATTATAAGTTACAGGGCAATAACCCGCCATAATCGTGGAGCCCCAAATGATTTGCCACTCGTAAAAGAGGTTTTAACCCGAGATCAATATGTGTTCCTCATCTTCCATCTCTTACGACGAGCCAGGGAGCATACCCTCACTTGCTGTAACCACAGACACGCCTGCAGCTGAGCATTGGTGGTTCAGTGGTAGAATTCTCGCCTCCCACGCGAGTGACCCGGGTCCGATTCCCGGCCAATGCAAGGGGCTTTGATCTGTTGTGCCAGAAGTGAGGGTGCTTCTTTTTTAGCATCGAGGGTCAGTCCTCTTGCGTCAGTCACAACAAGCTAATAAGTGTGTGAGCGGCTTTTCGCCTGTGCCGACCACACGAGGGCGCATCACTCGAACGGACGCGCATTGGTGGTTCAGTGGTAGAATTCTCGCCTGCCACGCGGGAGGCCCGGGTTCGATTCCCGGCCAATGCAAGAAGTGTCTTTTGGAGTGCTAGACGTCTGGTTCTTTAAAGCTTTCTTCTGTTGATCGGCATTACTGGCTGTGATTATAAGTTACAGGGCAATAACCCGCCATAATCGTAGAGCCCCAAATGATTTGCCACTCGTAAAAGAGGTTTTAACCCGAGATCAATATGTGTTCCTCATCTTCCATCTCTTGCGACGAGCCAGGGAGCATACCCTCACTTGCTGTAACCACAGACACGCCTGCAGCTGAGCATTGGTGGTTCAGTGGTAGAATTCTCGCCTCCCACGCGAGTGACCCGGGTCCGATTCCCGGCCAATGCAAGGGGCTTTGATCTGTTGTGCCAGAAGTGAGGGTGCTTCTTTTTTAGCATCGAGGGTCAGTCCTCTTGCGTCAGTCACAACAAGCTAATAAGTGTGTGAGCGGCTTTTCGCCTGTGCCGACCACACGAGGGCGCATCACTCGAACGGACGCGCATTGGTGGTTCAGTGGTAGAATTCTCGCCTGCCACGCGGGAGGCCCGGGTTCGATTCCCGGCCAATGCAAGAAGTGTCTTTTGGAGTGCTAGACGTCTGGTTCTTTAAAGCTTTCTTCTGTTGATCGGCATTACTGGCTGTGATTATAAGTTACAGGGCAATAACCCGCCATAATCGTGGAGCCCCAAATGATTTGCCACTCGTAAAAGAGGTTTTAACCCGAGATCAATATGTGTTCCTCATCTTCCATCTCTTACGACGAGCCAGGGAGCATACCCTCACTTGCTGTAACCACAGACACGCCTGCAGCTGAGCATTGGTGGTTCAGTGGTAGAATTCTCGCCTCCCACGCGAGTGACCCGGGTCCGATTCCCGGCCAATGCAAGGGGCTTTGATCTGTTGTGCCAGAAGTGAGGGTGCTTCTTTTTTAGCATCGAGGGTCAGTCCTCTTGCGTCAGTCACAACAAGCTAATAAGTGTGTGAGCGGCTTTTCGCCTGTGCCGACCACACGAGGGCGCATCACTCGAACGGACGCGCATTGGTGGTTCAGTGGTAGAATTCTCGCCTGCCACGCGGGAGGCCCGGGTTCGATTCCCGGCCAATGCAAGAAGTGTCTTTTGGAGTGCTAGACGTCTGGTTCTTTAAAGCTTTCTTCTGTTGATCGGCATTACTGGCTGTGATTATAAGTTACAGGGCAATAACCCGCCATAATCGTGGAGCCCCAAATGATTTGCCACTCGTAAAAGAGGTTTTAACCCGAGATCAATATGTGTTCCTCATCTTCCATCTCTTACGACGAGCCAGGGAGCATACCCTCACTTGCTGTAACCACAGACACGCCTGCAGCTGAGCATTGGTGGTTCAGTGGTAGAATTCTCGCCTCCCACGCGAGTGACCCCGGGTCCGATTCCCGGCCAATGCAAGGGGCTTTGATCTGTTGTGCCAGAAGTGAGGGTGCTTCTTTTTTAGCATCGAGGGTCAGTCCTCTTGCGTCAGTCACAACAAGCTAATAAGTGTGTGAGCGGCTTTTCGCCTGTGCCGACCACACGAGGGCGCATCACTCGAACGGACGCGCATTGGTGGTTCAGTGGTAGAATTCTCGCCTGCCACGCGGGAGGCCCGGGTTCGATTCCCGGCCAATGCAAGAAGTGTCTTTTGGAGTGCTAGACGTCTGGTTCTTTAAAGCTTTCTTCTGTTGATCGGCATGACTGGCTGTGATTATAAGTTACAGGGCAATAACCCGCCATAATCGTGGAGCCCCAAATGATTTGCCACTCGTAAAAGAGGTTTTAACCCGAGATCAATATGTGTTCCTCATCTTCCATCTCTTCCATCTCTTACGACGAGCCAGGGAGCATACCCTCACTTGCTGTAACCACAGACACGCCTGCAGCTGAGCATTGGTGGTTCAGTGGTAGAATTCTCGCCTCCCACGCGAGTGACCCGGGTCCGATTCCCGGCCAATGCAAGGGGCTTTGATCTGTTGTGCCAGAAGTGAGGGTGCTTCTTTTTTAGCATCGAGGGTCAGTCCTCTTGCGTCAGTCACATCAAGCTAATAAGTGTGTGAGCGGCTTTTCGCCTGTGCCGACCACACGAGGGCGCATCACTCGAACGGACGCGCATTGGTGGTTCAGTGGTAGAATTCTCGCCTGCCACGCGGGAGGCCCGGGTTCGATTCCCGGCCAATGCAAGAAGTGTCTTTTGGAGTGCTAGACGTCTGGTTCTTTAAAGCTTTCTTCTGTTGATCGGCATTACTGGCTGTGATTATAAGTTACAGGGCAATAACCCGCCATAATCGTGGAGCCCCAAATGATTTGCCACTCGTAAAAGAGGTTTTAACCCGAGATCAATATGTGTTCCTCATCTTCCATCTCTTACGACGAGCCAGGGAGCATACCCTCACTTGCTGTAACCACAGACACGCCTGCAGCTGAGCATTGGTGGTTCAGTGGTAGAATTCTCGCCTCCCACGCGAGTGACCCGGGTCCGATTCCCGGCCAATGCAAGGGGCTTTGATCTGTTGTGCCAGAAGTGAGGGTGCTTCTTTTTTAGCATCGAGGGTCAGTCCTCTTGCGTCAGTCACAACAAGCTAATAAGTGTGTGAGCGGCTTTTCGCCTGTGCCGACCACACGAGGGCGCATCACTCGAACGGACGCGCATTGGTGGTTCAGTGGTAGAATTCTCGCCTGCCACGCGGGAGGCCCGGGTTCGATTCCCGGCCAATGCAAGAAGTGTCTTTTGGAGTGCTAGACGTCTGGTTCTTTAAAGCTTTCTTCTGTTGATCGGCATTACTGGCTGTGATTATAAGTTACAGGGCAATAACCCGCCATAATCGTGGAGCCCCAAATGATTTGCCACTCGTAAAAGAGGTTTTAACCCGAGATCAATATGTGTTCCTCATCTTCCATCTCTTACGACGAGCCAGGGAGCATACCCTCACTTGCTGTAACCACAGACACGCCTGCAGCTGAGCATTGGTGGTTCAGTGGTAGAATTCTCGCCTCCCACGCGAGTGACCCGGGTCCGATTCCCGGCCAATGCAAGGGGCTTTGATCTGTTGTGCCAGAAGTGAGGGTGCTTCTTTTTTAGCATCGAGGGTCAGTCCTCTTGCGTCAGTCACAACAAGCTAATAAGTGTGTGAGCGGCTTTTCGCCTGTGCCGACCACACGAGGGCGCATCACTCGAACGGACGCGCATTGGTGGTTCAGTGGTAGAATTCTCGCCTGCCACGCGGGAGGCCCGGGTTCGATTCCCGGCCAATGCAAGAAGTGTCTTTTGGAGTGCTAGACGTCTGGTTCTTTAAAGCTTTCTTCTGTTGATCGGCATTACTGGCTGTGATTATAAGTTACAGGGCAATAACCCGCCATAATCGTAGAGCCCCAAATGATTTGCCACTCGTAAAAGAGGTTTTAACCCGAGATCAATATGTGTTCCTCATCTTCCATCTCTTGCGACGAGCCAGGGAGCATACCCTCACTTGCTGTAACCACAGACACGCCTGCAGCTGAGCATTGGTGGTTCAGTGGTAGCATTCTCGCCTCCCACGCGAGTGACCCCGGGTCCGATTCCCGGCATATGCAAGGGGCTTTGATCTGTTGTGCCAGAAGTGAGGGTGCTTCTTTTTTAGCATCGAGGGTCAGTCCTCTTGCGTCAGTCACAACAAGCTAATAAGTGTGTGAGCGGCTTTTCGCCTGTGCCGACCACACGAGGGCGCATCACTCGAACGGACGCGCATTGGTGGTTCAGTGGTAGAATTCTCGCCTGCCACGCGGGAGGCCCGGGTTCGATTCCCGGCCAATGCAAGAAGTGTCTTTTGGAGTGCTAGACGTCTGGTTCTTTAAAGCTTTCTTCTGTTGATCGGCATTACTGGCTGTGATTATAAGTTACAGGGCAATAACCCGCCATAATCGTGGAGCCCCAAATGATTTGCCACTCGTAAAAGAGGTTTTAACCCGAGATCAATATGTGTTCCTCATCTTCCATCTCTTACGACGAGCCAGGGAGCATACCCTCACTTGCTGTAACCACAGACACGCCTGCAGCTGAGCATTGGTGGTTCAGTGGTAGAATTCTCGCCTCCCACGCGAGTGACCCCGGGTCCGATTCCCGGCCAATGCAAGGGGCTTTTATCTGTTGTGCCAGAAGTGAGGGTGCTTCTTTTTTAGCATCGAGGGTCAGTCCTCTTGCGTCAGTCACAACAAGCTAATAAGTGTGTGAGCGGCTTTTCGCCTGTGCCGACCACACGAGGGCGCATCACTCGAACGGACGCGCATTGGTGGTTCAGTGGTAGAATTCTCGCCTGCCACGCGGGAGGCCCGGGTTCGATTCCCGGCCAATGCAAGAAGTGTCTTTTGGAGTGCTAGACGTCTGGTTCTTTAAAGCTTTCTTCTGTTGATCGGCATGACTGGCTGTGATTATAAGTTACAGGGCAATAACCCGCCATAATCGTGGAGCCCCAAATGATTTGCCACTCGTAAAAGAGGTTTTAACCCGAGATCAATATGTGTTCCTCATCTTCCATCTCTTCCATCTCTTACGACGAGCCAGGGAGCATACCCTCACTTGCTGTAACCACAGACACGCCTGCAGCTGAGCATTGGTGGTTCAGTGGTAGAATTCTCGCCTCCCACGCGAGTGACCCGGGTCCGATTCCCGGCCAATGCAAGGGGCTTTGATCTGTTGTGCCAGAAGTGAGGGTGCTTCTTTTTTAGCATCGAGGGTCAGTCCTCTTGCGTCAGTCACATCAAGCTAATAAGTGTGTGAGCGGCTTTTCGCCTGTGCCGACCACACGAGGGCGCATCACTCGAACGGACGCGCATTGGTGGTTCAGTGGTAGAATTCTCGCCTGCCACGCGGGAGGCCCGGGTTCGATTCCCGGCCAATGCAAGAAGTGTCTTTTGGAGTGCTAGACGTCTGGTTCTTTAAAGCTTTCTTCTGTTGATCGGCATTACTGGCTGTGATTATAAGTTACAGGGCAATAACCCGCCATAATCGTGGAGCCCCAAATGATTTGCCACTCGTAAAAGAGGTTTTAACCCGAGATCAATATGTGTTCCTCATCTTCCATCTCTTACGACGAGCCAGGGAGCATACCCTCACTTGCTGTAACCACAGACACGCCTGCAGCTGAGCATTGGTGGTTCAGTGGTAGAATTCTCGCCTCCCACGCGAGTGACCCGGGTCCGATTCCCGGCCAATGCAAGGGGCTTTGATCTGTTGTGCCAGAAGTGAGGGTGCTTCTTTTTTAGCATCGAGGGTCAGTCCTCTTGCGTCAGTCACAACAAGCTAATAAGTGTGTGAGCGGCTTTTCGCCTGTGCCGACCACACGAGGGCGCATCACTCGGACGGACGCGCATTGGTGGTTCAGTGGTAGAATTCTCGCCTGCCACGCGGGAGGCCCGGGTTCGATTCCCGGCCAATGCAAGAAGTGTCTTTTGGAGTGCTAGACGTCTGGTTCTTTAAAGCTTTCTTCTGTTGATCGGCATTACTGGCTGTGATTATAAGTTACAGGGCAATAACCCGCCATAATCGTGGAGCCCCAAATGATTTGCCACTCGTAAAAGAGGTTTTAACCCAAGATCAATATGTGTTCCTCATCTTCCATCTCTTACGACGAGCCAGGGAGCATACCCTCACTTGCTGTAACCACAGACACGCCTGCAGCTGAGCATTGGTGGTTCAGTGGTAGAATTCTCGCCTCCCACGCGAGTGACCCCGGGTCCGATTCCCGGCCAATGCAAGGGGCTTTGATCTGTTGTGCCAGAAGTGAGGGTGCTTCTTTTTTAGCATCGAGGGTCAGTCCTCTTGCGTCAGTCACAACAAGCTAATAAGTGTGTGAGCGGCTTTTCGCCTGTGCCGACCACACGAGGGCGCATCACTCGAACGGACGCGCATTGGTGGTTCAGTGGTAGAATTCTCGCCTGCCACGCGGGAGGCCCGGGTTCGATTCCCGGCCAATGCAAGAAGTGTCTTTTGGAGTGCTAGACGTCTGGTTCTTTAAAGCTTTCTTCTGTTGATCGGCATTACTGGCTGTGATTATAAGTTACAGGGCAATAACCCGCCATAATCGTGGAGCCCCAAATGATTTGCCACTCGTAAAAGAGGTTTTAACCCGAGATCAATATGTGTTCCTCATCTTCCATCTCTTACGACGAGCCAGGGAGCATACCCTCACTTGCTGTAACCACAGACACGCCTGCAGCTGAGCATTGGTGGTTCAGTGGTAGAATTCTCCCGCTTGGTAATATTATAAGAAAACATGGAATTAATTTCCACTGTTATGCTGATGACACTCAATTATATATTTCATCACGACCGGACGAAAACGCTAAATTATCTAAACTGACAGCGTGTGTTGAAGATATTAAATACTGGATGACGTGTAATTTTCTGCTATTAAATTCAGATAAAACGGAGGTATTACTTATTGGTCCAAAAAACTGCCCACAAAACCTTGCACAATACAACTTTACCTTGGAAGGATGTCCTGTCACTTTATCCACTGCAGTAAAAGACCTAGGTGTTATACTAGACCGCAACCTGACATTCGAAAATCATATTTCATATGTTACAAGAACGGCATTTTTCCACCTTAGAAACATTGCTAAGCTACGTAACATGCTATCTATTCCTGATGCAGAAAAGTTAGTTCATGCATTCATGACCTCGAGATTAGATTACTGTAATGCTTTATTAGCTGGTTGTCCTGCATCCTCAATAAACAAACTACAGTTAGTCCAAAACGCAGCTGCTAGAGTTCTTACTAGGTCAAGAAAATATGATCATATAACACCAATTTTATCATCTCTACACTGGTTACCTATTAAGTTCCGTATCAATTACAAAGTATTGCTACTGACCTATAAAGCCCTAAATGGTTTAGCTCCAGTGTATCTAACGGATCTTCTATCGCCCTACAACCCATCGCGCTCTTTAAGGTCACTAAACTCTAGGCTTCTGGTCATTCCTAGGATATCCAAGTCCACTAAAGGAGGGAGGGCTTTTTCACATTTGGCTCCTAAACTCTGGAATAGTCTTCCTGATATTGTCCGAGGTTCAGACTCGCTGTCCCAGTTTAAAACTAGATTAAAGACACATCTCTTTAGCCAAGCATTCACATTATAATTACCTTTTATACTACAGTTAAATCGGAACAACAGCATTAATATAATATTCTGAACAGCAGCTACGCTAATTATTTCCCATCTGCTTTTCTGTTGTTATCTCGGGACACTAGTCCCGAGGTAAATAGTTCGTCAGCTCCGGTTGGTATCCAGCCTCTCATGAAGACTTTGGATGCCCCAACACCTGTGATGAGACGACTCCACGCCTGTGAAGAGACGACTCAACGCCAGCGTTGTTATGGCCTAAATTAATACACGACTGATTATCTTTTTCGAACATTGTTCTTTAACATTGTGTTTTTAAACATTTTTTTTATACTGTTCATCTATGAAATGCACTTTCTGTAAAGCTGCTTTGAAACAATGTGTATTGTGAAAAGCGCTATACAAATAAATTTGAATTGAATTGAATTGAATTGAATTCTCGCCTCCCACGCGAGTGACCCGGGTCCGATTCCCGGCCAATGCAAGGGGCTTTGATCTGTTGTGCCAGAAGTGAGGGTGCTTCTTTTTTAGCATCGAGGGTCAGTCCTCTTGCGTCAGTCACATCAAGCTAATAAGTGTGTGAGCGGCTTTTCGCCTGTGCCGACCACACGAGGGCGCATCACTCGAACGGACGCGCATTGGTGGTTCAGTGGTAGAATTCTCGCCTGCCACGCGGGAGGCCCGGGTTCGATTCCCGGCCAATGCAAGAAGTGTCTTTTGGAGTGCTAGACGTCTGGTTCTTTAAAGCTTTCTTCTGTTGATCGGCATTACTGGCTGTGATTATAAGTTACAGGGCAATAACCCGCCATAATCGTGGAGCCCCAAATGATTTGCCTCTCGTAAAAGAGGTTTTAACCCGAGATCAATATGTGTTCCTCATCTTCCATCTCTTACGACGAGCCAGGGAGCATACCCTCACTTGCTGTAACCACAGACACGCCTGCAGCTGAGCATTGGTGGTTCAGTGGTAGAATTCTCGCCTCCCACGCGAGTGACCCGGGTCCGATTCCCGGCCAATGCAAGGGGCTTTGATCTGTTGTGCCAGAAGTGAGGGTGCTTCTTTTTTAGCATCGAGGGTCAGTCCTCTTGCGTCAGTCACAACAAGCTAATAAGTGTGTGAGCGGCTTTTCGCCTGTGCCGACCACACGAGGGCGCATCACTCGAACGGACGCGCATTGGTGGTTCAGTGGTAGAATTCTCGCCTGCCACGCGGGAGGCCCGGGTTCGATTCCCGGCCAATGCAAGAAGTGTCTTTTGGAGTGCTAGACGTCTGGTTCTTTAAAGCTTTCTTCTGTTGATCGGCATTACTGGCTGTGATTATAAGTTACAGGGCAATAACCCGCCATAATCGTGGAGCCCCAAATGATTTGCCACTCGTAAAAGAGGTTTTAACCCGAGATCAATATGTGTTCCTCATCTTCCATCTCTTACGACGAGCCAGGGAGCATACCCTCACTTGCTGTAACCACAGACACGCCTGCAGCTGAGCATTGGTGGTTCAGTGGTAGAATTCTCGCCTCCCACGCGAGTGACCCGGGTCCGATTCCCGGCCAATGCAAGGGGCTTTGATCTGTTGTGCCAGAAGTGAGGGTGCTTCTTTTTTAGCATCGAGGGTCAGTCCTCTTGCGTCAGTCACAACAAGCTAATAAGTGTGTGAGCGGCTTTTCGCCTGTGCCGACCACACGAGGGCGCATCACTCGAACGGACGCGCATTGGTGGTTCAGTGGTAGAATTCTCGCCTGCCACGCGGGAGGCCCGGGTTCGATTCCCGGCCAATGCAAGAAGTGTCTTTTGGAGTGCTAGACGTCTGGTTCTTTAAAGCTTTCTTCTGTTGATCGGCATTACTGGCTGTGATTATAAGTTACAGGGCAATAACCCGCCATAATCGTGGAGCCCCAAATGATTTGCCACTCGTAAAAGAGGTTTTAACCCGAGATCAATATGTGTTCCTCATCTTCCATCTCTTACGACGAGCCAGGGAGCATACCCTCACTTGCTGTAACCACAGACACGCCTGCAGCTGAGCATTGGTGGTTCAGTGGTAGAATTCTCGCCTCCCACGCGAGTGACCCCGGGTCCGATTCCCGGCCAATGCAAGGGGCTTTGATCTGTTGTGCCAGAAGTGAGGGTGCTTCTTTTTTAGCATCGAGGGTCAGTCCTCTTGCGTCAGTCACAACAAGCTAATAAGTGTGTGAGCGGCTTTTCGCCTGTGCCGACCACACGAGGGCGCATCACTCGAACGGACGCGCATTGGTGGTTCAGTGGTAGAATTCTCGCCTGCCACGCGGGAGGCCCGGGTTCGATTCCCGGCCAATGCAAGAAGTGTCTTTTGGAGTGCTAGACGTCTGGTTCTTTAAAGCTTTCTTCTGTTGATCGGCATTACTGGCTGTGATTATAAGTTACAGGGCAATAACCCGCCATAATCGTGGAGCCCCAAATGATTTGCCACTCGTAAAAGAGGTTTTAACCCGAGATCAATATGTGTTCCTCATCTTCCATCTCTTACGACAAGCCAGGGAGCATACCCTCACTTGCTGTAACCACAGACACGCCTGCAGCTGAGCATTGGTGGTTCAGTGGTAGAATTCTCCCGCTTGGTAATATTATAAGAAAACATGGAATTAATTTCCACTGTTATGCTGATGACACTCAATTATATATTTCATCACGACCGGACGAAAACGCTAAATTATCTAAACTGACAGCGTGTGTTGAAGATATTAAATACTGGATGACGTGTAATTTTCTGCTATTAAATTCAGATAAAACGGAGGTATTACTTATTGGTCCAAAAAACTGCCCACAAAACCTTGCACAATACAACTTTACCTTGGAAGGATGTCCTGTCACTTTATCCACTGCAGTAAAAGACCTAGGTGTTATACTAGACCGCAACCTGACATTCGAAAATCATATTTCATATGTTACAAGAACGGCATTTTTCCACCTTAGAAACATTGCTAAGCTACGTAACATGCTATCTATTCCTGATGCAGAAAAGTTAGTTCATGCATTCATGACCTCGAGATTAGATTACTGTAATGCTTTATTAGCTGGTTGTCCTGCATCCTCAATAAACAAACTACAGTTAGTCCAAAACGCAGCTGCTAGAGTTCTTACTAGGTCAAGAAAATATGATCATATAACACCAATTTTATCATCTCTACACTGGTTACCTATTAAGTTCCGTATCAATTACAAAGTATTGCTACTGACCTATAAAGCCCTAAATGGTTTAGCTCCAGTGTATCTAACGGATCTTCTATCGCCCTACAACCCATCGCGCTCTTTAAGGTCACTAAACTCTAGGCTTCTGGTCATTCCTAGGATATCCAAGTCCACTAAAGGAGGGAGGGCTTTTTCACATTTGGCTCCTAAACTCTGGAATAGTCTTCCTGATATTGTCCGAGGTTCAGACTCGCTGTCCCAGTTTAAAACTAGATTAAAGACACATCTCTTTAGCCAAGCATTCACATTATAATTACCTTTTATACTACAGTTAAATCGGAACAACAGCATTAATATAATATTCTGAACAGCAGCTACGCTAATTATTTCCCATCTGCTTTTCTGTTGTTATCTCGGGACACTAGTCCCGAGGTAAATAGTTCGTCAGCTCCGGTTGGTATCCAGCCTCTCATGAAGACTTTGGATGCCCCAACACCTGTGATGAGACGACTCCACGCCTGTGAAGAGACGACTCAACGCCAGCGTTGTTATGGCCTAAATTAATACACGACTGATTATCTTTTTCGAACATTGTTCTTTAACATTGTGTTTTTAAACATTTTTTTTATACTGTTCATCTATGAAATGCACTTTCTGTAAAGCTGCTTTGAAACAATGTGTATTGTGAAAAGCGCTATACAAATAAATTTGAATTGAATTGAATTGAATTGAATTCTCGCCTCCCACGCGAGTGACCCGGGTCCGATTCCCGGCCAATGCAAGGGGCTTTGATCTGTTGTGCCAGAAGTGAGGGTGCTTCTTTTTTAGCATCGAGGGTCAGTCCTCTTGCGTCAGTCACATCAAGCTAATAAGTGTGTGAGCGGCTTTTCGCCTGTGCCGACCACACGAGGGCGCATCACTCGAACGGACGCGCATTGGTGGTTCAGTGGTAGAATTCTCGCCTGCCACGCGGGAGGCCCGGGTTCGATTCCCGGCCAATGCAAGAAGTGTCTTTTGGAGTGCTAGACGTCTGGTTCTTTAAAGCTTTCTTCTGTTGATCGGCATTACTGGCTGTGATTATAAGTTACAGGGCAATAACCCGCCATAATCGTGGAGCCCCAAATGATTTGCCTCTCGTAAAAGAGGTTTTAACCCGAGATCAATATGTGTTCCTCATCTTCCATCTCTTACGACGAGCCAGGGAGCATACCCTCACTTGCTGTAACCACAGACACGCCTGCAGCTGAGCATTGGTGGTTCAGTGGTAGAATTCTCGCCTCCCACGCGAGTGACCCGGGTCCGATTCCCGGCCAATGCAAGGGGCTTTGATCTGTTGTGCCAGAAGTGAGGGTGCTTCTTTTTTAGCATCGAGGGTCAGTCCTCTTGCGTCAGTCACAACAAGCTAATAAGTGTGTGAGCGGCTTTTCGCCTGTGCCGACCACACGAGGGCGCATCACTCGAACGGACGCGCATTGGTGGTTCAGTGGTAGAATTCTCGCCTGCCACGCGGGGGCCAGCCGCGTATAGCTGTAACGCCGTGCCAGCCAATAAAATTGAAGCATTCCAGCTGCTGGCCAAAGAGCGGAAATGATGTCCCAGCCAATCAGATTTTTTCAGACTTTTTTCACTTTTTACTTGGACACAGGTTCGAATCCCACTCATGCAAGTCTAAAAAAATAATGCATTACAGCCACAAAGTATTTTAAATGTGTTTTTTTTTCTTTTGTATTACAAGGGAATGTTCTGAATAAATGATTAATATTAAAATACCTACAGTGAAACAATAGTAGTATAACATTAATTGCTTAAATTAAAATATGGATGTTATATTACATTTTAAATCGTTTTTCCAATGTAAATAAGACATTTATATTTAATTAAGAGTAATATTAAAGTATTAAATGAAAATTGTTTGAGTGATGGAATAATTTAAGTCACACTTAAGTTAATTTATCAATTAAAGGTTTACCCTTTTAAAGGAGTCCTACAAGCACACAGCACTCAGCAAAGTTATTTTCAATTGTTTTTTTTATTAAACACTTTAAGAATAGTAAAAATCTATGCAAAATAATAATATAGAAAGAAACAGACTCTGTAATATGTATATATTGTCAATCTTCATTTCTTCTTTTCTTCCACCCATCTCTGCTTCTCTGCCTCATAATAAGGAGACTACTGAAACTCATTCCAGTTCATCTCCTTGGCCATGCCCTTATCTCTGTATAGAGAGTACACTTTAGATGGGCAGTAGATGTATTTCCCTGCCACTCCAGGGAAGCCCGTATGGATGTGTGGGCTGTTTGGTCCCTGTTTCAGGGCCATGTGGCAGAATCTGCACAGGCGGCCTGCTTGCTGGGTGTCTGGCTTTTTCCTTTTTTTCTCCACCTTCTCCTCCACCCGTTTCTTGGTGGCCTCCAGCTCCCTCTGGAAGAATTTGGTCCCTGCAAATTCTGCAAAAGGCATTTTGGGGTTAGATAGTCCCTCAGCAGCATAAATTTGATGCACCTTCTTGGAGCAGTAGAAATAGCGCACAGGCCCTTGCTGGTGGAAAAAGTGGATGGAGGATCCATCAGTCTCATATCGAGACTTGGGCTGTCCACAAGCAAGACACGTCTTTGTCTGCCTTCTCTTCTGTTCTGGCTGATGCTGTTGCTGCTGCCTCTCCAAGATGCTCTCCACAATCTTCTCAATGGAGTCTTGCGTCAGAGGTGTGGAAAGGGCAGGTGCAGGTGGGTTCACAATAGCCGGCTCCATGGTGACCACAGGAACACTAGCCGTCTCACTCCCCTCTGTTAAAGAGTGCCACAGCTGCTGAGTCTCCAGAAGTTTTTCCTGGCTTGTGTTCAAAGAAGAACTGGTGTTGAGAAGTTTAGCCAGGTGCTTCACATAGCGGGATATGTGCAGCTTGGTTGTGGGGTGCAGCAAGCTATTGGGATCTGTGGCAGACTGATGGACCATGTCTGCATAGTCTTGATCCACAAGCTTCAGGATGTCCTTCTCCCCATGGTACTTCTGCAGCAAGCTGTCTATAGCTTCTTTCATGGGTGGTGTCCAGCGTGTGTGGTCCAACACAAAAACCCGTCCACCCGTCTTTATGGGTCCCGTGCGAGCGCTCCTCGGTGAGGACCTCAGCGGGAGGGGCATAGCATGTGAGATTTCTGGAACACAAAGCAATAACAGTTCCTCAGTTGATCATGTTATTACATTAAAATATAATGCAAAAATGTATGTCTAAAAAGATGACATTAACGTACCCATCGCTACTGGAGGTGCCTGATTGTCTTCTGATGGCATCTCATGCTTTAGCAGTGCACCAGAAGAGAGCGAATGACCGATGGATGGTGCTGGCCTAGGGGATGCCGTCCCAGAGAGCGATGTCCAGCTGGAGGAGGGTGCTGCGTTTGGAGATGGGGCTTGGGCAGGAGCACGTGTCTGCACAGGAGGCAGAGGCACAAGAGCAGCTGGTTCGTCTCTCTTTTGGGTTCGGTGTTTGTCCCAATCCAGAGGAACTGGACGGCAACCTGGCTCTGTGTACTCTAGGCCAAACCGCTCTCCGGTGTCTCTGTCAGAAAGATGAAGTGTAGGATACTTCTCCTGCCCAGTCACTCTCTTGGAGGCAGAATTTAACTCAACCATTAGAGCTGGGTCAAACACTGCAGGGAGGATGACACCTGGCTGCTTAAGATCCACCAGCCGTTGATAATTCCACCTTGCCACCCCTGTCATGCCCTGGGCCTGGAACAATTCAGTGGAGACATGAGTCCCGGTGATCCACTGGGCCTGGTGGAAGTGGTACCCCTCCTGCTGAGACGTACCTCTGACAGGGATCCAGATGGGGACTTTGGCGCCTTCACCAGGTACGTGGTTTAGCTGAAGAGTCCCACCATACCGGTACATTATGCCCTCGGAGAGTTCAGGGTCACTGAGGCAACCGCGGAGAATGTGCACTCTCTGTATGCGCCACGTTTTCAGCATGGATGGCTTGAAAAGTGGGACATTGTTGGGGTCCATGGCCAGGTGAAGATGCTTCAGGACTTTCTCCACTCTGTCCAGCAGCTCTTTGGGTTGCGGTATTTTGGTCCTGCAGTGCTCCCGAATGTGCTGTTTGGTGGGATTGGCTGGATGGATACCACAGAACCTATAGGCATCCTGGAGCTTCTTTAGGTCCTCCTGATCCACCACAGAGAAGGCTGCAGAGAGGAGCTGGCAGAAAGTGCTGAACAGAGGGTGATGCTCAGAGGTGCACTCCCGTGAAAAACGCCTCAGGCAGTGGAACAAGTCCAGCTTCACCACGATGTTGCGGTTGAAATGTGACCGTGAGGCACAGGTGTTCTCCAGCGGTCCAGAGGTGGCCCCAGCAACAATGGAAGGAGTAGTCTTCCAGGCGTCCCAGTGTAGATGTTCACCAGGGATGCAGTCTGGAATCTTAAATGGAGCACAGCAATCCCTAAATGCAAGAAACAAAGATGTAGAACAGTTTAGTAAAAAAAAAAAAATTTGAATTTGTTATTAGTAGTGCTGTCAATTTAACATGTTAACGCACACAATTACCGTCTACTGTCTTTGTTGTTTCTACATTAATCTGGCGATTAAATGTGAAATTATTAAAATATAAAAATAGATTTAAAAAAAACTTTAATATTAGTTTTTATTAATCGCAATTAATTACAGAAATTTGTTTGCAATTAATTTGTTTCTTTTAAATTGATTGACAGCACTAGTTATTAGACATGACATTGGTCAGAGAAGATGGCTGTTCTCACCTGTCCATCCAGTGGAAGCCTGCCTTTTCCACTCCAGCATCGCTGTACCTCTTGGCCATTCCCTGGTACATCGGCTCCAAGGACCTCTCAGTCTCAGACTGAACCATCACCCAGGAAACAATCAGCCAGTTCTCATTCATGATGGCATAACTGGACATGACCCCAGATGCCAGCGTTACTTTTCTTGCAACTTTCCTGGTGTGGTCAGACCTGAAGACCTGCCCAAATGTGCCCTGGAGGAGTTTTGACATGGCTGGCTCTTGGCGCCTGAACTCATCTAGAAGGCAGTCGGTCAGGTAGAAGCTGGACACAGAGACTCCATACCACCCATCTTGATCTTCATATGAGCCAAAAGCACGTGGTGTGTTCTCCTTCCTCAGGAACTGCCCAATGGTCCTCTGTCCATATATGCCGGCCTCAGCATCCCTGACACTTTCTATGGCATGCAGGTATGCCAGGTGAGCTCGTTCATACTTGAGGTGCATGAGCTCATTCACCTGGTTTGCCATATCAGTTGGTGACTTGCTAGTGCGCCTCAGCTCATCCATCACAGACTTGCAGATGGCCTTTTTGTAGGTCAGGAATGCAGGCAGAAGGTTGGTAAAGCGCTTGGGCAGCTTCTCAAGCCATCGTGGATTGTCAGCAAACCAGTTCCTCCGACAGGCTTTGCAGCAGAGTCGTGAGGACAAGATGTAATACTGACCACTTGTGCCAACAATCACCCGGGGCCTGCCCACACCTGCAGAGACCACATGTGGATGAGGACATCCATGCAGACATGGCAGGAGGTAATTGTTCCTTAACCGGACCATGATGTGACTCTCAGGCTTCCAGATGAAAAATGGGTGGAGCTGGAAGAAGTTGGGGGATGGGAGCTCAGCCACTGTATCGACAAGCTCAGGTTGTGGAGGAAGACGCCACAGTGAAATTGCGTTCCCTGGGTTACGCACTGAATGAGACCCAGGCCACAGTCCGAGATCCTGAAGCTCTATCCTCATCCACAGCTTCTGGTGTTGAGAACAGCTCCAGTTGTTTATGTCATGGTCGGGCCCAGGGAGGAGAGCAGGAACGAGTGGCTGAGCTGAGGGAACTAGGATTTAAAAAGAAAAAGGGATGAGGCAAAAAGAATGAACTGCCCTGATGATTATTATAATAGACTGCATAGTTAGTGTGGAAAAATTTTAAATACATAACAGGGTCAAGGCTCTTGAAAAATAGATACATTTAGTTGAGAAGCAAAATGCTAAATTGTTTTGTTGTGAAAATAATCTAAATTAAGTGAGTTTATGATTTAAACAAGAATAGATATCTGCCAGTTGGTTCAGAAAAATAAACTTAATTCAAAGGGCCCACTTACAGACTGTTGTTCTTGTTTTAAACATAAACTCACTTAATTCAGTTAAAACTTTATATCTTCATTTTGCATCTCAAGTAATTGTATCTTGTTTTAAGGATATTTGTACTGGAAAACAAGGCAAAAAATACTGAGAAATATATGCAGTGAATGCAACCTTTAATGCCATGGCCATGGCTATGACTTAAGACTTTGTTCATTTTTGGAAAAGAAAATTAACCTTTAATACTTTAAGACCCGCATAAACTCTGGTAGAATTGCAAACTTACCATGTGATGCCTCAGAGGTTTGTTGGACACTAAATGTAGTGGTTGCTGAAGAAGAGAGATCTTCTAAAAAGATGGATAATAAAATGCTATAATTAGAACTGGTTCAACACAACATTTGAACAATTTCATAATGTCAGGTGCAATACAGCCTTACTACCTTTGCCACATTCTTTAAAAGTAAGTGTCCTGCACACTCGAGGGCTGTATATGGAGCCGCTGTCTCCTGAAACAACAATGATTTATACAAGAGGTGAGGGATTATAGATATTAAATAGGTTTTCAAATGCTAAACAGTTACAATGTGACTTTAGAATAAAAAAATAGCACCAAACTTAACATAAAACACACCTGTAGTTGAAATCGTTCCCGATGGATCTTTCACAAGAAACATCAACTCTTCAGGAATGGGCACAGGTGTTGTGGGGCACACGGGTGGTGCTAAAAAAAGAAAAGATAAAAACAAAGAAGAAAAAGATCAATACCATAGTACATGAGACAAACATTTGAATAGATGAGCAGAATTCTAATGCATTTACCATGAACTGGTGTCACTCGCTGTTGCTTTTCATCAGGCAATTTGGAGAGGGAAGCAGAAGGTCCTGCAGGATAATAAAAATATATATTAGGCATATTAGGATTAAAGACAAAAACACCCTAATCTTACTTCACATGCTTGTCTTAGTGGGATATAATAAAATGACACATGCCCAGGAGGGATGTGCACAAAACATGCAAGAACATGCATTTCATCATATGTTAGTAACATTTACTAGTTGACAAAAGTGAGTACTTACCCTGATTGTGGCAGGTATCAATTCATGAAGGGGAAATCAACTCATAGTCCCCAGGGACATTTAGTATATTGCCAACGCATTGTTAACAGAACAAGGCCGGAACATGGCCAGAACACTGAGAACACAAGGATTCATGTCCAGTCCTGGAGAGCATTTCATCTCACAATTCAACAGAACTGTGCTCCAGTGCTGAACCTAATGCGTAAAAACCTTTTCCCGTTTCCATAGACTGGCCCGGTTCAGCTGCTGAGGACGATGATAGTGGTGCTGATGCTGGTGGTAACACACAAAACATTAAATACATTTGTAATACATTAGAGAGAAAACAATCAATTTATAACACAAATTGTAGTCACAGAAGGAGATTATACTTACACAGCACCTGTAGCTTGGAGGGGGTGATGCTCAGCATCGCACTCTCCAACTCAACATCTTCATCCATCTCTGTGTTGGAGAAAGACAAGAATCATCAGGTTGTTAAAAAGTAAAATCACAGAATGGGTTTCTTAAAATATAGCTCGGTGTTAACTGAAGTGTAATGTATGAGTAAAATCATAAGTTATGTTCTATAATTAATTGATACAATGGCAATATGTCCCACTGAAGATCAAATGACAAAAATACACAACTGACCAATGGGCTGAGTTACGGCACAGGTCGACTGCTGCTGTTTCCGTAGGTATTGCTGCAGTTTGTGCATCCGTGTCCCTGGGACACAGGTTGCCGCCAATACAAAGGATGCATAGCCATCAGACCTGCTTTTCCAGATCTCCTGCCATGTGCTCTTGGCACGAGCCCCGAAACCAACCAGCTGGTCATCCTCTGATGAGGCTGCTGGCGCGGCTGGAGTTCTCGACAGATAGCTGAGAAGAGACTCAATTTCTTCAAAGCTGTGGGCATAGCTGACAAATGACATCAGGCTGCTTTTGCTGTGTCCCTCTGCCATAAAGCCTCCAGCAGCCTCTTCCTGATGCAGGGTCTTCATCAGATACATGGTGTACCCCATGTAATTTTGAAGGAGCCACCTGAAAGACTTGCCCTTGTATTTGCCGAACTGGAGGATGTATTCGCCCAACACCTCTCTCTTGTCTGAGGCATCACCTCCTCTCTGACGGACCACAGTCAGAGCGTTTTGTCTGACAAGGTCCTCCTTCATTGGCGCTGACTTGTCCTGCAGTGATGCGTCGTTTTTAATCAGCCTGGCCTCATCAGTCGGCTCCTGAAGGAGATACCCTAGAGGTCCCTTACGCAACACAACCTTGACTTTTCCAGGGAAAAACATGACTTTTTTGAGCATGTTGACCTGCAGAATAGAAAAAGCAATATTATACATTATGTATGTATGTGTGTATGTATGTGTTTATATATATATATATATATATATAAAAATTACACACTACCAGTCAAAAGTTTGGAATCATTAAGATTTTCTTCTGCTCACCAAGGCTGCATTTATTTAATAATTTAAATATTATTTAAATGTAAAATAACTGTTTTCTATTTGAATATATTTTAAAATGTAATTTATTCCTGTGATCAAAGCTGAATTTATCAGCATCTAATATATTTGTATTTAAATACATTTTATTACAGTACAATTGTACAACATTTTTATATACAATTATTTGGTATTTTATTTTGATTTATTTCAACTTAGTGGTAGAGAGGGTGAGAGTGGTAGAGAGGGTGAGAGGGGTAGAGAGGGTGAGAGGGGTAGAGAGGGGAAGAGGGGTAGAGAGGGGAAGAGGGGTAGAGATAGAGAGGGCTGGACGGGTAGAGTGGGCTGGAGGGGTAGAGAGGGTGAGAGGGGTAGAGAGGGTGAGAGGGGTAGAGAGGGTGAGAGGGGTAGAGAGGGGAAGAGGGGTAGAGAGGGGAAGAGGGGTAGAGATAGAGAGGGCTGGACGGGTAGAGTGGGCTGGAGGGGTAGAGAGGGTGAGAGGGGTAGAGAGGGTGAGAGGGGTAGAGAGGGTGAGAGGGGTAGAGAGGGGAAGAGGGGTAGAGAGGGGAAGAGGGGTAGAGATAGAGAGGGCTGGACGGGTAGAGTGGGCTGGAGGGGTAGAGAGGGTGAGAGGGGTAGAGAGGGTGAGGGGTAGAGAGGGGTAGGGGTAGAGAGGGTGAGAGGGGTAGAGAGGGTGAGAGGGGTAGAGAGGGTGAGAGGGGAAGGGGTATGGAGGGGAAGGGGTAGAGAGGGGTAGGGGTAGAGAGGGGTAGGGGGTAGGAAGAGGTAGACCTGGACCTGTGCTGCGTTCCAGTTGGTTTTTCTTATGCCCTTCACTCGCTAACTTTCCTCTGTCTCGTTCACTCGATGTGCGTCATTGCTTGCGTTGCACGAGTGCCCACTACTAGAGGAACATTTGCTATGGGCTGAACTGGAGCGTCCTAAGCCCTTGATCACTTTGAATGGAGTGACTATGCAGTTGATTTATTATTTATTTTTTTCCTTTACAAAATTGTTTAATGCAGTATTCTATATGTATATAGGTTGGGTTGTTTTAAATGTTTTAAAAAATAATTAAAATATAGAGTTGTTTGTGTAGGGTAAATTAAACACGAGATCGTACTGCATTGTGGGACATATAGGTGCATGAAGTGTACATATGAAGTAGTCTCGCGCCCTTGGTCAAAATCAAGAGAGCGAGGGTCTGACCATATAAACTTCCCTCGTTTTTTTGGGGGGAAAGAACTAAATTAATACATTTATTCATCAAGTATACATTAAATTGATAAAGGTGACAGTATAGACATTTATAATGTTACAAAAGCTTTAGATTTCAGATAAATGCTGTTCTTTTTAACCTTCTATTCATTAAATAATCCTGAAAAAAAATTGTACACAACTGTTTTCGTCTTGAGCATCAAATCCTCATATTAGAATGATTAGTGAAGGATCATGTGAAACCATTAAAAAAACCTTAATGATTCCAAACTTTTGACTGGGAGTGTGTGTATATATATATATATGATAGAGAGAGATTACATTTATAATACCATGGTTGCATTACAAATATCATGTTTAAAAAAGATACTACATAAACAACAATTGAGATTACAGTACTAAATAATGTTGCTGTACTATTTTTGTATGTGGTAAAACCAAAAAAGCATTTTTATGGGGCGGGCAAACATTTTCATTTCAAAGTCTTTTTTTTTTAACTATTTAATATATGCAATCTCATACACAAATAAAATAATGGTCAAGCCCATTGATAAATTAGCTCGTAATCAACAAGTGACGTGTTAAAGAGGAGAAATAGTTTATTTGGCAAGCTCTCTAATAGGAGGAGCATTAACTTTATATGTGTTATCACGGGAAAAACTGATGTGATTTACGTAATACATTACATTTTATACTGAATACAGTGATAACATGTAGTTTACGCATCCAGAAGTAAACAAAAACATTACACAACCGAAATAAAAAGCGTGTAATGCTGGTACGGTGGTGTTACGTAGCAACCACGGAGAAAAACACGGAAAAACTAAACAAAGGAAAGTTATGTTCATTCATAATTTAGCGTGCAAATCATACTACGATGAATGAAAAGACCACAGGGTGGTTGGTTTTCTCATTAGGGAGATTCTCATTAAAGTTTCAGCATTTATAGTAAAAGATGTGGTCAAATAAAGTAACTTACCTTTGTTAGATGATTTGAGAATGTGTTGAATAATGCGAACGCTGCTGTGTGTTTTCACTCGTCGAGTCAGGATGAAAATGGCGATTTCAAATCTCCCGGGGTGCCAAAACACGGAAGAGCGCCACAAGAGCGCTAGTGGCCAAAAAAATATTGCATCCGTAGTGTTTTAGCACTACCATTGAAAATGAATGGGAAACGGTTTAGGGCCGTTTAGCTGAACAATTCACGGCCGCCGCGCGGGAGGCCCGGGTTCGATTCCCGGCCAATGCAAGAAGTGTCTTTTGGAGTGCTAGACGTCTGGTTCTTTAAAGCTTTCTTCTGTTGATCGGCATTACTGGCTGTGATTATAAGTTACAGGGCAATAACCCGCCATAATCGTGGAGCCCCAAATGATTTGCCTCTCGTAAAAGAGGTTTTAACCCGAGATCAATATGTGTTCCTCATCTTCCATCTCTTACGACGAGCCAGGGAGCATACCCTCACTTGCTGTAACCACAGACACGCCTGCAGCTGAGCATTGGTGGTTCAGTGGTAGAATTCTCGCCTCCCACGCGAGTGACCCGGGTCCGATTCCCGGCCAATGCAAGGGGCTTTGATCTGTTGTGCCAGAAGTGAGGGTGCTTCTTTTTTAGCATCGAGGGTCAGTCCTCTTGCGTCAGTCACAACAAGCTAATAAGTGTGTGAGCGGCTTTTCGCCTGTGCCGACCACACGAGGGCGCATCACTCGAACGGACGCGCATTGGTGGTTCAGTGGTAGAATTCTCGCCTGCCACGCGGGAGGCCCGGGTTCGATTCCCGGCCAATGCAAGAAGTGTCTTTTGGAGTGCTAGACGTCTGGTTCTTTAAAGCTTTCTTCTGTTGATCGGCATTACTGGCTGTGATTATAAGTTACAGGGCAATAACCCGCCATAATCGTGGAGCCCCAAATGATTTGCCACTCGTAAAAGAGGTTTTAACCCGAGATCAATATGTGTTCCTCATCTTCCATCTCTTACGACGAGCCAGGGAGCATACCCTCACTTGCTGTAACCACAGACACGCCTGCAGCTGAGCATTGGTGGTTCAGTGGTAGAATTCTCGCCTCCCACGCGAGTGACCCGGGTCCGATTCCCGGCCAATGCAAGGGGCTTTGATCTGTTGTGCCAGAAGTGAGGGTGCTTCTTTTTTAGCATCGAGGGTCAGTCCTCTTGCGTCAGTCACAACAAGCTAATAAGTGTGTGAGCGGCTTTTCGCCTGTGCCGACCACACGAGGGCGCATCACTCGAACGGACGCGCATTGGTGGTTCAGTGGTAGAATTCTCGCCTGCCACGCGGGAGGCCCGGGTTCGATTCCCGGCCAATGCAAGAAGTGTCTTTTGGAGTGCTAGACGTCTGGTTCTTTAAAGCTTTCTTCTGTTGATCGGCATTACTGGCTGTGATTATAAGTTACAGGGCAATAACCCGCCATAATCGTGGAGCCCCAAATGATTTGCCTCTCGTAAAAGAGGTTTTAACCCGAGATCAATATGTGTTCCTCATCTTCCATCTCTTACGACGAGCCAGGGAGCATACCCTCACTTGCTGTAACCACAGACACGCCTGCAGCTGAGCATTGGTGGTTCAGTGGTAGAATTCTCGCCTCCCACGCGAGTGACCCGGGTCCGATTCCCGGCCAATGCAAGGGGCTTTGATCTGTTGTGCCAGAAGTGAGGGTGCTTCTTTTTTAGCATCGAGGGTCAGTCCTCTTGCGTCAGTCACAACAAGCTAATAAGTGTGTGAGCGGCTTTTCGCCTGTGCCGACCACACGAGGGCGCATCACTCGAACGGACGCGCATTGGTGGTTCAGTGGTAGAATTCTCGCCTGCCACGCGGGAGGCCCGGGTTCGATTCCCGGCCAATGCAAGAAGTGTCTTTTGGAGTGCTAGACGTCTGGTTCTTTAAAGCTTTCTTCTGTTGATCGGCATTACTGGCTGTGATTATAAGTTACAGGGCAATAACCCGCCATAATCGTGGAGCCCCAAATGATTTGCCACTCGTAAAAGAGGTTTTAACCCGAGATCAATATGTGTTCCTCATCTTCCATCTCTTACGACGAGCCAGGGAGCATACCCTCACTTGCTGTAACCACAGACACGCCTGCAGCTGAGCATTGGTGGTTCAGTGGTAGAATTCTCGCCTCCCACGCGAGTGACCCGGGTCCGATTCCCGGCCAATGCAAGGGGCTTTGATCTGTTGTGCCAGAAGTGAGGGTGCTTCTTTTTTAGCATCGAGGGTCAGTCCTCTTGCGTCAGTCACAACAAGCTAATAAGTGTGTGAGCGGCTTTTCGCCTGTGCCGACCACACGAGGGCGCATCACTCGAACGGACGCGCATTGGTGGTTCAGTGGTAGAATTCTCGCCTGCCACGCGGGAGGCCGGGGTTCGATTCCCGGCCAATGCAAGAAGTGTCTTTTGGAGTGCTAGACGTCTGGTTCTTTAAAGCTTTCTTCTGTTGATCGGCATTACTGGCTGTGATTATAAGTTACAGGGCAATAACCCGCCATAATCGTGGAGCCCCAAATGATTTGCCACTCGTAAAAGAGGTTTTAACCCGAGATCAATATGTGTTCCTCATCTTCCATCTCTTACGACGAGCCAGGGAGCATACCCTCACTTGCTGTAACCACAGACACACCTGCAGCTGAGCATTGGTGGTTCAGTGGTAGAATTCTCGCCTCCCACGCGAGTGACCCCGGGTCCGATTCCCGGCCAATGCAAGGGGCTTTGATCTGTTGTGCCAGAAGTGAGGGTGCTTCTTTTTTAGCATCGAGGGTCAGTCCTCTTGCGTCAGTCACAACAAGCTAATAAGTGTGTGAGCGGCTTTTCGCCTGTGCCGACCACACGAGGGCGCATCACTCGAACGGACGCGCATTGGTGGTTCAGTGGTAGAATTCTCGCCTGCCACGCGGGAGGCCCGGGTTCGATTCCCGGCCAATGCAAGAAGTGTCTTTTGGAGTGCTAGATGTCTGGTTCTTTAAAGCTTTCTTCTGTTGATCGGCATTACTGGCTGTGATTATAAGTTACAGGGCAATAACCCGCCATAATCGTGGAGCCCCAAATGATTTGCCACTCGTAAAAGAGGTTTTAACCCGAGATCAATATGTGTTCCTCATCTTCCATCTCTTACGACGAGCCAGGGAGCATACCCTCACTTGCTGTAACCACAGACACACCTGCAGCTGAGCATTGGTGGTTCAGTGGTAGAATTCTCGCCTCCCACGCGAGTGACCCGGGTCCGATTCCCGGCCAATGCAAGGGGCTTTGATCTGTTGTGCCAGAAGTGAGGGTGCTTCTTTTTTAGCATCGAGGGTCAGTCCTCTTGCGTCAGTCACAACAAGCTAATAAGTGAGTGGTAGAATTCTCGCCTGCCACGCGGGAGGCCCGGGTTCGATTCCCGGCCAATGCAAGAAGTGTCTTTTGGAGTGCTAGACGTCTGGTTCTTTAAAGCTTTCTTCTGTTGATCGGCATTACTGGCTGTGATTATAAGTTACAGGGCAATAACCCGCCATAATCGTGGAGCCCCAAATGATTTGCCACTCGTAAAAGAGGTTTTAACCCGAGATCAATATGTGTTCCTCATCTTCCATCTCTTACGACGAGCCAGGGAGCATACCCTCACTTGCTGTAACCACAGACACGCCTGCAGCTGAGCATTGGTGGTTCAGTGGTAGAATTCTCGCCTCCCACGCGAGTGACCCCGGGTCCGATTCCCGGCCAATGCAAGGGGCTTTGATCTGTTGTGCCAGAAGTGAGGGTGCTTCTTTTTTAGCATCGAGGGTCAGTCCTCTTGCGTCAGTCACAACAAGCTAATAAGTGTGTGAGCGGCTTTTCGCCTGTGCCGACCACACGAGGGCGCATCACTCGAACGGACGCGCATTGGTGGTTCAGTGGTAGAATTCTCGCCTGCCACGCGGGAGGCCCGGGTTCGATTCCCGGCCAATGCAAGAAGTGTCTTTTGGAGTGCTAGACGTCTGGTTCTTTAAAGCTTTCTTCTGTTGATCGGCATTACTGGCTGTGATTATAAGTTACAGGGCAATAACCCGCCATAATCGTGGAGCCCCAAATGATTTGCCACTCGTAAAAGAGGTTTTAACCCGAGATCAATATGTGTTCCTCATCTTCCATCTCTTACGACGAGCCAGGGAGCATACCCTCACTTGCTGTAACCACAGACACGCCTGCAGCTGAGCATTGGTGGTTCAGTGGTAGAATTCTCGCCTCCCACGCGAGTGACCCCGGGTCCGATTCCCGGCCAATGCAAGGGGCTTTGATCTGTTGTGCCAGAAGTGAGGGTGCTTCTTTTTTAGCATCGAGGGTCAGTCCTCTTGCGTCAGTCACAACAAGCTAATAAGTGTGTGAGCGGCTTTTCGCCTGTGCCGACCACACGAGGGCGCATCACTCGAACGGACGCGCATTGGTGGTTCAGTGGTAGAATTCTCGCCTGCCACGCGGGAGGCCCGGGTTCGATTCCCGGCCAATGCAAGAAGTGTCTTTTGGAGTGCTAGACGTCTGGTTCTTTAAAGCTTTCTTCTGTTGATCGGCATTACTGGCTGTGATTATAAGTTACAGGGCAATAACCCGCCATAATCGTGGAGCCCCAAATGATTTGCCACTCGTAAAAGAGGTTTTAACCCGAGATCAATATGTGTTCCTCATCTTCCATCTCTTACGACGAGCCAGGGAGCATACCCTCACTTGCTGTAACCACAGACACGCCTGCAGCTGAGCATTGGTGGTTCAGTGGTAGAATTCTCGCCTCCCACGCGAGTGACCCGGGTCCGATTCCCGGCCAATGCAAGGGGCTTTGATCTGTTGTGCCAGAAGTGAGGGTGCTTCTTTTTTAGCATCGAGGGTCAGTCCTCTTGCATCAGTCACAACAAGCTAATAAGTGTGTGAGCGGCTTTTCGCCTGTGCCGACCACACGAGGGCGCATCACTCGAACGGACGCGCATTGGTGGTTCAGTGGTAGAATTCTCGCCTGCCACGCGGGAGGCCCGGGTTCGATTCCCGGCCAATGCAAGAAGTGTCTTTTGGAGTGCTAGACGTCTGGTTCTTTAAAGCTTTCTTCTGTTGATCGGCATTACTGGCTGTGATTATAAGTTACAGGGCAATAACCCGCCATAATCGTGGAGCCCCAAATGATTTGCCACTCGTAAAAGAGGTTTTAACCCGAGATCAATATGTGTTCCTCATCTTCCATCTCTTACGACGAGCCAGGGAGCATACCCTCACTTGCTGTAACCACAGACACGCCTGCAGCTGAGCATTGGTGGTTCAGTGGTAGAATTCTCGCCTCCCACGCGAGTGACCCCGGGTCCGATTCCCGGCCAATGCAAGGGGCTTTGATCTGTTGTGCCAGAAGTGAGGGTGCTTCTTTTTTAGCATCGAGGGTCAGTCCTCTTGCGTCAGTCACAACAAGCTAATAAGTGTGTGAGCGGCTTTTCGCCTGTGCCGACCACACGAGGGCGCATCACTCGAACGGACGCGCATTGGTGGTTCAGTGGTAGAATTCTCGCCTGCCACGCGGGAGGCCCGGGTTCGATTCCCGGCCAATGCAAGAAGTGTCTTTTGGAGTGCTAGACGTCTGGTTCTTTAAAGCTTTCTTCTGTTGATCGGCATTACTGGCTGTGATTATAAGTTACAGGGCAATAACCCGCCATAATCGTGGAGCCCCAAATGATTTGCCACTCGTAAAAGAGGTTTTAACCCGAGATCAATATGTGTTCCTCATCTTCCATCTCTCACGACGAGCCAGGGAGCATACCCTCACTTGCTGTAACCACAGACACGCCTGCAGCTGAGCATTGGTGGTTCAGTGGTAGAATTCTCGCCTCCCACGCGAGTGACCCCGGGTCCGATTCCCGGCCAATGCAAGGGGCTTTGATCTGTTGTGCCAGAAGTGAGGGTGCTTCTTTTTTAGCATCGAGGGTCAGTCCTCTTGCGTCAGTCACAACAAGCTAATAAGTGTGTGAGCGGCTTTTCGCCTGTGCCGACCACACGAGGGCGCATCACTCGAACGGACGCGCATTGGTGGTTCAGTGGTAGAATTCTCGCCTGCCACGCGGGAGGCCCGGGTTCGATTCCCGGCCAATGCAAGAAGTGTCTTTTGGAGTGCTAGACGTCTGGTTCTTTAAAGCTTTCTTCTGTTGATCGGCATTACTGGCTGTGATTATAAGTTACAGGGCAATAACCCGCCATAATCGTGGAGCCCCAAATGATTTGCCACTCGTAAAAGAGGTTTTAACCCGAGATCAATATGTGTTCCTCATCTTCCATCTCTTACGACGAGCCAGGGAGCATACCCTCACTTGCTGTAACCACAGACACGCCTGCAGCTGAGCATTGGTGGTTCAGTGGTAGAATTCTCCCGCTTGGTAATATTATAAGAAAACATGGAATTAATTTCCACTGTTATGCTGATGACACTCAATTATATATTTCATCACGACCGGACGAAAACGCTAAATTATCTAAACTGACAGCGTGTGTTGAAGATATTAAATACTGGATGACGTGTAATTTTCTGCTATTAAATTCAGATAAAACGGAGGTATTACTTATTGGTCCAAAAAACTGCCCACAAAACCTTGCACAATACAACTTTACCTTGGAAGGATGTCCTGTCACTTTATCCACTGCAGTAAAAGACCTAGGTGTTATACTAGACCGCAACCTGACATTCGAAAATCATATTTCATATGTTACAAGAACGGCATTTTTCCACCTTAGAAACATTGCTAAGCTACGTAACATGCTATCTATTCCTGATGCAGAAAAGTTAGTTCATGCATTCATGACCTCGAGATTAGATTACTGTAATGCTTTATTAGCTGGTTGTCCTGCATCCTCAATAAACAAACTACAGTTAGTCCAAAACGCAGCTGCTAGAGTTCTTACTAGGTCAAGAAAATATGATCATATAACACCAATTTTATCATCTCTACACTGGTTACCTATTAAGTTCCGTATCAATTACAAAGTATTGCTACTGACCTATAAAGCCCTAAATGGTTTAGCTCCAGTGTATCTAACGGATCTTCTATCGCCCTACAACCCATCGCGCTCTTTAAGGTCACTAAACTCTAGGCTTCTGGTCATTCCTAGGATATCCAAGTCCACTAAAGGAGGGAGGGCTTTTTCACATTTGGCTCCTAAACTCTGGAATAGTCTTCCTGATATTGTCCGAGGTTCAGACTCGCTGTCCCAGTTTAAAACTAGATTAAAGACACATCTCTTTAGCCAAGCATTCACATTATAATTACCTTTTATACTACAGTTAAATCGGAACAACAGCATTAATATAATATTCTGAACAGCAGCTACGCTAATTATTTCCCATCTGCTTTTCTGTTGTTATCTCGGGACACTAGTCCCGAGGTAAATAGTTCGTCAGCTCCGGTTGGTATCCAGCCTCTCATGAAGACTTTGGATGCCCCAACACCTGTGATGAGACGACTCCACGCCTGTGAAGAGACGACTCAACGCCAGCGTTATGGCCTAAATTAATACACGACTGATTATCTTTTTCGAACATTGTTCTTTAACATTGTGTTTTTAAACATTTTTTTTATACTGTTCATCTATGAAATGCACTTTCTGTAAAGCTGCTTTGAAACAATGTGTATTGTGAAAAGCGCTATACAAATAAATTTGAATTGAATTGAATTGAATTGAATTCTCGCCTCCCACGCGAGTGACCCGGGTCCGATTCCCGGCCAATGCAAGGGGCTTTGATCTGTTGTGCCAGAAGTGAGGGTGCTTCTTTTTTAGCATCGAGGGTCAGTCCTCTTGCGTCAGTCACAACAAGCTAATAAGTGTGTGAGCGGCTTTTCGCCTGTGCCGACCACACAAGGGCGCATCACTCGAGCGGACGCGCATTGGTGGTTCAGTGGTAGAATTCTCGCCTGCCACGCGGGAGGCCCGGGTTCGATTCCCGGCCAATGCAAGAAGTGTCTTTTGGAGTGCTAGACGTCTGGTTCTTTAAAGCTTTCTTCTGTTGATCGGCATTACTGGCTGTGATTATAAGTTACAGGGCAATAACCCGCCATAATCGTGGAGCCCCAAATGATTTGCCACTCGTAAAAGAGGTTTTAACCCGAGATCAATATGTGTTCCTCATCTTCCATCTCTTATGACGAGCCAGGGAGCATACCCTCACTTGCTGTAACCACAGACACGCCTGCAGCTGAGCATTGGTGGTTCAGTGGTAGAATTCTCGCCTCCCACGCGAGTGACCCGGGTCCGATTCCCGGCCAATGCAAGGGGCTTTGATCTGTTGTGCCAGAAGTGAGGGTGCTTCTTTTTTAGCATCGAGGGTCAGTCCTCTTGCGTCAGTCACAACAAGCTAATAAGTGTGTGAGCGGCTTTTCGCCTGTGCCGACCACACGAGGGCGCATCACTCGAACGGACGCGCATTGGTGGTTCAGTGGTAGAATTCTCGCCTGCCACGCGGGAGGCCCGGGTTCGATTCCCGGCCAATGCAAGAAGTGTCTTTTGGAGTGCTAGACGTCTGGTTCTTTAAAGCTTTCTTCTGTTGATCGGCATTACTGGCTGTGATTATAAGTTACAGGGCAATAACCCGCCATAATCGTGGAGCCCCAAATGATTTGCCTCTCGTAAAAGAGGTTTTAACCCGAGATCAATATGTGTTCCTCATCTTCCATCTCTTACGACGAGCCAGGGAGCATACCCTCACTTGCTGTAACCACAGACACGCCTGCAGCTGAGCATTGGTGGTTCAGTGGTAGAATTCTCGCCTCCCACGCGAGTGACCCGGGTCCGATTCCCGGCCAATGCAAGGGGCTTTGATCTGTTGTGCCAGAAGTGAGGGTGCTTCTTTTTTAGCATCGAGGGTCAGTCCTCTTGCGTCAGTCACAACAAGCTAATAAGTGTGTGAGCGGCTTTTCGCCTGTGCCGACCACACGAGGGCGCATCACTCGAACGGACGCGCATTGGTGGTTCAGTGGTAGAATTCTCGCCTGCCACGCGGGAGGCCCGGGTTCGATTCCCGGCCAATGCAAGAAGTGTCTTTTGGAGTGCTAGACGTCTGGTTCTTTAAAGCTTTCTTCTGTTGATCGGCATTACTGGCTGTGATTATAAGTTACAGGGCAATAACCCGCCATAATCGTGGAGCCCCAAATGATTTGCCACTCGTAAAAGAGGTTTTAACCCGAGATCAATATGTGTTCCTCATCTTCCATCTCTTACGACGAGCCAGGGAGCATACCCTCACTTGCTGTAACCACAGACACGCCTGCAGCTGAGCATTGGTGGTTCAGTGGTAGAATTCTCGCCTCCCACGCGAGTGACCCGGGTCCGATTCCCGGCCAATGCAAGGGGCTTTGATCTGTTGTGCCAGAAGTGAGGGTGCTTCTTTTTTAGCATCGAGGGTCAGTCCTCTTGCGTCAGTCACAACAAGCTAATAAGTGTGTGAGCGGCTTTTCGCCTGTGCCGACCACACGAGGGCGCATCACTCGAACGGACGCGCATTGGTGGTTCAGTGGTAGAATTCTCGCCTGCCACGCGGGAGGCCCGGGTTCGATTCCCGGCCAATGCAAGAAGTGTCTTTTGGAGTGCTAGACGTCTGGTTCTTTAAAGCTTTCTTCTGTTGATCGGCATTACTGGCTGTGATTATAAGTTACAGGGCAATAACCCGCCATAATCGTGGAGCCCCAAATGATTTGCCACTCGTAAAAGAGGTTTTAACCCGAGATCAATATGTGTTCCTCATCTTCCATCTCTTACGACGAGCCAGGGAGCATACCCTCACTTGCTGTAACCACAGACACGCCTGCAGCTGAGCATTGGTGGTTCAGTGGTAGAATTCTCGCCTCCCACGCGAGTGACCCCGGGTCCGATTCCCGGCCAATGCAAGGGGCTTTGATCTGTTGTGCCAGAAGTGAGGGTGCTTCTTTTTTAGCATCGAGGGTCAGTCCTCTTGCGTCAGTCACAACAAGCTAATAAGTGTGTGAGCGGCTTTTCGCCTGTGCCGACCACACGAGGGCGCATCACTCGAACGGACGCGCATTGGTGGTTCAGTGGTAGAATTCTCGCCTGCCACGCGGGAGGCCCGGGTTCGATTCCCGGCCAATGCAAGAAGTGTCTTTTGGAGTGCTAGACGTCTGGTTCTTTAAAGCTTTCTTCTGTTGATCGGCATTACTGGCTGTGATTATAAGTTACAGGGCAATAACCCGCCATAATCGTGGAGCCCCAAATGATTTGCCACTCGTAAAAGAGGTTTTAACCCGAGATCAATATGTGTTCCTCATCTTCCATCTCTTACGACGAGCCAGGGAGCATACCCTCACTTGCTGTAACCACAGACACGCCTGCAGCTGAGCATTGGTGGTTCAGTGGTAGAATTCTCGCCTCCCACGCGAGTGACCCCGGGTCCGATTCCCGGCCAATGCAAGGGGCTTTGATCTGTTGTGCCAGAAGTGAGGGTGCTTCTTTTTTAGCATCGAGGGTCAGTCCTCTTGCGTCAGTCACAACAAGCTAATAAGTGTGTGAGCGGCTTTTCGCCTGTGCCGACCACACGAGGGCGCATCACTCGAACGGACGCGCATTGGTGGTTCAGTGGTAGAATTCTCGCCTGCCACGCGGGAGGCCCGGGTTCGATTCCCGGCCAATGCAAGAAGTGTCTTTTGGAGTGCTAGACGTCTGGTTCTTTAAAGCTTTCTTCTGTTGATCGGCATTACTGGCTGTGATTATAAGTTACAGGGCAATAACCCGCCATAATCGTGGAGCCCCAAATGATTTGCCACTCGTAAAAGAGGTTTTAACCCGAGATCAATATGTGTTCCTCATCTTCCATCTCTTACGACGAGCCAGGGAGCATACCCTCACTTGCTGTAACCACAGACACGCCTGCAGCTGAGCATTGGTGGTTCAGTGGTAGAATTCTCCCGCTTGGTAATATTATAAGAAAACATGGAATTAATTTCCACTGTTATGCTGATGACACTCAATTATATATTTCATCACGACCGGACGAAAACGCTAAATTATCTAAACTGACAGCGTGTGTTGAAGATATTAAATACTGGATGACGTGTAATTTTCTGCTATTAAATTCAGATAAAACGGAGGTATTACTTATTGGTCCAAAAAACTGCCCACAAAACCTTGCACAATACAACTTTACCTTGGAAGGATGTCCTGTCACTTTATCCACTGCAGTAAAAGACCTAGGTGTTATACTAGACCGCAACCTGACATTCGAAAATCATATTTCATATGTTACAAGAACGGCATTTTTCCACCTTAGAAACATTGCTAAGCTACGTAACATGCTATCTATTCCTGATGCAGAAAAGTTAGTTCATGCATTCATGACCTCGAGATTAGATTACTGTAATGCTTTATTAGCTGGTTGTCCTGCATCCTCAATAAACAAACTACAGTTAGTCCAAAACGCAGCTGCTAGAGTTCTTACTAGGTCAAGAAAATATGATCATATAACACCAATTTTATCATCTCTACACTGGTTACCTATTAAGTTCCGTATCAATTACAAAGTATTGCTACTGACCTATAAAGCCCTAAATGGTTTAGCTCCAGTGTATCTAACGGATCTTCTATCGCCCTACAACCCATCGCACTCTTTAAGGTCACTAAACTCTAGGCTTCTGGTCATTCCTAGGATATCCAAGTCCACTAAAGGAGGGAGGGCTTTTTCACATTTGGCTCCTAAACTCTGGAATAGTCTTCCTGATATTGTCCGAGGTTCAGACTCGCTGTCCCAGTTTAAAACTAGATTAAAGACACATCTCTTTAGCCAAGCATTCACATTATAATTACCTTTTATACTACAGTTAAATCGGAACAACAGCATTAATATAATATTCTGAACAGCAGCTACGCTAATTATTTCCCATCTGCTTTTCTGTTGTTATCTCGGGACACTAGTCCCGAGGTAAATAGTTCGTCAGCTCCGGTTGGTATCCAGCCTCTCATGAAGACTTTGGATGCCCCAACACCTGTGATGAGACGACTCCACGCCTGTGAAGAGACGACTCAACGCCAGCGTTGTTATGGCCTAAATTAATACACGACTGATTATCTTTTTCGAACATTGTTCTTTAACATTGTGTTTTTAAACATTTTTTTTATACTGTTCATCTATGAAATGCACTTTCTGTAAAGCTGCTTTGAAACAATGTGTATTGTGAAAAGCGCTATACAAATAAATTTGAATTGAATTGAATTGAATTGAATTCTCGCCTCCCACGCGAGTGACCCGGGTCCGATTCCCGGCCAATGCAAGGGGCTTTGATCTGTTGTGCCAGAAGTGAGGGTGCTTCTTTTTTAGCATCGAGGGTCAGTCCTCTTGCGTCAGTCACAACAAGCTAATAAGTGTGTGAGCGGCTTTTCGCCTGTGCCGACCACACGAGGGCGCATCACTCGAGCGGACGCGCATTGGTGGTTCAGTGGTAGAATTCTCGCCTCCCACGCGAGTGACCCGGGTCCGATTCCCGGCCAATGCAAGGGGCTTTGATCTGTTGTGCCAGAAGTGAGGGTGCTTCTTTTTTAGCATCGAGGGTCAGTCCTCTTGCGTCAGTCACAACAAGCTAATAAGTGTGTGAGCGGCTTTTCGCCTGTGCCGACCACACGAGGGCGCATCACTCGAACGGACGCGCATTGGTGGTTCAGTGGTAGAATTCTCGCCTGCCACGCGGGAGGCCCGGGTTCGATTCCCGGCCAATGCAAGAAGTGTCTTTTGGAGTGCTAGACGTCTGGTTCTTTAAAGCTTTCTTCTGTTGATCGGCATTACTGGCTGTGATTATAAGTTACAGGGCAATAACCCGCCATAATCGTGGAGCCCCAAATGATTTGCCTCTCGTAAAAGAGGTTTTAACCCGAGATCAATATGTGTTCCTCATCTTCCATCTCTTACGACGAGCCAGGGAGCATACCCTCACTTGCTGTAACCACAGACACGCCTGCAGCTGAGCATTGGTGGTTCAGTGGTAGAATTCTCGCCTCCCACGCGAGTGACCCGGGTCCGATTCCCGGCCAATGCAAGGGGCTTTGATCTGTTGTGCCAGAAGTGAGGGTGCTTCTTTTTTAGCATCGAGGGTCAGTCCTCTTGCGTCAGTCACAACAAGCTAATAAGTGTGTGAGCGGCTTTTCGCCTGTGCCGACCACACGAGGGCGCATCACTCGAACGGACGCGCATTGGTGGTTCAGTGGTAGAATTCTCGCCTGCCACGCGGGAGGCCCGGGTTCGATTCCCGGCCAATGCAAGAAGTGTCTTTTGGAGTGCTAGACGTCTGGTTCTTTAAAGCTTTCTTCTGTTGATCGGCATTACTGGCTGTGATTATAAGTTACAGGGCAATAACCCGCCATAATCGTGGAGCCCCAAATGATTTGCCACTCGTAAAAGAGGTTTTAACCCGAGATCAATATGTGTTCCTCATCTTCCATCTCTTACGACGAGCCAGGGAGCATACCCTCACTTGCTGTAACCACAGACACGCCTGCAGCTGAGCATTGGTGGTTCAGTGGTAGAATTCTCGCCTCCCACGCGAGTGACCCGGGTCCGATTCCCGGCCAATGCAAGGGGCTTTGATCTGTTGTGCCAGAAGTGAGGGTGCTTCTTTTTTAGCATCGAGGGTCAGTCCTCTTGCGTCAGTCACAACAAGCTAATAAGTGTGTGAGCGGCTTTTCGCCTGTGCCGACCACACGAGGGCGCATCACTCGAACGGACGGGCATTGGTGGTTCAGTGGTAGAATTCTCGCCTGCCACGCGGGAGGCCCGGGTTCGATTCCCGGCCAATGCAAGAAGTGTCTTTTGGAGTGCTAGACGTCTGGTTCTTTAAAGCTTTCTTCTGTTGATCGGCATTACTGGCTGTGGTTATAAGTTACAGGGCAATAACCCGCCATAATCGTGGAGCCCCAAATGATTTGCCACTCGTAAAAGAGGTTTTAACCCGAGATCAATATGTGTTCCTCATCTTCCATCTCTTACGACGAGCCAGGGAGCATACCCTCACTTGCTGTAACCACAGACACGCCTGCAGCTGAGCATTGGTGGTTCAGTGGTAGAATTCTCGCCTCCCACGCGAGTGACCCGGGTCCGATTCCCGGCCAATGCAAGGGGCTTTGATCTGTTGTGCCAGAAGTGAGGGTGCTTCTTTTTTAGCATCGAGGGTCAGTCCTCTTGCGTCAGTCACAACAAGCTAATAAGTGTGTGAGCGGCTTTTCGCCTGTGCCGACCACACGAGGGCGCATCACTCGAACGGACGCGCATTGGTGGTTCAGTGGTAGAATTCTCGCCTGCCACGCGGGAGGCCCGGGTTCGATTCCCGGCCAATGCAAGAAGTGTCTTTTGGAGTGCTAGACGTCTGGTTCTTTAAAGCTTTCTTCTGTTGATCGGCATTACTGGCTGTGATTATAAGTTACAGGGCAATAACCCGCCATAATCGTGGAGCCCCAAATGATTTGCCACTCGTAAAAGAGGTTTTAACCCGAGATCAATATGTGTTCCTCATCTTCCATCTCTTACGACGAGCCAGGGAGCATACCCTCACTTGCTGTAACCACAGACACGCCTGCAGCTGAGCATTGGTGGTTCAGTGGTAGAATTCTCGCCTCCCACGCGAGTGACCCCGGGTCCGATTCCCGGCCAATGCAAGGGGCTTTGATCTGTTGTGCCAGAAGTGAGGGTGCTTCTTTTTTAGCATCGAGGGTCAGTCCTCTTGCATCAGTCACAACAAGCTAATAAGTGTGTGAGCGGCTTTTCGCCTGTGCCGACCACACGAGGGCGCATCACTCGAACGGACACGCATTGGTGGTTCAGTGGTAGAATTCTCGCCTGCCACGCGGGAGGCCCGGGTTCGATTCCCGGCCAATGCAAGAAGTGTCTTTTGGAGTGCTAGACGTCTGGTTCTTTAAAGCTTTCTTCTGTTGATCGGCATTACTGGCTGTGATTATAAGTTACAGGGCAATAACCCGCCATAATCGTGGAGCCCCAAATGATTTGCCACTCGTAAAAGAGGTTTTAACCCGAGATCAATATGTGTTCCTCATCTTCCATCTCTTACGACGAGCCAGGGAGCATACCCTCACTTGCTGTAACCACAGACACGCCTGCAGCTGAGCATTGGTGGTTCAGTGGTAGAATTCTCGCCTCCCACGCGAGTGACCCCGGGTCCGATTCCCGGCCAATGCAAGGGGCTTTGATCTGTTGTGCCAGAAGTGAGGGTGCTTCTTTTTTAGCATCGAGGGTCAGTCCTCTTGCGTCAGTCACAACAAGCTAATAAGTGTGTGAGCGGCTTTTCGCCTGTGCCGACCACACGAGGGCGCATCAATCGAACGGACGCGCATTGGTGGTTCAGTGGTAGAATTCTCGCCTGCCACGCGGGAGGCCCGGGTTCGATTCCCGGCCAATGCAAGAAGTGTCTTTTGGAGTGCTAGACGTCTGGTTCTTTAAAGCTTTCTTCTGTTGATCGGCATTACTGGCTGTGATTATAAGTTACAGGGCAATAACCCGCCATAATCGTGGAGCCCCAAATGATTTGCCACTCGTAAAAGAGGTTTTAACCCGAGATCAATATGTGTTCCTCATCTTCCATCTCTTGCGACGAGCCAGGGAGCATACCCTCACTTGCTGTAACCACAGACACGCCTGCAGCTGAGCATTGGTGGTTCAGTGGTAGAATTCTCGCCTCCCACGCGAGTGACCCGGGTCCGATTCCCGGCCAATGCAAGGGGCTTTGATCTGTTGTGCCAGAAGTGAGGGTGCTTCTTTTTTAGCATCGAGGGTCAGTCCTCTTGCGTCAGTCACAACAAGCTAATAAGTGTGTGAGCGGCTTTTCGCCTGTGCCGACCACACGAGGGCGCATCACTCGAACGGACGCGCATTGGTGGTTCAGTGGTAGAATTCTCGCCTGCCACGCGGGAGGCCGGGGTTTGATTCCCGGCCAATGCAAGAAGTGTCTTTTGGAGTGCTAGACGTCTGGTTCTTTAAAGCTTTCTTCTGTTGATCGGCATTACTGGCTGTGATTATAAGTTACAGGGCAATAACCCGCCATAATCGTGGAGCCCCAAATGATTTGCCACTCGTAAAAGAGGTTTTAACCCGAGATCAATATGTGTTCCTCATCTTCCATCTCTTACGACGAGCCAGGGAGCATACCCTCACTTGCTGTAACCACAGACACGCCTGCAGCTGAGCATTGGTGGTTCAGTGGTAGAATTCTCGCCTCCCACGCGAGTGACCCGGGTCCGATTCCCGGCCAATGCAAGGGGCTTTGATCTGTTGTGCCAGAAGTTAGGGTGCTTCTTTTTTAGCATCGAGGGTCAGTCCTCTTGCGTCAGTCACAACAAGCTAATAAGTGTGTGAGCGGCTTTTCGCCTGTGCCGACCACACGAGGGCGCATCACTCGAACGGACGCGCATTGGTGGTTCAGTGGTAGAATTCTCGCCTGCCACGCGGGAGGCCCGGGTTCGATTCCCGGCCAATGCAAGAAGTGTCTTTTGGAGTGCTAGACGTCTGGTTCTTTAAAGCTTTCTTCTGTTGATCGGCATTACTGGCTGTGATTATAAGTTACAGGGCAATAACCCGCCATAATCGTGGAGCCCCAAATGATTTGCCACTCGTAAAAGAGGTTTTAACCCGAGATCAATATGTGTTCCTCATCTTCCATCTCTTACGACGAGCCAGGGAGCATACCCTCACTTGCTGTAACCACAGACACGCCTGCAGCTGAGCATTGGTGGTTCAGTGGTAGAATTCTCGCCTCCCACGCGAGTGACCCCGGGTCCGATTCCCGGCCAATGCAAGGGGCTTTGATCTGTTGTGCCAGAAGTGAGGGTGCTTCTTTTTTAGCATCGAGGGTCAGTCCTCTTGCGTCAGTCACAACAAGCTAATAAGTGTGTGAGCGGCTTTTCGCCTGTGCCGACCACACGAGGGCGCATCACTCGAACGGACGCGCATTGGTGGTTCAGTGGTAGAATTCTCGCCTGCCACGCGGGAGGCCCGGGTTCGATTCCCGGCCAATGCAAGAAGTGTCTTTTGGAGTGCTAGACGTCTGGTTCTTTAAAGCTTTCTTCTGTTGATCGGCATTACTGGCTGTGATTATAAGTTACAGGGCAATAACCCGCCATAATCGTGGAGCCCCAAATGATTTGCCACTCGTAAAAGAGGTTTTAACCCGAGATCAATATGTGTTCCTCATCTTCCATCTCTTACGACGAGCCAGGGAGCATACCCTCACTTGCTGTAACCACAGACACGCCTGCAGCTGCACATTGGTGGTTCAGTGGTAGAATTCTCGCCTCCCACGCGAGTGACCCGGGTCCGATTCCCGGCCAATGCAAGGGGCTTTGATCTGTTGTGCCAGAAGTGAGGGTGCTTCTTTTTTAGCATCGAGGGTCAGTCCTCTTGCGTCAGTCACAACAAGCTAATAAGTGTGTGAGCGGCTTTTCGCCTGTGCCGACCACACGAGGGCGCATCACTCAAACGGACGCGCATTGGTGGTTCAGTGGTAGAATTCTCGCCTGCCACGCGGGAGGCCCGGGTTCGATTCCCGGCCAATGCAAGAAGTGTCTTTTGGAGTGCTAGACGTCTGGTTCTTTAAAGCTTTCTTCTGTTGATCGGCATTACTGGCTGTGATTATAAGTTACAGGGCAATAACCCGCCATAATCGTGGAGCCCCAAATGATTTGCCACTCGTAAAAGAGGTTTTAACCCGAGATCAATATGTGTTCCTCATCTTCCATCTCTTACGACGAGCCAGGGAGCATACCCTCACTTGCTGTAACCACAGACACACCTGCAGCTGCGCATTGGTGGTTCAGTGGTAGAATTCTCGCCTCCCACGCGAGTGACCCGGGTCCGATTCCCGGCCAATGCAAGGGGCTTTGATCTGTTGTGCCAGAAGTGAGGGTGCTTCTTTTTTAGCATCGAGGGTCAGTCCTCTTGCGTCAGTCACAACAAGCTAATAAGTGTGTGAGCGGCTTTTCGCCTGTGCCGACCACACGAGGGCGCATCACTCGAACGGAGGCGCATTGGTGGTTCAGTGGTAGAATTCTCGCCTGCCACGCGGGAGGCCCGGGTTCGATTCCCGGCCAATGCAAGAAGTGTCTTTTGGAGTGCTAGACGTCTGGTTCTTTAAAGCTTTCTTCTGTTGATCGGCATTACTGGCTGTGATTATAAGTTACAGGGCAATAACCCGCCATAACGGTGGAGCCCCAAATGATTTGCCACTCGTAAAAGAGGTTTTAACCCGAGATCAATATGTGTTCCTCATCTTCCATCTCTTACGACGAGCCAGGGAGCATACCCTCACTTGCTGTAACCACAGACACGCCTGCAGCTGAGCATTGGTGGTTCAGTGGTAGAATTCTCGCCTCCCACGCGAGTGACCCCGGGTCCGATTCCCGGCCAATGCAAGGGGCTTTGATCTGTTGTGCCAGAAGTGAGGGTGCTTCTTTTTTAGCATCGAGGGTCAGTCCTCTTGCGTCAGTCACAACAAGCTAATAAGTGTGTGAGCGGCTTTTCGCCTGTGCCGACCACACGAGGGCGCATCACTCGAACGGACGCGCATTGGTGGTTCAGTGGTAGAATTCTCGCCTGCCACGCGGGAGGCCCGGGTTCGATTCCCGGCCAATGCAAGAAGTGTCTTTTGGAGTGCTAGACGTCTGGTTCTTTAAAGCTTTCTTCTGTTGATCGGCATTACTGGCTGTGATTATAAGTTACAGGGCAATAACCCGCCATAACGGTGGAGCCCCAAATGATTTGCCACTCGTAAAAGAGGTTTTAACCCGAGATCAATATGTGTTCCTCATCTTCCATCTCTTACGACGAGCCAGGGAGCATACCCTCACTTGCTGTAACCACAGACACGCCTGCAGCTGAGCATTGGTGGTTCAGTGGTAGAATTCTCGCCTCCCACGCGAGTGACCCCGGGTCCGATTCCCGGCCAATGCAAGGGGCTTTGATCTGTTGTGCCAGAAGTGAGGGTGCTTCTTTTTTAGCATCGAGGGTCAGTCCTCTTGCGTCAGTCACAACAAGCTAATAAGTGTGTGAGCGGCTTTTCGCCTGTGCCGACCACACGAGGGCGCATCACTCGAACGGACGCGCATTGGTGGTTCAGTGGTAGAATTCTCGCCTGCCACGCGGGAGGCCCGGGTTCGATTCCCGGCCAATGCAAGAAGTGTCTTTTGGAGTGCTAGACGTCTGGTTCTTTAAAGCTTTCTTCTGTTGATCGGCATTACTGGCTGTGATTATAAGTTACAGGGCAATAACCCGCCATAATCGTGGAGCCCCAAATGATTTGCCACTCGTAAAAGAGGTTTTAACCCGAGATCAATATGTGTTCCTCATCTTCCATCTCTTACGACGAGCCAGGGAGCATACCCTCACTTGCTGTAACCACAGACACGCCTGCAGCTGCACATTGGTGGTTCAGTGGTAGAATTCTCGCCTCCCACGCGAGTGACCCGGGTCCGATTCCCGGCCAATGCAAGGGGCTTTGATCTGTTGTGCCAGAAGTGAGGGTGCTTCTTTTTTAGCATCGAGGGTCAGTCCTCTTGCGTCAGTCACAACAAGCTAATAAGTGTGTGAGCGGCTTTTCGCCTGTGCCGACCACACGAGGGCGCATCACTCGAACGGACGCGCATTGGTGGTTCAGTGGTAGAATTCTCGCCTGCCACGCGGGAGGCCCGGGTTCGATTCCCGGCCAATGCAAGAAGTGTCTTTTGGAGTGCTAGACGTCTGGTTCTTTAAAGCTTTCTTCTGTTGATCGGCATTACTGGCTGTGATTATAAGTTACAGGGCAATAACCCGCCATAATCGTGGAGCCCCAAATGATTTGCCACTCGTAAAAGAGGTTTTAACCCGAGATCAATATGTGTTCCTCATCTTCCATCTCTTACGACGAGCCAGGGAGCATACCCTCACTTGCTGTAACCACAGACACGCCTGCAGCTGAGCATTGGTGGTTCAGTGGTAGAATTCTCGCCTCCCACGCGAGTGACCCCGGGTCCGATTCCCGGCCAATGCAAGGGGCTTTGATCTGTTGTGCCAGAAGTGAGGGTGCTTCTTTTTTAGCATCGAGGGTCAGTCCTCTTGCATCAGTCACAACAAGCTAATAAGTGTGTGAGCGGCTTTTCGCCTGTGCCGACCACACGAGGGCGCATCACTCGAACGGACGCGCATTGGTGGTTCAGTGGTAGAATTCTCGCCTGCCACGCGGGAGGCCCGGGTTCGATTCCCGGCCAATGCAAGAAGTGTCTTTTGGAGTGCTAGACGTCTGGTTCTTTAAAGCTTTCTTCTGTTGATCGGCATTACTGGCTGTGATTATAAGTTACAGGGCAATAACCCGCCATAACGGTGGAGCCCCAAATGATTTGCCACTCGTAAAAGAGGTTTTAACCCGAGATCAATATGTGTTCCTCATCTTCCATCTCTTACGACGAGCCAGGGAGCATACCCTCACTTGCTGTAACCACAGACACGCCTGCAGCTGAGCATTGGTGGTTCAGTGGTAGAATTCTCGCCTCCCACGCGAGTGACCCCGGGTCCGATTCCCGGCCAATGCAAGGGGCTTTGATCTGTTGTGCCAGAAGTGAGGGTGCTTCTTTTTTAGCATCGAGGGTCAGTCCTCTTGCATCAGTCACAACAAGCTAATAAGTGTGTGAGCGGCTTTTCGCCTGTGCCGACCACACGAGGGCGCATCACTCGAACGGACGCGCATTGGTGGTTCAGTGGTAGAATTCTCGCCTGCCACGCGGGAGGCCCGGGTTCGATTCCCGGCCAATGCAAGAAGTGTCTTTTGGAGTGCTAGACGTCTGGTTCTTTAAAGCTTTCTTCTGTTGATCGGCATTACTGGCTGTGATTATAAGTTACAGGGCAATAACCCGCCATAACGGTGGAGCCCCAAATGATTTGCCACTCGTAAAAGAGGTTTTAACCCGAGATCAATATGTGTTCCTCATCTTCCATCTCTTACGACGAGCCAGGGAGCATACCCTCACTTGCTGTAACCACAGACACGCCTGCAGCTGAGCATTGGTGGTTCAGTGGTAGAATTCTCGCCTCCCACGCGAGTGACCCCGGGTCCGATTCCCGGCCAATGCAAGGGGCTTTGATCTGTTGTGCCAGAAGTGAGGGTGCTTCTTTTTTAGCATCGAGGGTCAGTCCTCTTGCGTCAGTCACAACAAGCTAATAAGTGTGTGAGCGGCTTTTCGCCTGTGCCGACCACACGAGGGCGCATCACTCGAACGGACGCGCATTGGTGGTTCAGTGGTAGAATTCTCGCCTGCCACGCGGGAGGCCCGGGTTCGATTCCCGGCCAATGCAAGAAGTGTCTTTTGGAGTGCTAGACGTCTGGTTCTTTAAAGCTTTCTTCTGTTGATCGGCATTACTGGCTGTGATTATAAGTTACAGGGCAATAACCCGCCATAATCGTGGAGCCCCAAATGATTTGCCACTCGTAAAAGAGGTTTTAACCCGAGATCAATATGTGTTCCTCATCTTCCATCTCTTACGACGAGCCAGGGAGCATACCCTCACTTGCTGTAACCACAGACACGCCTGCAGCTGCGCATTGGTGGTTCAGTGGTAGAATTCTCGCCTCCCACGCGAGTGACCCGGGTCCGATTCCCGGCCAATGCAAGGGGCTTTGATCTGTTGTGCCAGAAGTGAGGGTGCTTCTTTTTTAGCATCGAGGGTCAGTCCTCTTGCGTCAGTCACAACAAGCTAATAAGTGTGTGAGCGGCTTTTCGCCTGTGCCGACCACACGAGGGCGCATCACTCGAACGGACGCGCATTGGTGGTTCAGTGGTAGAATTCTCGCCTGCCACGCGGGAGGCCCGGGTTCGATTCCCGGCCAATGCAAGAAGTGTCTTTTGGAGTGCTAGACGTCTGGTTCTTTAAAGCTTTCTTCTGTTGATCGGCATTACTGGCTGTGATTATAAGTTACAGGGCAATAACCCGCCATAATCGTGGAGCCCCAAATGATTTGCCACTCGTAAAAGAGGTTTTAACCCGAGATCAATATGTGTTCCTCATCTTCCATCTCTTACGACGAGCCAGGGAGCATACCCTCACTTGCTGTAACCACAGACACGCCTGCAGCTGAGCATTGGTGGTTCAGTGGTAGAATTCTCGCCTCCCACGTGAGTGACCCCGGGTCCGATTCCCGGCCAATGCAAGGGGCTTTGATCTGTTGTGCCAGAAGTGAGGGTGCTTCTTTTTTTAGCATCGAGGGTCAGTCCTCTTGCATCAGTCACAACAAGCTAATAAGTGTGTGAGCGGCTTTTTGCCTGTGCCGACCACACGAGGGCGCATCACTCGAACGGACGCGCATTGGTGGTTCAGTGGTAGAATTCTCGCCTGCCACGCGGGAGGCCCGGGTTCGATTCCCGGCCAATGCAAGAAGTGTCTTTTGGAGTGCTAGACGTCTGGTTCTTTAAAGCTTTCTTCTGTTGATCGGCATTACTGGCTGTGATTATAAGTTACAGGGCAATAACCCGCCATAACGGTGGAGCCCCAAATGATTTGCCACTCGTAAAAGAGGTTTTAACCCGAGATCAATATGTGTTCCTCATCTTCCATCTCTTACGACGAGCCAGGGAGCATACCCTCACTTGCTGTAACCACAGACACGCCTGCAGCTGAGCATTGGTGGTTCAGTGGTAGAATTCTCGCCTCCCACGCGAGTGACCCCGGGTCCGATTCCCGGCCAATGCAAGGGGCTTTGATCTGTTGTGCCAGAAGTGAGGGTGCTTCTTTTTTAGCATCGAGGGTCAGTCCTCTTGCGTCAGTCACAACAAGCTAATAAGTGTGTGAGCGGCTTTTCGCCTGTGCCGACCACACGAGGGCGCATCACTCGAACGGACGCGCATTGGTGGTTCAGTGGTAGAATTCTCGCCTGCCACGCGGGAGGCCCGGGTTCGATTCCCGGCCAATGCAAGAAGTGTCTTTTGGAGTGCTAGACGTCTGGTTCTTTAAAGCTTTCTTCTGTTGATCGGCATTACTGGCTGTGATTATAAGTTACAGGGCAATAACCCGCCATAATCGTGGAGCCCCAAATGATTTGCCACTCGTAAAAGAGGTTTTAACCCGAGATCAATATGTGTTCCTCATCTTCCATCTCTTACGACGAGCCAGGGAGCATACCCTCACTTGCTGTAACCACAGACACGCCTGCAGCTGCGCATTGGTGGTTCAGTGGTAGAATTCTCGCCTCCCACGCGAGTGACCCGGGTCCGATTCCCGGCCAATGCAAGGGGCTTTGATCTGTTGTGCCAGAAGTGAGGGTGCTTCTTTTTTAGCATCGAGGGTCAGTCCTCTTGCGTCAGTCACAACAAGCTAATAAGTGTGTGAGCGGCTTTTCGCCTGTGCCGACCACACGAGGGCGCATCACTCGAACGGACGCGCATTGGTGGTTCAGTGGTAGAATTCTCGCCTGCCACGCGGGAGGCCCGGGTTCGATTCCCGGCCAATGCAAGAAGTGTCTTTTGGAGTGCTAGACGTCTGGTTCTTTAAAGCTTTCTTCTGTTGATCGGCATTACTGGCTGTGATTATAAGTTACAGGGCAATAACCCGCCATAATCGTGGAGCCCCAAATTATTTGCCACTCGTAAAAGAGGTTTTAACCCGAGATCAATATGTGTTCCTCATCTTCCATCTCTTACGACGAGCCAGGGAGCATACCCTCACTTGCTGTAACCACAGACACGCCTGCAGCTGAGCATTGGTGGTTCAGTGGTAGAATTCTCGCCTCCCACGCGAGTGACCCAGGGTCCGATTCCCGGCCAATGCAAGGGGCTTTGATCTGTTGTGCCAGAAGTGAGGGTGCTTCTTTTTTAGCATCGAGGGTCAGTCCTCTTGCATCAGTCACAACAAGCTAATAAGTGTGTGAGCGGCTTTTCGCCTGTGCCGACCACACGAGGGCGCATCACTCGAACGGACGCGCATTGGTGGTTCAGTGGTAGAATTCTCGCCTGCCACGCGGGAGGCCCGGGTTCGATTCCCGGCCAATGCAAGAAGTGTCTTTTGGAGTGCTAGACGTCTGGTTCTTTAAAGCTTTCTTCTGTTGATCGGCATTACTGGCTGTGATTATAAGTTACAGGGCAATAACCCGCCATAACGGTGGAGCCCCAAATGATTTGCCACTCGTAAAAGAGGTTTTAACCCGAGATCAATATGTGTTCCTCATCTTCCATCTCTTACGACGAGCCAGGGAGCATACCCTCACTTGCTGTAACCACAGACACGCCTGCAGCTGAGCATTGGTGGTTCAGTGGTAGAATTCTCGCCTCCCACGCGAGTGACCCCGGGTCCGATTCCCGGCCAATGCAAGGGGCTTTGATCTGTTGTGCCAGAAGTGAGGGTGCTTCTTTTTTAGCATCGAGGGTCAGTCCTCTTGCGTCAGTCACAACAAGCTAATAAGTGTGTGAGCGGCTTTTCGCCTGTGCCGACCACACGAGGGCGCATCACTCGAACGGACGCGCATTGGTGGTTCAGTGGTAGAATTCTCGCCTGCCACGCGGGAGGCCCGGGTTCGATTCCCGGCCAATGCAAGAAGTGTCTTTTGGAGTGCTAGACGTCTGGTTCTTTAAAGCTTTCTTCTGTTGATCGGCATTACTGGCTGTGATTATAAGTTACAGGGCAATAACCCGCCATAATCGTGGAGCCCCAAATGATTTGCCACTCGTAAAAGAGGTTTTAACCCGAGATCAATATGTGTTCCTCATCTTCCATCTCTTACGACGAGCCAGGGAGCATACCCTCACTTGCTGTAACCACAGACACGCCTGCAGCTGAGCATTGGTGGTTCAGTGGTAGAATTCTCGCCTCCCACGCGAGTGACCCCGGGTCCGATTCCCGGCCAATGCAAGGGGCTTTGATCTGTTGTGCCAGAAGTGAGGGTGCTTCTTTTTTAGCATCGAGGGTCAGTCCTCTTGCGTCAGTCACAACAAGCTAATAAGTGTGTGAGCGGCTTTTCGCCTGTGCCGACCACACGAGGGCGCATCACTCGAACGGACGCGCATTGGTGGTTCAGTGGTAGAATTCTCGCCTGCCACGCGGGAGGCCCGGGTTCGATTCCCGGCCAATGCAAGAAGTGTCTTTTGGAGTGCTAGACGTCTGGTTCTTTAAAGCTTTCTTCTGTTGATCGGCATTACTGGCTGTGATTATAAGTTACAGGGCAATAACCCGCCATAATCGTGGAGCCCCAAATGATTTGCCACTCGTAAAAGAGGTTTTAACCCGAGATCAATATGTGTTCCTCATCTTCCATCTCTTACGACGAGCCAGGGAGCATACCCTCACTTGCTGTAACCACAGACACGCCTGCAGCTGAGCATTGGTGGTTCAGTGGTAGAATTCTCGCCTCCCGCGCGAGTGACCCGGGTCCGATTCCCGGCCAATGCAAGGGGCTTTGATCTGTTGTGCCAGAAGTGAGGGTGCTTCTTTTTTAGCATCGAGGGTCAGTCCTCTTGCGTCAGTCACAACAAGCTAATAAGTGTGTGAGCGGCTTTTCGCCTGTGCCGACCACACGAGGGCGCATCACTCGAACGGACGCGCATTGGTGGTTCAGTGGTAGAATTCTCGCCTGCCACGCGGGAGGCCCGGGTTCGATTCCCGGCCAATGCAAGAAGTGTCTTTTGGAGTGCTAGACGTCTGGTTCTTTAAAGCTTTCTTCTGTTGATCGGCATTACTGGCTGTGATTATAAGTTACAGGGCAATAACCCGCCATAATCGTGGAGCCCCAAATGATTTGCCACTCGTAAAAGAGGTTTTAACCCGAGATCAATATGTGTTCCTCATCTTCCATCTCTTACGACGAGCCAGGGAGCATACCCTCACTTGCTGTAACCACAGACACGCCTGCAGCTGAGCATTGGTGGTTCAGTGGTAGAATTCTCGCCTCCCACGCGAGTGACCCCGGGTCCGATTCCCGGCCAATGCAAGGGGCTTTGATCTGTTGTGCCAGAAGTGAGGGTGCTTCTTTTTTAGCATCGAGGGTCAGTCCTCTTGCGTCAGTCACAACAAGCTAATAAGTGTGTGAGCGGCTTTTCGCCTGTGCCGACCACACGAGGGCGCATCAATCGAACGGACGCGCATTGGTGGTTCAGTGGTAGAATTCTCGCCTGCCACGCGGGAGGCCCGGGTTCGATTCCCGGCCAATGCAAGAAGTGTCTTTTGGAGTGCTAGACGTCTGGTTCTTTAAAGCTTTCTTCTGTTGATCGGCATTACTGGCTGTGATTATAAGTTACAGGGCAATAACCCGCCATAATCGTGGAGCCCTAAATGATTTGCCACTCGTAAAAGAGGTTTTAACCCGAGATCAATATGTGTTCCTCATCTTCCATCTCTTGCGACGAGCCAGGGAGCATACCCTCACTTGCTGTAACCACAGACACGCCTGCAGCTGAGCATTGGTGGTTCAGTGGTAGAATTCTCGCCTCCCACGCGAGTGACCCGGGTCCGATTCCCGGCCAATGCAAGGGGCTTTGATCTGTTGTGCCAGAAGTTAGGGTGCTTCTTTTTTAGCATCGAGGGTCAGTCCTCTTGCGTCAGTCACAACAAGCTAATAAGTGTGTGAGCGGCTTTTCGCCTGTGCCGACCACACGAGGGCGCATCACTCGAACGGACGCGCATTGGTGGTTCAGTGGTAGAATTCTCGCCTGCCACGCGGGAGGCCCGGGTTCGATTCCCGGCCAATGCAAGAAGTGTCTTTTGGAGTGCTAGACGTCTGGTTCTTTAAAGCTTTCTTCTGTTGATCGGCATTACTGGCTGTGATTATAAGTTACAGGGCAATAACCCGCCATAATCGTGGAGCCCCAAATGATTTGCCACTCGTAAAAGAGGTTTTAACCCGAGATCAATATGTGTTCCTCATCTTCCATCTCTTACGACGAGCCAGGGAGCATACCCTCACTTGCTGTAACCACAGACACGCCTGCAGCTGAGCATTGGTGGTTCAGTGGTAGAATTCTCGCCTCCCACGCGAGTGACCCCGGGTCCGATTCCCGGCCAATGCAAGGGGCTTTGATCTGTTGTGCCAGAAGTGAGGGTGCTTCTTTTTTAGCATCGAGGGTCAGTCCTCTTGCGTCAGTCACAACAAGCTAATAAGTGTGTGAGCGGCTTTTCGCCTGTGCCGACCACACGAGGGCGCATCACTCGAACGGACGCGCATTGGTGGTTCAGTGGTAGAATTCTCGCCTGCCACGCGGGAGGCCGGGGTTTGATTCCCGGCCAATGCAAGAAGTGTCTTTTGGAGTGCTAGACGTCTGGTTCTTTAAAGCTTTCTTCTGTTGATCGGCATTACTGGCTGTGATTATAAGTTACAGGGCAATAACCCGCCATAATCGTGGAGCCCCAAATGATTTGCCACTCGTAAAAGAGGTTTTAACCCGAGATCAATATGTGTTCCTCATCTTCCATCTCTTACGACGAGCCAGGGAGCATACCCTCACTTGCTGTAACCTCAGACACGCCTGCAGCTGAGCATTGGTGGTTCAGTGTTAGAATTCTCGCCTCACACGCGAGTGACCCCGGGTCCGATTCCCGGCCAATGCAAGGGGCTTTGATCTGTTGTGCCAGAAGTGAGGGTGCTTCTTTTTTAGCATCGAGGGTCAGTCCTCTTGCATCAGTCACAACAAGCTAATAAGTGTGTGAGCGGCTTTTCGCCTGTGCCGACCACACGAGGGCGCATCACTCGAACGGACGCGCATTGGTGGTTCAGTGGTAGAATTCTCGCCTGCCACGCGGGAGGCCCCGGTTCGATTCCCGGCCAATGCAAGAAGTGTCTTTTGGAGTGCTAGACGTCTGGTTCTTTAAAGCTTTCTTCTGTTGATCGGCATTACTGGCTGTGATTATAAGTTACAGGGCAATAACCCGCCATAACGGTGGAGCCCCAAATGATTTGCCACTCGTAAAAGAGGTTTTAACCCGAGATCAATATGTGTTCCTCATCTTCCATCTCTTACGACGAGCCAGGGAGCATACCCTCACTTGCTGTAACCACAGACACGCCTGCAGCTGCGCATTGGTGGTTCAGTGGTAGAATTCTCGCCTCCCACGCGAGTGACCCGGGTCCGATTCCCGGCCAATGCAAGGGGCTTTGATCTGTTGTGCCAGAAGTGAGGGTGCTTCTTTTTTAGCATCGAGGGTCAGTCCTCTTGCGTCAGTCACAACAAGCTAATAAGTGTGTGAGCGGCTTTTCGCCTGTGCCGACCACACGAGGGCGCATCACTCGAACGGACGCGCATTGGTGGTTCAGTGGTAGAATTCTCGCCTGCCACGCGGGAGGCACGGGTTCGATTCCCGGCCAATGCAAGAAGTGTCTTTTGGAGTGCTAGACGTCTGGTTCTTTAAAGCTTTCTTCTGTTGATCGGCATTACTGGCTGTGATTATAAGTTACAGGGCAATAACCCGCCATAATCGTGGAGCCCCAAATGATTTGCCACTCGTAAAAGAGGTTTTAACCCGAGATCAATATGTGTTCCTCATCTTCCATCTCTTACGACGAGCCAGGGAGCATACCCTCACTTGCTGTAACCACAGACACGCCTGCAGCTGAGCATTGGTGGTTCAGTGGTAGAATTCTCGCCTCCCACGCGAGTGACCCCGGGTCCGATTCCCGGCCAATGCAAGGGGCTTTGATCTGTTGTGCCAGAAGTGAGGGTGCTTCTTTTTTAGCATCGAGGGTCAGTCCTCTTGCGTCAGTCACAACAAGCTAATAAGTGTGTGAGCGGCTTTTCGCCTGTGCCGACCACACGAGGGCGCATCACTCGAACGGACGCGCATTGGTGGTTCAGTGGTAGAATTCTCGCCTGCCACGCGGGAGGCCCGGGTTCGATTCCCGGCCAATGCAAGAAGTGTCTTTTGGAGTGCTAGACGTCTGGTTCTTTAAAGCTTTCTTCTGTTGATCGGCATTACTGGCTGTGATTATAAGTTACAGGGCAATAACCCGCCATAATCGTGGAGCCCCAAATGATTTGCCACTCGTAAAAGAGGTTTTAACCCGAGATCAATATGTGTTCCTCATCTTCCATCTCTTACGACGAGCCAGGCAGCATACCCTGACTTGCTGTAACCACAGACACGCCTGCAGCTGCGCATTGGTGGTTCAGTGGTAGAATTCTCGCCTGCCACGCGGGAGGCCGGGGTTTGATTCCCGGCCAATGCAAGAAGTGTCTTTTGGAGTGCTAGACGTCTGGTTCTTTAAAGCTTTCTTCTGTTGATCGGCATTACTGGCTGTGATTATAAGTTACAGGGCAATAACCCGCCATAATCGTGGAGCCCCAAATGATTTGCCACTCGTAAAAGAGGTTTTAACCCGAGATCAATATGTGTTCCTCATCTTCCATCTCTTACGACGAGCCAGGGAGCATACCCTCACTTGCTGTAACCACAGACACGCCTGCAGCTGAGCATTGGTGGTTCAGTGTTAGAATTCTCGCCTCCCACGCGAGTGACCCCGGGTCCGATTCCCGGCCAATGCAAGGGGCTTTGATCTGTTGTGCCAGAAGTGAGGGTGCTTCTTTTTTAGCATCGAGGGTCAGTCCTCTTGCATCAGTCACAACAAGCTAATAAGTGTGTGAGCGGCTTTTCGCCTGTGCCGACCACACGAGGGCGCATCACTCGAACGGACGCGCATTGGTGGTTCAGTGGTAGAATTCTCGCCTGCCACGCGGGAGGCCCCGGTTCGATTCCCGGCCAATGCAAGAAGTGTCTTTTGGAGTGCTAGACGTCTGGTTCTTTAAAGCTTTCTTCTGTTGATCGGCATTACTGGCTGTGATTATAAGTTACAGGGCAATAACCCGCCATAACGGTGGAGCCCCAAATGATTTGCCACTCGTAAAAGAGGTTTTAACCCGAGATCAATATGTGTTCCTCATCTTCCATCTCTTACGACGAGCCAGGGAGCATACCCTCACTTGCTGTAACCACAGACACGCCTGCAGCTGCGCATTGGTGGTTCAGTGGTAGAATTCTCGCCTCCCACGCGAGTGACCCGGGTCCGATTCCCGGCCAATGCAAGGGGCTTTGATCTGTTGTGCCAGAAGTGAGGGTGCTTCTTTTTTAGCATCGAGGGTCAGTCCTCTTGCGTCAGTCACAACAAGCTAATAAGTGTGTGAGCGGCTTTTCGCCTGTGCCGACCACACGAGGGCGCATCACTCGAACGGACGCGCATTGGTGGTTCAGTGGTAGAATTCTCGCCTGCCACGCGGGAGGCCCGGGTTCGATTCCCGGCCAATGCAAGAAGTGTCTTTTGGAGTGCTAGACGTCTGGTTCTTTAAAGCTTTCTTCTGTTGATCGGCATTACTGGCTGTGATTATAAGTTACAGGGCAATAACCCGCCATAATCGTGGAGCCCCAAATGATTTGCCACTCGTAAAAGAGGTTTTAACCCGAGATCAATATGTGTTCCTCATCTTCCATCTCTTACGACGAGCCAGGCAGCATACCCTCACTTGCTGTAACCACAGACACGCCTGCAGCTGCGCATTGGTGGTTCAGTGGTAGAATTCTCGCCTGCCACGCGGGAGGCCGGGGTTTGATTCCCGGCCAATGCAAGAAGTGTCTTTTGGAGTGCTAGACGTCTGGTTCTTTAAAGCTTTCTTCTGTTGATCGGCATTACTGGCTGTGATTATAAGTTACAGGGCAATAACCCGCCATAATCGTGGAGCCCCAAATGATTTGCCACTCGTAAAAGAGGTTTTAACCCGAGATCAATATGTGTTCCTCATCTTCCATCTCTTACGACGAGCCAGGGAGCATACCCTCACTTGCTGTAACCACAGACACGCCTGCAGCTGAGCATTGGTGGTTCAGTGTTAGAATTCTCGCCTCCCACGCGAGTGACCCCGGGTCCGATTCCCGGCCAATGCAAGGGGCTTTGATCTGTTGTGCCAGAAGTGAGGGTGCTTCTTTTTTAGCATCGAGGGTCAGTCCTCTTGCATCAGTCACAACAAGCTAATAAGTGTGTGAGCGGCTTTTCGCCTGTGCCGACCACACGAGGGCGCATCACTCGAACGGACGCGCATTGGTGGTTCAGTGGTAGAATTCTCGCCTGCCACGCGGGAGGCCCCGGTTCGATTCCCGGCCAATGCAAGAAGTGTCTTTTGGAGTGCTAGACGTCTGGTTCTTTAAAGCTTTCTTCTGTTGATCGGCATTACTGGCTGTGATTATAAGTTACAGGGCAATAACCCGCCATAACGGTGGAGCCCCAAATGATTTGCCACTCGTAAAAGAGGTTTTAACCCGAGATCAATATGTGTTCCTCATCTTCCATCTCTTACGACGAGCCAGGGAGCATACCCTCACTTGCTGTAACCACAGACACGCCTGCAGCTGCGCATTGGTGGTTCAGTGGTAGAATTCTCGCCTCCCACGCGAGTGACCCGGGTCCGATTCCCGGCCAATGCAAGGGGCTTTGATCTGTTGTGCCAGAAGTGAGGGTGCTTCTTTTTTAGCATCGAGGGTCAGTCCTCTTGCGTCAGTCACAACAAGCTAATAAGTGTGTGAGCGGCTTTTCGCCTGTGCCGACCACACGAGGGCGCATCACTCGAACGGACGCGCATTGGTGGTTCAGTGGTAGAATTCTCGCCTGCCACGCGGGAGGCCCGGGTTCGATTCCCGGCCAATGCAAGAAGTGTCTTTTGGAGTGCTAGACGTCTGGTTCTTTAAAGCTTTCTTCTGTTGATCGGCATTACTGGCTGTGATTATAAGTTACAGGGCAATAACCCGCCATAATCGTGGAGCCCCAAATGATTTGCCACTCGTAAAAGAGGTTTTAACCCGAGATCAATATGTGTTCCTCATCTTCCATCTCTTACGACGAGCCAGGGAGCATACCCTCACTTGCTGTAACCACAGACACGCCTGCAGCTGAGCATTGGTGGTTCAGTGGTAGAATTCTCGCCTCCCACGCGAGTGACCCCGGGTCCGATTCCCGGCCAATGCAAGGGGCTTTGATCTGTTGTGCCAGAAGTGAGGGTGCTTCTTTTTTAGCATCGAGGGTCAGTCCTCTTGCGTCAGTCACAACAAGCTAATAAGTGTGTGAGCGGCTTTTCGCCTGTGCCGACCACACGAGGGCGCATCACTCGAACGGACGCGCATTGGTGGTTCATTGGTAGAATTCTCGCCTGCCACGCGGGAGGCCCGGGTTCGATTCCCAGCCAATGCAAGAAGTGTCTTTTGGAGTGCTAGACATCTGGTTCTTTAAAGCTTTCTTCTGTTGATCGGCATTACTGGCTGTGATTATAAGTTACAGGGCAATAACCCGCCATAATCGTGGAGCCCCAAATGATTTGCCACTCGTAAAAGAGGTTTTAACCCGAGATCAATATGTGTTCCTCATCTTCCATCTCTTACGACGAGCCAGGCAGCATACCCTCACTTGCATTAACCACAGACACGCCTGCAGCTGCGCATTGGTGGTTCAGTGGTAGAATTCTCGCCTCCCACGCGAGTGACCCGGGTCCGATTCCCGGCCAATGCAAGGGGCTTTGATCTGTTGTGCCAGAAGTGAGGGTGCTTCTTTTTTAGCATCGAGGGTCAGTCCTCTTGCGTCAGTCACAACAAGCTAATAAGTGTGTGAGCGGCTTTTCGCCTGTGCCGACCACACGAGGGCGCATCACTCGAACGGACGCGCATTGGTGGTTCAGTGGTAGAATTCTCGCCTGCCACGCGGGAGGCCCGGGTTCGATTCCCGGCCAATGCAAGAAGTGTCTTTTGGAGTGCTAGACGTCTGGTTCTTTAAAGCTTTCTTCTGTTGATCGGCATTACTGGCTGTGATTATAAGTTACAGGGCAATAACCCGCCATAATCGTGGAGCCCCAAATTATTTGCCACTCGTAAAAGAGGTTTTAACCCGAGATCAATATGTGTTCCTCATCTTCCATCTCTTACGACGAGCCAGGGAGCATACCCTCACTTGCTGTAACCACAGACACGCCTGCAGCTGAGCATTGGTGGTTCAGTGGTAGAATTCTCGCCTCCCACGCGAGTGACCCCGGGTCCGATTCCCGGCCAATGCAAGGGGCTTTGATCTGTTGTGCCAGAAGTGAGGGTGCTTCTTTTTTAGCATCGAGGGTCAGTCCTCTTGCATCAGTCACAACAAGCTAATAAGTGTGTGAGCGGCTTTTCGCCTGTGCCGACCACACGAGGGCGCATCACTCGAACGGACGCGCATTGGTGGTTCAGTCGTAGAATTCTCGCCTGCCACGCGGGAGGCCCGGGTTCGATTCCCGGCCAATGCAAGAAGTGTCTTTTGGAGTGCTAGACGTCTGGTTCTTTAAAGCTTTCTTCTGTTGATCGGCATTACTGGCTGTGATTATAAGTTACAGGGCAATAACCCGCCATAACGGTGGAGCCCCAAATGATTTGCCACTCGTAAAAGAGGTTTTAACCCGAGATCAATATGTGTTCCTCATCTTCCATCTCTTACGACGAGCCAGGGAGCATACCCTCACTTGCTGTAACCACAGACACGCCTGCAGCTGAGCATTGGTGGTTCAGTGGTAGAATTCTCGCCTCCCACGCGAGTGACCCCGGGTCCGATTCCCGGCCAATGCAAGGGGCTTTGATCTGTTGTGCCAGAAGTGAGGGTGCTTCTTTTTTAGCATCGAGGGTCAGTCCTCTTGCGTCAGTCACAACAAGCTAATAAGTGTGTGAGCGGCTTTTCACCTGTGCCGACCACACGAGGGCGCATCACTCGAACGGATGCGCATTGGTGGTTCAGTGGTAGAATTCTCGCCTGCCACGCGGGAGGCCCGGGTTCGATTCCCGGCCAATGCAAGAAGTGTCTTTTGGAGTGCTAGACGTCTGGTTCTTTAAAGCTTTCTTCTGTTGATCGGCATTACTGGCTGTGATTATAAGTTACAGGGCAATAACCCGCCATAATTGTGGAGCCCCAAATGATTTGCCACTCGTAAAAGAGGTTTTAACCCGAGATCAATATGTGTTCCTCATCTTCCATCTCTTACGACGAGCCAGGGAGCATACCCTCACTTGCTGTAACCACAGACACGCCTGCAGCTGAGCATTGGTGGTTCAGTGGTAGAATTCTCGCCTCCCACGCGAGTGACCCCGGGTCCGATTCCCGGCCAATGCAAGGGGCTTTGATCTGTTGTGCCAGAAGTGAGGGTGCTTCTTTTTTAGCATCGAGGGTCAGTCCTCTTGCGTCAGTCACAACAAGCTAATAAGTGTGTGAGCGGCTTTTCGCCTGTGCCGACCACACGAGGGCGCATCACTCGAACGGACGCGCATTGGTGGTTCAGTGGTAGAATTCTCGCCTGCCACGCGGGAGGCCCGGGTTCGATTCCCGGCCAATGCAAGAAGTGTCTTTTGGAGTGCTAGACGTCTGGTTCTTTAAAGCTTTCTTCTGTTGATCGGCATTACTGGCTGTGATTATAAGTTACAGGGCAATAACCCGCCATAATCGTGGAGCCCCAAATGATTTGCCACTCGTAAAAGAGGTTTTAACCCGAGATCAATATGTGTTCCTCATCTTCCATCTCTTACGACGAGCCAGGGAGCATACCCTCACTTGCTGTAACCACAGACACGCCTGCAGCTGAGCATTGGTGGTTCAGTGGTAGAATTCTCGCCTCCCGCGCGAGTGACCCGGGTCCGATTCCCGGCCAATGCAAGGGGCTTTGATCTGTTGTGCCAGAAGTGAGGGTGCTTCTTTTTTAGCATCGAGGGTCAGTCCTCTTGCGTCAGTCACAACAAGCTAATAAGTGTGTGAGCGGCTTTTCGCCTGTGCCGACCACACGAGGGCGCATCACTCGAACGGACGCGCATTGGTGGTTCAGTGGTAGAATTATCGCCTGCCACGCGGGAGGCCCGGGTTCGATTCCCGGCCAATGCAAGAAGTGTCTTTTGGAGTGCTAGACGTCTGGTTCTTTAAAGCTTTCTTCTGTTGATCGGCATTACTGGCTGTGATTATAAGTTACAGGGCAATAACCCGCCATAATCGTGGAGCCCCAAATGATTTGCCACTCGTAAAAGAGGTTTTAACCCGAGATCAATATGTGTTCCTCATCTTCCATCTCTTACGACGAGCCAGGGAGCATACCCTCACTTGCTGTAACCACAGACACGCCTGCAGCTGAGCATTGGTGGTTCAGTGGTAGAATTCTCGCCTCCCACGCGAGTGACCCCGGGTCCGATTCCCGGCCAATGCAAGGGGCTTTGATCTGTTGTGCCAGAAGTGAGGGTGCTTCTTTTTTAGCATCGAGGGTCAGTCCTCTTGCGTCAGTCACAACAAGCTAATAAGTGTGTGAGCGGCTTTTCGCCTGTGCCGACCACACGAGGGCGCATCACTCGAACGGACGCGCATTGGTGGTTCAGTGGTAGAATTCTCGCCTGCCACGCGGGAGGCCCGGGTTCGATTCCCGGCCAATGCAAGAAGTGTCTTTTGGAGTGCTAGACGTCTGGTTCTTTAAAGCTTTCTTCTGTTGATCGGCATAACTGGCTGTGATTATAAGTTACAGGGCAATAACCCGCCATAATCGTGGAGCCCCAAATGATTTGCCACTCGTAAAAGAGGTTTTAACCCGAGATCAATATGTGTTCCTCATCTTCCATCTCTTACGACGAGCCAGGGAGCATACCCTCACTTGCTGTAACCACAGACACGCCTGCAGCTGAGCATTGGTGGTTCAGTGGTAGAATTCTCGCCTCCCACGCGAGTGACCCCGGGTCCGATTCCCGGCCAATGCAAGGGGCTTTGATCTGTTGTGCCAGAAGTGAGGGTGCTTCTTTTTTAGCATCGAGGGTCAGTCCTCTTGCATCAGTCACAACAAGCTAATAAGTGTGTGAGCGGCTTTTCGCCTGTGCCGACCACACGAGGGCGCATCACTCGAACGGACGCGCATTGGTGGTTCAGTGGTAGAATTCTCGCCTGCCACGCGGGAGGCCCGGGTTCGATTCCCGGCCAATGCAAGAAGTGTCTTTTGGAGTGCTAGACGTCTGGTTCTTTAAAGCTTTCTTCTGTTGATCGGCATTACTGGCTGTGATTATAAGTTACAGGGCAATAACCCGCCATAATCGTGGAGCCCCAAATGATTTGCCACTCGTAAAAGAGGTTTTAACCCGAGATCAATATGTGTTCCTCATCTTCCATCTCTTACGACGAGCCAGGGAGCATACCCTCACTTGCTGTAACCACAGACACGCCTGCAGCTGCGCATTGGTGGTTCAGTGGTAGAATTCTCGCCTCCCACGCGAGTGACCCGGGTCCGATTCCCGGCCAATGCAAGGGGCTTTGATCTGTTGTGCCAGAAGTGAGGGTGCTTCTTTTTTAGCATCGAGGGTCAGTCCTCTTGCGTCAGTCACAACAAGCTAATAAGTGTGTGAGCGGCTTTTCGCCTGTGCCGACCACACGAGGGCGCATCACTCGAACGGACGCGCATTGGTGGTTCAGTGGTAGAATTCTCGCCTGCCACGCGGGAGGCCCGGGTTCGATTCCCGGCCAATGCAAGAAGTGTCTTTTGGAGTGCTAGACGTCTGGTTCTTTAAAGCTTTCTTCTGTTGATCGGCATTACTGGCTGTGATTATAAGTTACAGGGCAATAACCCGCCATAATCGTGGAGCCCCAAATTATTTGCCACTCGTAAAAGAGGTTTTAACCCGAGATCAATATGTGTTCCTCATCTTCCATCTCTTACGACGAGCCAGGGAGCATACCCTCACTTGCTGTAACCACAGACACGCCTGCAGCTGAGCATTGGTGGTTCAGTGGTAGAATTCTCGCCTCCCACGCGAGTGACCCCGGGTCCGATTCCCGGCCAATGCAAGGGGCTTTGATCTGTTGTGCCAGAAGTGAGGGTGCTTCTTTTTTAGCATCGAGGGTCAGTCCTCTTGCATCAGTCACAACAAGCTAATAAGTGTGTGAGCGGCTTTTCGCCTGTGCCGACCACACGAGGGCGCATCACTCGAACGGACGCGCATTGGTGGTTCAGTGGTAGAATTCTCGCCTGCCACGCGGGAGGCCCGGGTTCGATTCCCGGCCAATGCAAGAAGTGTCTTTTGGAGTGCTAGACGTCTGGTTCTTTAAAGCTTTCTTCTGTTGATCGGCATTACTGGCTGTGATTATAAGTTACAGGGCAATAACCCGCCATAACGGTGGAGCCCCAAATGATTTGCCACTCGTAAAAGAGGTTTTAACCCGAGATCAATATGTGTTCCTCATCTTCCATCTCTTACGACGAGCCAGGGAGCATACCCTCACTTGCTGTAACCACAGACACGCCTGCAGCTGAGCATTGGTGGTTCAGTGGTAGAATTCTCGCCTCCCACGCGAGTGACCCCGGGTCCGATTCCCGGCCAATGCAAGGGGCTTTGATCTGTTGTGCCAGAAGTGAGGGTGCTTCTTTTTTAGCATCGAGGGTCAGTCCTCTTGCGTCAGTCACAACAAGCTAATAAGTGTGTGAGCGGCTTTTCGCCTGTGCCGACCACACGAGGGCGCATCACTCGAACGGACGCGCATTGGTGGTTCAGTGGTAGAATTCTCGCCTGCCACGCGGGAGGCCGGGGTTCGATTCCCGGCCAATGCAAGAAGTGTCTTTTGGAGTGCTAGACGTCTGGTTCTTTAAAGCTTTCTTCTGTTGATCGGCATTACTGGCTGTGATTATAAGTTACAGGGCAATAACCCGCCATAATCGTGGAGCCCCAAATGATTTGCCACTCGTAAAAGAGGTTTTAACCCGAGATCAATATGTGTTCCTCATCTTCCATCTCTTACGACGAGCCAGGGAGCATACCCTCACTTGCTGTAACCACAGACACGCCTGCAGCTGAGCATTGGTGGTTCAGTGGTAGAATTCTCGCCTCCCACGCGAGTGACCCCGGGTCCGATTCCCGGCCAATGCAAGGGGCTTTGATCTGTTGTGCCAGAAGTGAGGGTGCTTCTTTTTTAGCATCGAGGGTCAGTCCTCTTGCGTCAGTCACAACAAGCTAATAAGTGTGTGAGCGGCTTTTCGCCTGTGCCGACCACACGAGGGCGCATCACTCGAACGGACGCGCATTGGTGGTTCAGTGGTAGAATTCTCGCCTGCCACGCGGGAGGCCCGGGTTCGATTCCCGGCCAATGCAAGAAGTGTCTTTTGGAGTGCTAGACGTCTGGTTCTTTAAAGCTTTCTTCTGTTGATCGGCATTACTGGCTGTGATTATAAGTTACAGGGCAATAACCCGCCATAATCGTGGAGCCCCAAATTATTTGCCACTCGTAAAAGAGGTTTTAACCCGAGATCAATATGTGTTCCTCATCTTCCATCTCTTACGACGAGCCAGGGAGCATACCCTCACTTGCTGTAACCACAGACACGCCTGCAGCTGAGCATTGGTGGTTCAGTGGTAGAATTCTCGCCTCCCACGCGAGTGACCCCGGGTCCGATTCCCGGCCAATGCAAGGGGCTTTGATCTGTTGTGCCAGAAGTGAGGGTGCTTCTTTTTTAGCATCGAGGGTCAGTCCTCTTGCATCAGTCACAACAAGCTAATAAGTGTGTGAGCGGCTTTTCGCCTGTGCCGACCACACGAGGGCGCATCACTCGAACGGACGCGCATTGGTGGTTCAGTCGTAGAATTCTCGCCTGCCACGCGGGAGGCCCGGGTTCGATTCCCGGCCAATGCAAGAAGTGTCTTTTGGAGTGCTAGACGTCTGGTTCTTTAAAGCTTTCTTCTGTTGATCGGCATTACTGGCTGTGATTATAAGTTACAGGGCAATAACCCGCCATAACGGTGGAGCCCCAAATGATTTGCCACTCGTAAAAGAGGTTTTAACCCGAGATCAATATGTGTTCCTCATCTTCCATCTCTTACGACGAGCCAGGGAGCATACCCTCACTTGCTGTAACCACAGACACGCCTGCAGCTGAGCATTGGTGGTTCAGTGGTAGAATTCTCGCCTCCCACGCGAGTGACCCCGGGTCCGATTCCCGGCCAATGCAAGGGGCTTTGATCTGTTGTGCCAGAAGTGAGGGTGCTTCTTTTTTAGCATCGAGGGTCAGTCCTCTTGCGTCAGTCACAACAAGCTAATAAGTGTGTGAGCGGCTTTTCACCTGTGCCGACCACACGAGGGCGCATCACTCGAACGGATGCGCATTGGTGGTTCAGTGGTAGAATTCTCGCCTGCCACGCGGGAGGCCCGGGTTCGATTCCCGGCCAATGCAAGAAGTGTCTTTTGGAGTGCTAGACGTCTGGTTCTTTAAAGCTTTCTTCTGTTGATCGGCATTACTGGCTGTGATTATAAGTTACAGGGCAATAACCCGCCATAATTGTGGAGCCCCAAATGATTTGCCACTCGTAAAAGAGGTTTTAACCCGAGATCAATATGTGTTCCTCATCTTCCATCTCTTACGACGAGCCAGGGAGCATACCCTCACTTGCTGTAACCACAGACACGCCTGCAGCTGAGCATTGGTGGTTCAGTGGTAGAATTCTCGCCTCCCACGCGAGTGACCCCGGGTCCGATTCCCGGCCAATGCAAGGGGCTTTGATCTGTTGTGCCAGAAGTGAGGGTGCTTCTTTTTTAGCATCGAGGGTCAGTCCTCTTGCGTCAGTCACAACAAGCTAATAAGTGTGTGAGCGGCTTTTCGCCTGTGCCGACCACACGAGGGCGCATCACTCGAACGGACGCGCATTGGTGGTTCAGTGGTAGAATTCTCGCCTGCCACGCGGTAGCCCCGGGTTCGATTCCCGGCCAATGCAAGAAGTGTCTTTTGGAGTGCTAGACGTCTGGTTCTTTAAAGCTTTCTTCTGTTGATCGGCATTACTGGCTGTGATTATAAGTTACAGGGCAATAACCCGCCATAATCGTGGAGCCCCAAATGATTTGCCACTCGTAAAAGAGGTTTTAACCCGAGATCAATATGTGTTCCTCATCTTCCATCTCTTACGACGAGCCAGGGAGCATACCCTCACTTGCTGTAACCACAGACACGCCTGCAGCTGAGCATTGGTGGTTCAGTGGTAGAATTCTCGCCTCCCGCGCGAGTGACCCGGGTCCGATTCCCGGCCAATGCAAGGGGCTTTGATCTGTTGTGCCAGAAGTGAGGGTGCTTCTTTTTTAGCATCGAGGGTCAGTCCTCTTGCGTCAGTCACAACAAGCTAATAAGTGTGTGAGCGGCTTTTCGCCTGTGCCGACCACACGAGGGCGCATCACTCGAACGGACGCGCATTGGTGGTTCAGTGGTAGAATTATCGCCTGCCACGCGGGAGGCCCGGGTTCGATTCCCGGCCAATGCAAGAAGTGTCTTTTGGAGTGCTAGACGTCTGGTTCTTTAAAGCTTTCTTCTGTTGATCGGCATTACTGGCTGTGATTATAAGTTACAGGGCAATAACCCGCCATAATCGTGGAGCCCCAAATGATTTGCCACTCGTAAAAGAGGTTTTAACCCGAGATCAATATGTGTTCCTCATCTTCCATCTCTTACGACGAGCCAGGGAGCATACCCTCACTTGCTGTAACCACAGACACGCCTGCAGCTGAGCATTGGTGGTTCAGTGGTAGAATTCTCGCCTCCCACGCGAGTGACCCCGGGTCCGATTCCCGGCCAATGCAAGGGGCTTTGATCTGTTGTGCCAGAAGTGAGGGTGCTTCTTTTTTAGCATCGAGGGTCAGTCCTCTTGCGTCAGTCACAACAAGCTAATAAGTGTGTGAGCGGCTTTTCGCCTGTGCCGACCACACGAGGGCGCATCACTCGAACGGACGCGCATTGGTGGTTCAGTGGTAGAATTCTCGCCTGCCACGCGGGAGGCCCGGGTTCGATTCCCGGCCAATGCAAGAAGTGTCTTTTGGAGTGCTAGACGTCTGGTTCTTTAAAGCTTTCTTCTGTTGATCGGCATAACTGGCTGTGATTATAAGTTACAGGGCAATAACCCGCCATAATCGTGGAGCCCCAAATGATTTGCCACTCGTAAAAGAGGTTTTAACCCGAGATCAATATGTGTTCCTCATCTTCCATCTCTTACGACGAGCCAGGGAGCATACCCTCACTTGCTGTAACCACAGACACGCCTGCAGCTGAGCATTGGTGGTTCAGTGGTAGAATTCTCGCCTCCCACGCGAGTGACCCCGGGTCCGATTCCCGGCCAATGCAAGGGGCTTTGATCTGTTGTGCCAGAAGTGAGGGTGCTTCTTTTTTAGCATCGAGGGTCAGTCCTCTTGCATCAGTCACAACAAGCTAATAAGTGTGTGAGCGGCTTTTCGCCTGTGCCGACCACACGAGGGCGCATCACTCGAACGGACGCGCATTGGTGGTTCAGTGGTAGAATTCTCGCCTGCCACGCGGGAGGCCCGGGTTCGATTCCCGGCCAATGCAAGAAGTGTCTTTTGGAGTGCTAGACGTCTGGTTCTTTAAAGCTTTCTTCTGTTGATCGGCATTACTGGCTGTGATTATAAGTTACAGGGCAATAACCCGCCATAATCGTGGAGCCCCAAATGATTTGCCACTCGTAAAAGAGGTTTTAACCCGAGATCAATATGTGTTCCTCATCTTCCATCTCTTACGACGAGCCAGGGAGCATACCCTCACTTGCTGTAACCACAGACACGCCTGCAGCTGCGCATTGGTGGTTCAGTGGTAGAATTCTCGCCTCCCACGCGAGTGACCCGGGTCCGATTCCCGGCCAATGCAAGGGGCTTTGATCTGTTGTGCCAGAAGTGAGGGTGCTTCTTTTTTAGCATCGAGGGTCAGTCCTCTTGCGTCAGTCACAACAAGCTAATAAGTGTGTGAGCGGCTTTTCGCCTGTGCCGACCACACGAGGGCGCATCACTCGAACGGACGCGCATTGGTGGTTCAGTGGTAGAATTCTCGCCTGCCACGCGGGAGGCCCGGGTTCGATTCCCGGCCAATGCAAGAAGTGTCTTTTGGAGTGCTAGACGTCTGGTTCTTTAAAGCTTTCTTCTGTTGATCGGCATTACTGGCTGTGATTATAAGTTACAGGGCAATAACCCGCCATAATCGTGGAGCCCCAAATTATTTGCCACTCGTAAAAGAGGTTTTAACCCGAGATCAATATGTGTTCCTCATCTTCCATCTCTTACGACGAGCCAGGGAGCATACCCTCACTTGCTGTAACCACAGACACGCCTGCAGCTGAGCATTGGTGGTTCAGTGGTAGAATTCTCGCCTCCCACGCGAGTGACCCCGGGTCCGATTCCCGGCCAATGCAAGGGGCTTTGATCTGTTGTGCCAGAAGTGAGGGTGCTTCTTTTTTAGCATCGAGGGTCAGTCCTCTTGCATCAGTCACAACAAGCTAATAAGTGTGTGAGCGGCTTTTCGCCTGTGCCGACCACACGAGGGCGCATCACTCGAACGGACGCGCATTGGTGGTTCAGTGGTAGAATTCTCGCCTGCCACGCGGGAGGCCCGGGTTCGATTCCCGGCCAATGCAAGAAGTGTCTTTTGGAGTGCTAGACGTCTGGTTCTTTAAAGCTTTCTTCTGTTGATCGGCATTACTGGCTGTGATTATAAGTTACAGGGCAATAACCCGCCATAACGGTGGAGCCCCAAATGATTTGCCACTCGTAAAAGAGGTTTTAACCCGAGATCAATATGTGTTCCTCATCTTCCATCTCTTACGACGAGCCAGGGAGCATACCCTCACTTGCTGTAACCACAGACACGCCTGCAGCTGAGCATTGGTGGTTCAGTGGTAGAATTCTCGCCTCCCACGCGAGTGACCCCGGGTCCGATTCCCGGCCAATGCAAGGGGCTTTGATCTGTTGTGCCAGAAGTGAGGGTGCTTCTTTTTTAGCATCGAGGGTCAGTCCTCTTGCGTCAGTCACAACAAGCTAATAAGTGTGTGAGCGGCTTTTCGCCTGTGCCGACCACACGAGGGCGCATCACTCGAACGGACGCGCATTGGTGGTTCAGTGGTAGAATTCTCGCCTGCCACGCGGGAGGCCGGGGTTCGATTCCCGGCCAATGCAAGAAGTGTCTTTTGGAGTGCTAGACGTCTGGTTCTTTAAAGCTTTCTTCTGTTGATCGGCATTACTGGCTGTGATTATAAGTTACAGGGCAATAACCCGCCATAATCGTGGAGCCCCAAATGATTTGCCACTCGTAAAAGAGGTTTTAACCCGAGATCAATATGTGTTCCTCATCTTCCATCTCTTACGACGAGCCAGGGAGCATACCCTCACTTGCTGTAACCACAGACACGCCTGCAGCTGAGCATTGGTGGTTCAGTGGTAGAATTCTCGCCTCCCACGCGAGTGACCCCGGGTCCGATTCCCGGCCAATGCAAGGGGCTTTGATCTGTTGTGCCAGAAGTGAGGGTGCTTCTTTTTTAGCATCGAGGGTCAGTCCTCTTGCGTCAGTCACAACAAGCTAATAAGTGTGTGAGCGGCTTTTCGCCTGTGTCGACCACACGAGGGCGCATCACTCGAACGGACGCGCATTGGTGGTTCAGTGGTAGAATTCTCGCCTGCCACGCGGGAGGCCCGGGTTCGATTCCCGGCCAATGCAAGAAGTGTCTTTTGGAGTGCTAGACGTCTGGTTCTTTAAAGCTTTCTTCTGTTGATCGGCATTACTGGCTGTGATTATAAGTTACAGGGCAATAACCCGCCATAATCGTGGAGCCCCAAATGATTTGCCACTCGTAAAAGAGGTTTTAACCCGAGATCAATATGTGTTCCTCATCTTCCATCTCTTACGACGAGCCAGGGAGCATACCCTCACTTGCTGTAACCACAGACACGCGTGCAGCTGAGCATTGGTGGTTCAGTGGTAGAATTCTCGCCTCCCACGCGAGTGACCCCGGGTCCGATTCCCGGCCAATGCAAGGGGCTTTGATCTGTTGTGCCAGAAGTGAGGGTGCTTCTTTTTTAGCATCGAGGGTCAGTCCTCTTGCGTCAGTCACAACAAGCTAATAAGTGTGTGAGCGGCTTTTCACCTGTGCCGACCACACGAGGGCGCATCACTCGAACGGACGCGCATTGGTGGTTCAGTGGTAGAATTCTCGCCTGCCACGCGGGAGGCCGGGGTTTGATTCCCGGCCAATGCAAGAAGTGTCTTTTGGAGTGCTAGACGTCTGGTTCTTTAAAGCTTTCTTCTGTTGATCGGCATTACTGGCTGTGATTATAAGTTACAGGGCAATAACCCGCCATAATCGTGGAGCCCCAAATGATTTGCCACTCGTAAAAGAGGTTTTAACCCGAGATCAATATGTGTTCCTCATCTTCCATCTCTTACGACGAGCCAGGGAGCATACCCTCACTTGCTGTAACCACAGACACGCCTGCAGCTGAGCATTGGTGGTTCAGTGGTAGAATTCTCGCCTCCCACGCGAGTGACCCCGGGTCCGATTCCCGGCCAATGCAAGGGGCTTTGATCTGTTGTGCCAGAAGTGAGGGTGCTTCTTTTTTAGCATCGAGGGTCAGTCCTCTTGCGTCAGTCACAACAAGCTAATAAGTGTGTGAGCGGCTTTTCGCCTGTGCCGACCACACGAGGGCGCATCACTCGAACGGACGCGCATTGGTGGTTCAGTGGTAGAATTCTCGCCTGCCACGCGGGAGGCCCGGGTTCGATTCCCGGCCAATGCAAGAAGTGTCTTTTGGAGTGCTAGACGTCTGGTTCTTTAAAGCTTTCTTCTGTTGATCGGCATTACTGGCTGTGATTATAAGTTACAGGGCAATAACCCGCCATAACGGTGGAGCCCCAAATGATTTGCCACTCGTAAAAGAGGTTTTAACCCGAGATCAATATGTGTTCCTCATCTTCCATCTCTTACGACGAGCCAGGGAGCATACCCTCACTTGCTGTAACCACAGACACGCCTGCAGCTGAGCATTGGTGGTTCAGTGGTAGAATTCTCGCCTCCCACGCGAGTGACCCGGGTCCGATTCCCGGCCAATGCAAGGGGCTTTGATCTGTTGTGCCAGAAGTGAGGGTGCTTCTTTTTTAGCATCGAGGGTCAGTCCTCTTGCGTCAGTCACAACAAGCTAATAAGTGTGTGAGCGGCTTTTCGCCTGTGCCGACCACACGAGGGCGCATCACTCGAACGGACGCGCATTGGTGGTTCAGTGGTAGAATTCTCGCCTGCCACGCGGGAGGCCCGGGTTCGATTCCCGGCCAATGCAAGAAGTGTCTTTTGGAGTGCTAGACGTCTGGTTCTTTAAAGCTTTCTTCTGTTGATCGGCATTACTGGCTGTGATTATAAGTTACAGGGCAATAACCCGCCATAATCGTGGAGCCCCAAATGATTTGCCACTCGTAAAAGAGGTTTTAACCCGAGATCAATATGTGTTCCTCATCTTCCATCTCTTACGACGAGCCAGGGAGCATACCCTCACTTGCTGTAACCACAGACACGCGTGCAGCTGAGCATTGGTGGTTCAGTGGTAGAATTCTCGCCTCCCACGCGAGTGACCCCGGGTCCGATTCCCGGCCAATGCAAGGGGCTTTGATCTGTTGTGCCAGAAGTGAGGGTGCTTCTTTTTTAGCATCGAGGGTCAGTCCTCTTGCATCAGTCACAACAAGCTAATAAGTGTGTGAGCGGCTTTTCGCCTGTGCCGACCACACGAGGGCGCATCACTCGAACGGACGCGCATTGGTGGTTCAGTGGTAGAATTCTCGCCTGCCACGCGGGAGGCCCGGGTTCGATTCCCGGCCAATGCAAGAAGTGTCTTTTGGAGTGCTAGACGTCTGGTTCTTTAAAGCTTTCTTCTGTTGATCGGCATTACTGGCTGTGATTATAAGTTACAGGGCAATAACCCGCCATAACGGTGGAGCCCCAAATGATTTGCCACTAGTAAAAGAGGTTTTAACCCGAGATCAATATGTGTTCCTCATCTTCCATCTCTTACGACGAGCCAGGGAGCATACCCTCACTTGCTGTAACCACAGACACGCCTGCAGCTGAGCATTGGTGGTTCAGTGGTAGCATTCTCGCCTCCCACGCGAGTGACCCGGGTCCGATTCCCGGCCAATGCAAGGGGCTTTGATCTGTTGTGCCAGAAGTGAGGGTGCTTCTTTTTTAGCATCGAGGGTCAGTCCTCTTGCGTCAGTCACAACAAGCTAATAAGTGTGTGAGCGGCTTTTCGCCTGTGCCGACCACACGAGGGCGCATCACTCGAACGGACGCGCATTGGTGGTTCAGTGGTAGAATTCTCGCCTGCCACGCGGGAGGCCCGGGTTCGATTCCCGGCCAATGCAAGAAGTGTCTTTTGGAGTGCTAGACGTCTGGTTCTTCAAATCAAATCAAATCAAATCACTTTATTTGTCACTCTACATATGCACAAGTGCAACAGTAGGTGAAATTCTTAGGTGCAGTTCCGAGCAACATAGCAGTCATGACATGACATGTACAACATTTAAAGCAGCATCAGATTACACATCTGATGCGCACACAATTACTCACAGCACAGTAAACTCTACAATAAACAATAAATAATTTGCACAATGTGAGTTTAGTTCTCACAGCTTTAAACAATATACACATACTTACAATATACATATACTTTAAACAATATACACTAAACATACACTAAACAATATACATTACGCTATAATAATAATAATAATATACAATGTATAGTATAAAATATTATTCACAGATTGAAAAATTGAAATCCAAAGTGCAATAGGTGCTATATGATAAATAAATGTGTATATATAATGTGTGTGTATCTACAGTGGGTTGTGCGGAGTGATATTCTGTCCAGTGTGTGTTATGATCCTGATGGATCAGGAGTTAAGTAGTCTGATTGCTTGTGGGAAGAAGCTGTTCTGGAGTCGGCTGGTGCGTGTTCTGATGCTGCGGTACCGTCTGCCTGATGGCAGCAGTGAGAGCAGCCCATGGTTCGGGTGGCTAGAGTCTCTGATGATCCTCTGAGCTCTCTTCACACATCGCCTGGCGTAAATGTCCTGGAGGGAGGGAAGCTCACCTCCGATGATGCAGCTGGCCGTGCGCACTACCCTTTGCAGGGCCTTGCGGCTGCGGGCGGTACTGTTGCCGTACCAGGTGGTGATGCAGCCGGTCAGCAGGCTCTCTATGGTGCAGGTGTAGAAACGTGTGAGGATGTGGCGGTTCATTCCAAACCTCCTCAGCCGTCGCAGGAAGAAAAGGCGCTGATGAGCCTTCTTCACAACGGCCTCGGAGTGGACGGACCATGAGAGTTCCTCTGTGATGTGGACACCGAGGAACTTGAAGCTGCTGACTCTCTCCACCGGTGCTCCATCGATGGTGATGGGGCGGTGTTCTCTCTCATTCCTCCTGAAGTCGACCACCAGCTCCTTGGTCTTGCTGACGTTGAGGGAGAGGTTGTGCTCCTGACACCACCGTGTCAGAGTGTGCACCTCCTCTCTGTAGGCCGTTTCATCATTGTCGGTGATAAGACCTACCACCGTCGTATCGTCAGCAAACTTGATGATGGTGTTGGAGCTGTGGGTTGCCACACAGTCATGTGTGTACAAAGAGTACAGGAGTGGGCTGAGAACACAACCCTGAGGGGCTCCAGTGTTGAGAGTCAGTGATGAGGAGATGTTACTGCCCATTCTGACCACCTGGCGTCTGTTTGACAGGAAGTCCAGGATCCAGCTGCATAACAGGCTGTTTAAGCCTAGAGCCCGGAGTTTCCCGTCAAGTATGGAGGGCACAATGGTGTTGAATGCTGAGCTGTAGTCTACAAACAGCATTCTCACATACGTGTTCCTCTTTTCCAGGTGGGAGAGAGCAGTGTGTATAGTGGATGAAATGGCATCGTCAGTGGAGCGGTTTGTGCGGTATGCAAACTGCAGTGGGTCCAGTGAGGGGGGGAGAACAGAGCAGATGTGGTTTCTGACTAGTCTTTCAAAGCATTTGCTGATGATGGGGGTCAGAGCAACAGGACGCCAGTCGTTTAAGCAGGTGGTTTTTGACTGCTTAGGTACAGGCACAATGGTGGACGTTTTGAAGCATGTGGGGACCACAGACAGGGAGAGGGACAGGTTAAAAATGTCCGTGAAGACTCCAGCCAGTTGGTGCGCGCACGCTCTGATCACACGGCCGGGAATGCCGTCTGGACCCGCAGCTTTACGGACGTTCACCCGCCGGAAGGATCGGGTTACATCCGCGACAGATACGAAGAGTGCACTAACCTCTGTATCTTCAGCCGCGAGCACTCTCTCCGCGAGGGCGGTGTTAGTTCCCTCAAAACGAGCATAGAAGGTGTTTAGCTCATCCGGGAGAGAGGCAGCGGTGTTCACGATGGAGTTTGTGTTCCCTTTATAGTCCGTGATGGTGTTAATTCCCCTCCACATGCTTCTGGATTCGGTGGTGTTGAACTGTCCTTCAATCTTGTCCCTGTACTGCCGTTTTGCTGCTCTGATGGTTTTCCGGAGGGCATAACTTGCTTGTTTATGCTCCTCCGCGTTACCGGAGTTAAAAGTGAAGGTCCGCGCATTGAGTGCCGCGCGAACATCCTCATTTAGCCACGGCTTCTGGTTAGGATACAGCCGAATTGTTTTGGTCGGAACAACGTCATCTACGCACTTCCTGATGAAACACGTTACGCTATCAGCGTAAACCTCGATGTCGTCATCAGAGGCCGACCGGAACATCTCCCAGTCCGCGTGATCAAAACAGTCCTGTAGCATAGAATCTGATTGATCCGACCAGCACTGGATGGTTCTGAGGGCGGGTGCTTCCTGTTTGAGTCTTTGCCTATATGCGGGCAAAAGGAGGATTGACGCGTGATCTGAAAGCTCTTTAAAGCTTTCTTCTGTTGATCGGCATTACTGGCTGTGATTATAAGTTACAGGGCAATAACCCGCCATAATCGTGGAGCCCCAAATTATTTGCCACTCGTAAAAGAGGTTTTAACCCGAGATCAATGTGTGTTCCTCATCTTCCATCTCTTACGACGAGCCAGGGAGCATACCCTCACTTGCTGTAACCACAGACACGCCTGCAGCTGAGCATTGGTGGTGCAGTGGTAGAATTCTCGCCTCCCACGCGAGAGACCCGGGTCCGATTCCCGGCCAATGCAAGGGGCTTTGATCTGTTGTGCCAGAAGTGAGGGTGCTTCTTTTTTAGCATTGAGGGTCAGTCCTCTTGCGTCAGTCACAACAAGCTAATAAGTGTGTGAGCGGCTTTTCGCCTGTGCCGACCACACGAGGGCGCATCACTCGAACGGACGCGCATTGGTGGTTCAGTGGTAGAATTCTCGCCTGCCACGCGGGAGGCCCGGGTTCGATTCCCGGCCAATGCAAGAAGTGTCTTTTGGAGTGCTAGACGTCTGGTTCTTTAAAGCTTTCTTCTGTTGATCGGCATTACTGGCTGTGATTATAAGTTACAGGGCAATAACCCGCCATAACGGTGGAGCCCCAAATGATTTGCCACTCGTAAAAGAGGTTTTAACCCGAGATCAATATGTGTTCCTCATCTTCCATCTCTTACGACGAGCCAGGGAGCATACCCTCACTTGCTGTAACCACAGACACGCCTGCAGCTGAGCATTGGTGGTTCAGTGGTAGAATTCTCGCCTCCCACGCGAGTGACCCCGGGTCCGATTCCCGGCCAATGCAAGGGGCTTTGATCTGTTGTGCCAGAAGTGAGGGTGCTTCTTTGATTGATCCGACCAGCACTGGATGGTTCTGAGGGCGGGTGCTTCCTGTTTGAGTCTTTGCCTATATGCGGGCAAAAGGAGGATTGACGCGTGATCTGAAAGCTCTTTAAAGCTTTCTTCTGTTGATCGGCATTACTGGCTGTGATTATAAGTTACAGGGCAATAACCCGCCATAATCGTGGAGCCCCAAATTATTTGCCACTCGTAAAAGAGGTTTTAACCCGAGATCAATATGTGTTCCTCATCTTCCATCTCTTACGACGAGCCAGGGAGCATACCCTCACTTGCTGTAACCACAGACACGCCTGCAGCTGAGCATTGGTGGTGCAGTGGTAGAATTCTCGCCTCCCACGCGAGAGACCCGGGTCCGATTCCCGGCCAATGCAAGGGGCTTTGATCTGTTGTGCCAGAAGTGAGGGTGCTTCTTTTTTAGCATTGAGGGTCAGTCCTCTTGCGTCAGTCACAACAAGCTAATAAGTGTGTGAGCGGCTTTTCGCCTGTGCCGACCACACGAGGGCGCATCACTCAAACGGACGCGCATTGGTGGTTCAGTGGTAGAATTCTCGCCTGCCACGCGGGAGGCCCGGGTTCGATTCCCGGCCAATGCAAGAAGTGTCTTTTGGAGTGCTAGACGTCTGGTTCTTTAAAGCTTTCTTCTGTTGATCGGCATTACTGGCTGTGATTATAAGTTACAGGGCAATAACCCGCCATAATCGTGGAGCCCCAAATGATTTGCCACTCGTAAAAGAGGTTTTAACCCGAGATCAATATGTGTTCCTCATCTTCCATCTCTTACGACGAGCCAGGGAGCATACCCTCACTTGCTGTAACCACAGACACGCGTGCAGCTGAGCATTGGTGGTTCAGTGGTAGAATTCTCGCCTCCCACGCGAGTGACCCCGGGTCCGATTCCCGGCCAATGCAAGGGGCTTTGATCTGTTGTGCCAGAAGTGAGGGTGCTTCTTTTTTAGCATCGAGGGTCAGTCCTCTTGCATCAGTCACAACAAGCTAATAAGTGTGTGAGCGGCTTTTCGCCTGTGCCGACCACACGAGGGCGCATCACTCGAACGGACGCGCATTGGTGGTTCAGTGGTAGAATTCTCGCCTGCCACGCGGGAGGCCCGGGTTCGATTCCTGGCCAATGCAAGAAGTGTCTTTTGGAGTGCTAGACGTCTGGTTCTTTAAAGCTTTCTTCTGTTGATCGGCATTACTGGCTGTGATTATAAGTTACAGGGCAATAACCCGCCATAACGGTGGAGCCCCAAATGATTTGCCACTCGTAAAAGAGGTTTTAACCCGAGATCAATATGTGTTCCTCATCTTCCATCTCTTACGACGAGCCAGGGAGCATACCCTCACTTGCTGTAACCACAGACACGCCTGCAGCTGAGCATTGGTGGTTCAGTGGTAGCATTCTCGCCTCCCACGCGAGTGACCCGGGTCCGATTCCCGGCCAATGCAAGGGGCTTTGATCTGTTGTGCCAGAAGTGAGGGTGCTTCTTTTTTAGCATCGAGGGTCAGTCCTCTTGCGTCAGTCACAACAAGCTAATAAGTGTGTGAGCGGCTTTTCGCCTGTGCCGACCACACGAGGGCGCATCACTCGAACGGACGCGCATTGGTGGTTCAGTGGTAGAATTCTCGCCTGCCACGCGGGAGGCCCGGGTTCGATTCCCGGCCAATGCAAGAAGTGTCTTTTGGAGTGCTAGACGTCTGGTTCTTCAAATCAAATCAAATCAAATCACTTTATTTGTCACTCTACATATGCACAAGTGCAACAGTAGGTGAAATTCTTAGGTGCAGTTCCGAGCAACATAGCAGTCATGACATGACATGTACAACATTTAAAGCAGCATCAGATTACACATCTGATGCGCACACAATTACTCACAGCACAGTAAACTCTACAATAAACAATAAATAATTTGCACAATGTGAGTTTAGTTCTCACAGCTTTAAACAATATACACATACTTACAATATACATATACTTTAAACAATATACACTAAACATACACTAAACAATATACATTACGCTATAATAATAATAATAATATACAATGTATAGTATAAAATATTATTCACAGATTGAAAAATTGAAATCCAAAGTGCAATAGGTGCTATATGATAAATAAATGTGTATATATAATGTGTGTGTATCTACAGTGGGTTGTGCGGAGTGATATTCTGTCCAGTGTGTGTTATGATCCTGATGGATCAGGAGTTAAGTAGTCTGATTGCTTGTGGGAAGAAGCTGTTCTGGAGTCGGCTGGTGCGTGTTCTGATGCTGCGGTACCGTCTGCCTGATGGCAGCAGTGAGAGCAGCCCATGGTTCGGGTGGCTAGAGTCTCTGATGATCCTCTGAGCTCTCTTCACACATCGCCTGGCGTAAATGTCCTGGAGGGAGGGAAGCTCACCTCCGATGATGCAGCTGGCCGTGCGCACTACCCTTTGCAGGGCCTTGCGGCTGCGGGCGGTACTGTTGCCGTACCAGGTGGTGATGCAGCCAGTCAGCAGGCTCTCTATGGTGCAGGTGTAGAAACGTGTGAGGATGTGGCGGTTCATTCCAAACCTCCTCAGCCGTCGCAGGAAGAAAAGGCGCTGATGAGCCTTCTTCACAATGGCCTCGGAGTGGACGGACCATGAGAGTTCCTCTGTGATGTGGACACCGAGGAACTTGAAGCTGCTGACTCTCTCCACCGGTGCTCCATCGATGGTGATGGGGCGGTGTTCTCTCTCATTCCTCCTGAAGTCGACCACCAGCTCCTTGGTCTTGCTGACGTTGAGGGAGAGGTTGTGCTCCTGACACCACCGTGTCAGAGTGTGCACCTCCTCTCTGTAGGCCGTTTCATCATTGTCGGTGATAAGACCTACCACCGTCGTATCGTCAGCAAACTTGATGATGGTGTTGGAGCTGTGGGTTGCCACACAGTCATGTGTGTACAAAGAGTACAGGAGTGGGCTGAGAACACAACCCTGAGGGGCTCCAGTGTTGAGAGTCAGTGATGAGGAGATGTTACTGCCCATTCTGACCACCTGGCGTCTGTTTGACAGGAAGTCCAGGATCCAGCTGCATAACAGGCTGTTTAAGCCTAGAGCCCGGAGTTTCCCGTCAAGTATGGAGGGCACAATGGTGTTGAATGCTGAGCTGTAGTCTACAAACAGCATTCTCACATACGTGTTCCTCTTTTCCAGGTGGGAGAGAGCAGTGTGTATAGTGGATGAAATGGCATCGTCAGTGGAGCGGTTTGTGCGGTATGCAAACTGCAGTGGGTCCAGTGAGGGGGGGAGAACAGAGCAGATGTGGTTTCTGACTAGTCTTTCAAAGCATTTGCTGATGATGGGGGTCAGAGCAACAGGACGCCAGTCGTTTAAGCAGGTGGTTTTTGACTGCTTAGGTACAGGCACAATGGTGGACGTTTTGAAGCATGTGGGGACCACAGACAGGGAGAGGGACAGGTTAAAAATGTCCGTGAAGACTCCAGCCAGTTGGTGCGCGCACGCTCTGATCACACGGCCGGGAATGCCGTCTGGACCCGCAGCTTTACGGACGTTCACCCGCCGGAAGGATCGGGTTACATCCGCGACAGATACGAAGAGTGCACTAACCTCTGTATCTTCAGCCGCGAGCACTCTCTCCGCGAGGGCGGTGTTAGTTCCCTCAAAACGAGCATAGAAGGTGTTTAGCTCGTCCGGGAGAGAGGCAGCGGTGTTCACGATGGAGTTTGTGTTCCCTTTATAGTCCGTGATGGTGTTAATTCCCCTCCACATGCTTCTGGATTCGGTGGTGTTGAACTGTCCTTCAATCTTGTCCCTGTACTGCCGTTTTGCTGCTCTGATGGTTTTCCGGAGGGCATAACTTGCTTGTTTATGCTCCTCCGCGTTACCGGAGTTAAAAGTGAAGGTCCGCGCATTGAGTGCCGCGCGAACATCCTCATTTAGCCACGGCTTCTGGTTAGGATACAGCCGAATTGTTTTGGTCGGAACAACGTCATCTACGCACTTCCTGATGAAACACGTTACGCTATCAGCGTAAACCTCGATGTCGTCATCAGAGGCCGACCGGAACATCTCCCAGTCCGCGTGATCAAAACAGTCCTGTAGCATAGAATCTGATTGATCCGACCAGCACTGGATGGTTCTGAGGGCGGGTGCTTCCTGTTTGAGTCTTTGCCTATATGCGGGCAAAAGGAGGATTGACGCGTGATCTGAAAGCTCTTTAAAGCTTTCTTCTGTTGATCGGCATTACTGGCTGTGATTATAAGTTACAGGGCAATAACCCGCCATAATCGTGGAGCCCCAAATTATTTGCCACTCGTAAAAGAGGTTTTAACCCGAGATCAATATGTGTTCCTCATCTTCCATCTCTTACGACGAGCCAGGGAGCATACCCTCACTTGCTGTAACCACAGACACGCCTGCAGCTGAGCATTGGTGGTTCAGTGGTAGAATTCTCGCCTCCCACGCGAGTGACCCCGGGTCCGATTCCCGGCCAATGCAAGGGGCTTTGATCTGTTGTGCCAGAAGTGAGGGTGCTTCTTTTTTAGCATCGAGGGTCAGTCCTCTTGCATCAGTCACAACAAGCTAATAAGTGTGTGAGCGGCTTTTCGCCTGTGCCGACCACACGAGGGCGCATCACTCGAACGGACGCGCATTGGTGGTTCAGTGGTAGAATTCTCGCCTGCCACGCGGGAGGCCCGGGTTCGATTCCCGGCCAATGCAAGAAGTGTCTTTTGGAGTGCTAGACGTCTGGTTCTTTAAAGCTTTCTTCTGTTGATCGGCATTACTGGCTGTGATTATAAGTTACAGGGCAATAACCCGCCATAATCGTGGAGCCCCAAATGATTTGCCTCTTGTAAAAGAGGTTTTAACCCGAGATCAATATGTGTTCCTCATCTTCCATCTCTTACGACGAGCCAGGGAGCATACCCTCACTTGCTGTAACCACAGACACGCCTGCAGCTGAGCATTGGTGGTTCAGTGGTAGAATTCTCGCCTCCCACGCGAGTGACCCCGGGTCCGATTCCCGGCCAATGCAAGGGGCTTTGATCTGTTGTGCCAGAAGTGAGGGTGCTTCTTTTTTAGCATCGAGGGTCAGTCCTCTTGCGTCAGTCACAACAAGCTAATAAGTGTGTGAGCGGCTTTTCGCCTGTGCCGACCACACGAGGGCGCATCACTCGAACGGACGCGCATTGGTGGTTCAGTGGTAGAATTCTCGCCTGCCACGCGGGAGGCCCGGGTTCGATTCCCGGCCAATGCAAGAAGTGTCTTTTGGAGTGCTAGACGTCTGGTTCTTTAAAGCTTTCTTCTGTTGATCGGCATTACTGGCTGTGATTATAAGTTACAGGGCAATAACCCGCCATAATCGTGGAGCCCCAAATGATTTGCCACTCGTAAAAGAGGTTTTAACCCGAGATCAATATGTGTTCCTCATCTTCCATCTCTTACGACGAGCCAGGGAGCATACCCTCACTTGCTGTAACCACAGACACACCTGCAGCTGAGCATTGGTGGTTCAGTGGTAGAATTCTCGCCTCCCACGCGAGTGACCCGGGTCCGATTCCCGGCCAATGCAAGGGGCTTTGATCTGTTGTGCCAGAAGTGAGGGTGCAAGTGAGGGTGCTTCTTTTTTAGCATCGAGGGTCAGTCCTCTTGCGTCAGTCACAACAAGCTAATAAGTGTGTGAGCGGCTTTTCGCCTGTGCCGACCACACGAGGGGGCATCACTCGAACGGACGCGCATTGGTGGTTCAGTGGTAGAATTCTCGCCTGCCACGCGGGAGGCCCGGGTTCGATTCCCGGCCAATGCAAGAAGTGTCTTTTGGAGTGCTAGACGTCTGGTTCTTTAAAGCTTTCTTCTGTTGATCGGCATTACTGGCTGTGATTATAAGTTACAGGGCAATAACCCGCCATAATCGTGGAGCCCCAAATGATTTGCCTCTCGTAAAAGAGGTTTTAACCCGAGATCAATATGTGTTCCTCATCTTCCATCTCTTATGACGAGCCAGGGAGCATACCCTCACTTGCTGTAACCACAGACACGCCTGCAGCTGAGCATTGGTGGTGCAGTGGTAGAATTCTCGCCTCCCACGCGAGTGACCCGGGTCCGATTCCCGGCCAATGCAAGGGGCTTTGATCTGTTGTGCCAGAAGTGAGGGTGCTTCTTTTTTAGCATCGAGGGTCAGTCCTCTTGCGTCAGTCACAACAAGCTAATAAGTGTGTGAGCGGCTTTTCGCCTGTGCCGACCACACGAGGGCGCATCACTCGAACGGACGCGCATTGGTGGTTCAGTGGTAGAATTCTCGCCTGCCACGCGGGAGGCCCGGGTTCGATTCCCGGCCAATGCAAGAAGTGTCTTTTGGAGTGCTAGACGTCTGGTTCTTTAAAGCTTTCTTCTGTTGATCGGCATTACTGGCTGTGATTATAAGTTACAGGGCAATAACCCGCCATAATCGTGGAGCCCCAAATGATTTGCCACTCGTAAAAGAGGTTTTAACCCGAGATCAATATGTGTTCCTCATCTTCCATCTCTTACGACGAGCCAGGGAGCATACCCTCACTTGCTGTAACCACAGACACGCCTGCAGCTGAGCATTGGTGGTTCAGTGGTAGAATTCTCGCCTCCCACGCGAGTGACCCGGGTCCGATTCCCGGCCAATGCAAGGGGCTTTGATCTGTTGTGCCAAAAGTGAGGGTGCTTCTTTTTTAGCATCGAGGGTCAGTCCTCTTGCGTCAGTCACAACAAGCTAATAAGTGTGTGAGCGGCTTTTCGCCTGTGCCGACCACACGAGGGCGCATCACTCGAACGGACGCGCATTGGTGGTTCAGTGGTAGAATTCTCGCCTGCCACGCGGGAGGCCCGGGTTCGATTCCCGGCCAATGCAAGAAGTGTCTTTTGGAGTGCTAGACGTCTGGTTCTTTAAAGCTTTCTTCTGTTGATCGGCATTACTGGCTGTGATTATAAGTTACAGGGCAATAACCCGCCATAATCGTGGAGCCCCAAATGATTTGCCACTCGTAAAAGAGGTTTTAACCCGAGATCAATATGTGTTCCTCATCTTCCATCTCTTACGACGAGCCAGGGAGCATACCCTCACTTGCTGTAACCACAGACACGCCTGATCGGCATTACTGGCTGTGATTATAAGTTACAGGGCAATAACCCGCCATAATCGTGGAGCCCCAAATGATTTGCCTCTCGTAAAAGAGGTTTTAACCCGAGATCAATATGTGTTCCTCATCTTCCATCTCTTACGACGAGCCAGGGAGCATACCCTCACTTGCTGTAACCACAGACACGCCTGCAGCTGAGCATTGGTGGTTCAGTGGTAGAATTCTCGCCTCCCACGCGAGTGACCCCGGGTCCGATTCCCGGCCAATGCAAGGGGCTTTGATCTGTTGTGCCAGAAGTGAGGGTGCTTCTTTTTTAGCATCGAGGGTCAGTCCTCTTGCGTCAGTCACAACAAGCTAATAAGTGTGTGAGCGGCTTTTCGCCTGTGCCGACCACACGAGGGCGCATCACTCGAACGGACGCGCATTGGTGGTTCAGTGGTAGAATTCTCGCCTGCCACGCGGGAGGCCCGGGTTCGATTCCCGGCCAATGCAAGAAGTGTCTTTTGGAGTGCTAGACGTCTGGTTCTTTAAAGCTTTCTTCTGTTGATCGGCATTACTGGCTGTGATTATAAGTTACAGGGCAATAACCCGCCATAATCGTGGAGCCCCAAATGATTTGCCACTCGTAAAAGAGGTTTTAACCCGAGATCAATATGTGTTCCTCATCTTCCATCTCTTACGACGAGCCAGGGAGCATACCCTCACTTGCTGTAACCACAGACACGCCTGCAGCTGAGCATTGGTGGTTCAGTGGTAGAATTCTCGCCTCCCACGCGAGTGACCCCGGGTCCGATTCCCGGCCAATGCAAGGGGCTTTGATCTGTTGTGCCAGAAGTGAGGGTGCTTCTTTTTTAGCATCGAGGGTCAGTCCTCTTGCATCAGTCACAACAAGCTAATAAGTGTGTGAGCGGCTTTTCGCCTGTGCCGACCACACGAGGGCGCATCACTCGAACGGACACGCATTGGTGGTTCAGTGGTAGAATTCTCGCCTGCCACGCGGGAGGCCCGGGTTCGATTCCCGGCCAATGCAAGAAGTGTCTTTTGGAGTGCTAGACGTCTGGTTCTTTAAAGCTTTCTTCTGTTGATCGGCATTACTGGCTGTGATTATAAGTTACAGGGCAATAACCCGCCATAATCGTGGAGCCCCAAATGATTTGCCTCTCGTAAAAGAGGTTTTAACCCGAGATCAATATGTGTTCCTCATCTTCCATCTCTTACGACGAGCCAGGGAGCATACCCTCACTTGCTGTAACCACAGACACGCCTGCAGCTGAGCATTGGTGGTTCAGTGGTAGAATTCTCGCCTCCCACGCGAGTGACCCCGGGTCCGATTCCCGGCCAATGCAAGGGGCTTTGATCTGTTGTGCCAGAAGTGAGGGTGCTTCTTTTTTAGCATCGAGGGTCAGTCCTCTTGCGTCAGTCACAACAAGCTAATAAGTGTGTGAGCGGCTTTTCGCCTGTGCCGACCACACGAGGGCGCATCACTCGAACGGACGCGCATTGGTGGTTCAGTGGTAGAATTCTCGCCTGCCACGCGGGAGGCCCGGGTTCGATTCCCGGCCAATGCAAGAAGTGTCTTTTGGAGTGCTAGACGTCTGGTTCTTTAAAGCTTTCTTCTGTTGATCGGCATTACTGGCTGTGATTATAAGTTACAGGGCAATAACCCGCCATAATCGTGGAGCCCCAAATGATTTGCCACTCGTAAAAGAGGTTTTAACCCGAGATCAATATGTGTTCCTCATCTTCCATCTCTTACGACGAGCCAGGGAGCATACCCTCACTTGCTGTAACCACAGACACGCCTGCAGCTGAGCATTGGTGGTTCAGTGGTAGAATTCTCGCCTCCCACGCGAGTGACCCCGGGTCCGATTCCCGGCCAATGCAAGGGGCTTTGATCTGTTGTGCCAGAAGTGAGGGTGCTTCTTTTTTAGCATCGAGGGTCAGTCCTCTTGCATCAGTCACAACAAGCTAATAAGTGTGTGAGCGGCTTTTCGCCTGTGCCGACCACACGAGGGCGCATCACTCGAACGGACACGCATTGGTGGTTCAGTGGTAGAATTCTCGCCTGCCACGCGGGAGGCCCGGGTTCGATTCCCGGCCAATGCAAGAAGTGTCTTTTGGAGTGCTAGACGTCTGGTTCTTTAAAGCTTTCTTCTGTTGATCGGCATTACTGGCTGTGATTATAAGTTACAGGGCAATAACCCGCCATAATCGTGGAGCCCCAAATGATTTGCCACTCGTAAAAGAGGTTTTAACCCGAGATCAATATGTGTTCCTCATCTTCCATCTCTTACGACGAGCCAGGGAGCATACCCTCACTTGCTGTAACCACAGACACGCCTGCAGCTGAGCATTGGTGGTTCAGTGGTAGAATTCTCGCCTCCCACGCGAGTGACCCCGGGTCCGATTCCCGGCCAATGCAAGGGGCTTTGATCTGTTGTGCCAGAAGTGAGGGTGCTTCTTTTTTAGCATCGAGGGTCAGTCCTCTTGCGTCAGTCACAACAAGCTAATAAGTGTGTGAGCGGCTTTTCGCCTGTGCCGACCACACGAGGGCGCATCACTCGAACGGACGCGCATTGGTGGTTCAGTGGTAGAATTCTCGCCTGCCACGCGGGAGGCCCGGGTTCGATTCCCGGCCAATGCAAGAAGTGTCTTTTGGAGTGCTAGACGTCTGGTTCTTTAAAGCTTTCTTCTGTTGATCGGCATTACTGGCTGTGATTATAAGTTACAGGGCAATAACCCGCCATAATCGTGGAGCCCCAAATGATTTGCCTCTCGTAAAAGAGGTTTTAACCCGAGATCAATATGTGTTCCTCATCTTCCATCTCTTACGACGAGCCAGGGAGCATACCCTCACTTGCTGTAACCACAGACACGCCTGCAGCTGAGCATTGGTGGTTCAGTGGTAGAATTCTCGCCTCCCACGCGAGTGACCCCGGGTCCGATTCCCGGCCAATGCAAGGGGCTTTGATCTGTTGTGCCAGAAGTGAGGGTGCTTCTTTTTTAGCATCGAGGGTCAGTCCTCTTGCGTCAGTCACAACAAGCTAATAAGTGTGTGAGCGGCTTTTCGCCTGTGCCGACCACACGAGGGCGCATCACTCGAACGGACGAGCATTGGTGGTTCAGTGGTAGAATTCTCGCCTGCCACGCGGGAGGCCCGGGTTCGATTCCCGGCCAATGCAAGAAGTGTCTTTTGGAGTGCTAGACGTCTGGTTCTTTAAAGCTTTCTTCTGTTGATCGGCATTACTGGCTGTGATTATAAGTTACAGGGCAATAACCCGCCATAATCGTGGAGCCCCAAATGATTTGCCTCTCGTAAAAGAGGTTTTAACCCGAGATCAATATGTGTTCCTCATCTTCCATCTCTTACGACGAGCCAGGGAGCATACCCTCACTTGCTGTAACCACAGACACGCCTGCAGCTGAGCATTGGTGGTTCAGTGGTAGAATTCTCGCCTCCCACGCGAGTGACCCCGGGTCCGATTCCCGGCCAATGCAAGGGGCTTTGATCTGTTGTGCCAGAAGTGAGGGTGCTTCTTTTTTAGCATCGAGGGTCAGTCCTCTTGCGTCAGTCACAACAAGCTAATAAGTGTGTGAGCGGCTTTTCGCCTGTGCCGACCACACGAGGGCGCATCACTCGAACGGACGAGCATTGGTGGTTCAGTGGTAGAATTCTCGCCTGCCACGCGGGAGGCCCGGGTTCGATTCCCGGCCAATGCAAGAAGTGTCTTTTGGAGTGCTAGACGTCTGGTTCTTTAAAGCTTTCTTCTGTTGATCGGCATTACTGGCTGTGATTATAAGTTACAGGGCAATAACCCGCCATAATCGTGGAGCCCCAAATGATTTGCCTCTCGTAAAAGAGGTTTTAACCCGAGATCAATATGTGTTCCTCATCTTCCATCTCTTACGACGAGCCAGGGAGCATACCCTCACTTGCTGTAACCACAGACACGCCTGCAGCTGAGCATTGGTGGTTCAGTGGTAGAATTCTCGCCTCCCACGCGAGTGACCCCGGGTCCGATTCCCGGCCAATGCAAGGGGCTTTGATCTGTTGTGCCAGAAGTGAGGGTGCTTCTTTTTTAGCATCGAGGGTCAGTCCTCTTGCGTCAGTCACAACAAGCTAATAAGTGTGTGAGCGGCTTTTCGCCTGTGCCGACCACACGAGGGCGCATCACTCGAACGGACGCGCATTGGTGGTTCAGTGGTAGAATTCTCGCCTGCCACGCGGGAGGCCCGGGTTCGATTCCCGGCCAATGCAAGAAGTGTCTTTTGGAGTGCTAGACGTCTGGTTCTTTAAAGCTTTCTTCTGTTGATCGGCATTACTGGCTGTGATTATAAGTTACAGGGCAATAACCCGCCATAATCGTGGAGCCCCAAATTATTTGCCACTCGTAAAAGAGGTTTTAACCCGAGATCAATGTGTGTTCCTCATCTTCCATCTCTTACGACGAGCCAGGGAGCATACCCTCACTTGCTGTAACCACAGACACGCCTGCAGCTGAGCATTGGTGGTGCAGTGGTAGAATTCTCGCCTCCCACGCGAGAGACCCGGGTCCGATTCCCGGCCAATGCAAGGGGCTTTGATCTGTTGTGCCAGAAGTGAGGGTGCTTCTTTTTTAGCATTGAGGGTCAGTCCTCTTGCGTCAGTCACAACAAGCTAATAAGTGTGTGAGCGGCTTTTCGCCTGTGCCGACCACACGAGGGCGCATCACTCGAACGGACGCGCATTGGTGGTTCAGTGGTAGAATTCTCGCCTGCCACGCGGGAGGCCTGGGTTCGATTCCCGGCCAATGCAAGAAGTGTCTTTTGGAGTGCTAGACGTCTGGTTCTTTAAAGCTTTCTTCTGTTGATCGGCATTACTGGCTGTGATTATAAGTTACAGGGCAATAACCCGCCATAACGGTGGAGCCCCAAATGATTTGCCACTCGTAAAAGAGGTTTTAACCCGAGATCAATATGTGTTCCTCATCTTCCATCTCTTACGACGAGCCAGGGAGCATACCCTCACTTGCTGTAACCACAGACACGCCTGCAGCTGAGCATTGGTGGTTCAGTGGTAGAATTCTCGCCTCCCACGCGAGTGACCCCGGGTCCGATTCCCGGCCAATGCAAGGGGCTTTGATCTGTTGTGCCAGAAGTGAGGGTGCTTCTTTGATTGATCCGACCAGCACTGGATGGTTCTGAGGGCGGGTGCTTCCTGTTTGAGTCTTTGCCTATATGCGGGCAAAAGGAGGATTGACGCGTGATCTGAAAGCTCTTTAAAGCTTTCTTCTGTTGATCGGCATTACTGGCTGTGATTATAAGTTACAGGGCAATAACCCGCCATAATCGTGGAGCCCCAAATTATTTGCCACTCGTAAAAGAGGTTTTAACCCGAGATCAATATGTGTTCCTCATCTTCCATCTCTTACGACGAGCCAGGGAGCATACCCTCACTTGCTGTAACCACAGACACGCCTGCAGCTGAGCATTGGTGGTGCAGTGGTAGAATTCTCGCCTCCCACGCGAGAGACCCGGGTCCGATTCCCGGCCAATGCAAGGGGCTTTGATCTGTTGTGCCAGAAGTGAGGGTGCTTCTTTTTTAGCATTGAGGGTCAGTCCTCTTGCGTCAGTCACAACAAGCTAATAAGTGTGTGAGCGGCTTTTCGCCTGTGCCGACCACACGAGGGCGCATCACTCAAACGGACGCGCATTGGTGGTTCAGTGGTAGAATTCTCGCCTGCCACGCGGGAGGCCCGGGTTCGATTCCCGGCCAATGCAAGAAGTGTCTTTTGGAGTGCTAGACGTCTGGTTCTTTAAAGCTTTCTTCTGTTGATCGGCATTACTGGCTGTGATTATAAGTTACAGGGCAATAACCCGCCATAATCGTGGAGCCCCAAATGATTTGCCACTCGTAAAAGAGGTTTTAACCCGAGATCAATATGTGTTCCTCATCTTCCATCTCTTACGACGAGCCAGGGAGCATACCCTCACTTGCTGTAACCACAGACACGCGTGCAGCTGAGCATTGGTGGTTCAGTGGTAGAATTCTCGCCTCCCACGCGAGTGACCCCGGGTCCGATTCCCGGCCAATGCAAGGGGCTTTGATCTGTTGTGCCAGAAGTGAGGGTGCTTCTTTTTTAGCATCGAGGGTCAGTCCTCTTGCATCAGTCACAACAAGCTAATAAGTGTGTGAGCGGCTTTTCGCCTGTGCCGACCACACGAGGGCGCATCACTCGAACGGACGCGCATTGGTGGTTCAGTGGTAGAATTCTCGCCTGCCACGCGGGAGGCCCGGGTTCGATTCCTGGCCAATGCAAGAAGTGTCTTTTGGAGTGCTAGACGTCTGGTTCTTTAAAGCTTTCTTCTGTTGATCGGCATTACTGGCTGTGATTATAAGTTACAGGGCAATAACCCGCCATAACGGTGGAGCCCCAAATGATTTGCCACTCGTAAAAGAGGTTTTAACCCGAGATCAATATGTGTTCCTCATCTTCCATCTCTTACGACGAGCCAGGGAGCATACCCTCACTTGCTGTAACCACAGACACGCCTGCAGCTGAGCATTGGTGGTTCAGTGGTAGCATTCTCGCCTCCCACGCGAGTGACCCGGGTCCGATTCCCGGCCAATGCAAGGGGCTTTGATCTGTTGTGCCAGAAGTGAGGGTGCTTCTTTTTTAGCATCGAGGGTCAGTCCTCTTGCGTCAGTCACAACAAGCTAATAAGTGTGTGAGCGGCTTTTCGCCTGTGCCGACCACACGAGGGCGCATCACTCGAACGGACGCGCATTGGTGGTTCAGTGGTAGAATTCTCGCCTGCCACGCGGGAGGCCCGGGTTCGATTCCCGGCCAATGCAAGAAGTGTCTTTTGGAGTGCTAGACGTCTGGTTCTTCAAATCAAATCAAATCAAATCACTTTATTTGTCACTCTACATATGCACAAGTGCAACAGTAGGTGAAATTCTTAGGTGCAGTTCCGAGCAACATAGCAGTCATGACATGACATGTACAACATTTAAAGCAGCATCAGATTACACATCTGATGCGCACACAATTACTCACAGCACAGTAAACTCTACAATAAACAATAAATAATTTGCACAATGTGAGTTTAGTTCTCACAGCTTTAAACAATATACACATACTTACAATATACATATACTTTAAACAATATACACTAAACATACACTAAACAATATACATTACGCTATAATAATAATAATAATATACAATGTATAGTATAAAATATTATTCACAGATTGAAAAATTGAAATCCAAAGTGCAATAGGTGCTATATGATAAATAAATGTGTATATATAATGTGTGTGTATCTACAGTGGGTTGTGCGGAGTGATATTCTGTCCAGTGTGTGTTATGATCCTGATGGATCAGGAGTTAAGTAGTCTGATTGCTTGTGGGAAGAAGCTGTTCTGGAGTCGGCTGGTGCGTGTTCTGATGCTGCGGTACCGTCTGCCTGATGGCAGCAGTGAGAGCAGCCCATGGTTCGGGTGGCTAGAGTCTCTGATGATCCTCTGAGCTCTCTTCACACATCGCCTGGCGTAAATGTCCTGGAGGGAGGGAAGCTCACCTCCGATGATGCAGCTGGCCGTGCGCACTACCCTTTGCAGGGCCTTGCGGCTGCGGGCGGTACTGTTGCCGTACCAGGTGGTGATGCAGCCAGTCAGCAGGCTCTCTATGGTGCAGGTGTAGAAACGTGTGAGGATGTGGCGGTTCATTCCAAACCTCCTCAGCCGTCGCAGGAAGAAAAGGCGCTGATGAGCCTTCTTCACAATGGCCTCGGAGTGGACGGACCATGAGAGTTCCTCTGTGATGTGGACACCGAGGAACTTGAAGCTGCTGACTCTCTCCACCGGTGCTCCATCGATGGTGATGGGGCGGTGTTCTCTCTCATTCCTCCTGAAGTCGACCACCAGCTCCTTGGTCTTGCTGACGTTGAGGGAGAGGTTGTGCTCCTGACACCACCGTGTCAGAGTGTGCACCTCCTCTCTGTAGGCCGTTTCATCATTGTCGGTGATAAGACCTACCACCGTCGTATCGTCAGCAAACTTGATGATGGTGTTGGAGCTGTGGGTTGCCACACAGTCATGTGTGTACAAAGAGTACAGGAGTGGGCTGAGAACACAACCCTGAGGGGCTCCAGTGTTGAGAGTCAGTGATGAGGAGATGTTACTGCCCATTCTGACCACCTGGCGTCTGTTTGACAGGAAGTCCAGGATCCAGCTGCATAACAGGCTGTTTAAGCCTAGAGCCCGGAGTTTCCCGTCAAGTATGGAGGGCACAATGGTGTTGAATGCTGAGCTGTAGTCTACAAACAGCATTCTCACATACGTGTTCCTCTTTTCCAGGTGGGAGAGAGCAGTGTGTATAGTGGATGAAATGGCATCGTCAGTGGAGCGGTTTGTGCGGTATGCAAACTGCAGTGGGTCCAGTGAGGGGGGGAGAACAGAGCAGATGTGGTTTCTGACTAGTCTTTCAAAGCATTTGCTGATGATGGGGGTCAGAGCAACAGGACGCCAGTCGTTTAAGCAGGTGGTTTTTGACTGCTTAGGTACAGGCACAATGGTGGACGTTTTGAAGCATGTGGGGACCACAGACAGGGAGAGGGACAGGTTAAAAATGTCCGTGAAGACTCCAGCCAGTTGGTGCGCGCACGCTCTGATCACACGGCCGGGAATGCCGTCTGGACCCGCAGCTTTACGGACGTTCACCCGCCGGAAGGATCGGGTTACATCCGCGACAGATACGAAGAGTGCACTAACCTCTGTATCTTCAGCCGCGAGCACTCTCTCCGCGAGGGCGGTGTTAGTTCCCTCAAAACGAGCATAGAAGGTGTTTAGCTCGTCCGGGAGAGAGGCAGCGGTGTTCACGATGGAGTTTGTGTTCCCTTTATAGTCCGTGATGGTGTTAATTCCCCTCCACATGCTTCTGGATTCGGTGGTGTTGAACTGTCCTTCAATCTTGTCCCTGTACTGCCGTTTTGCTGCTCTGATGGTTTTCCGGAGGGCATAACTTGCTTGTTTATGCTCCTCCGCGTTACCGGAGTTAAAAGTGAAGGTCCGCGCATTGAGTGCCGCGCGAACATCCTCATTTAGCCACGGCTTCTGGTTAGGATACAGCCGAATTGTTTTGGTCGGAACAACGTCATCTACGCACTTCCTGATGAAACACGTTACGCTATCAGCGTAAACCTCGATGTCGTCATCAGAGGCCGACCGGAACATCTCCCAGTCCGCGTGATCAAAACAGTCCTGTAGCATAGAATCTGATTGATCCGACCAGCACTGGATGGTTCTGAGGGCGGGTGCTTCCTGTTTGAGTCTTTGCCTATATGCGGGCAAAAGGAGGATTGACGCGTGATCTGAAAGCTCTTTAAAGCTTTCTTCTGTTGATCGGCATTACTGGCTGTGATTATAAGTTACAGGGCAATAACCCGCCATAATCGTGGAGCCCCAAATTATTTGCCACTCGTAAAAGAGGTTTTAACCCGAGATCAATATGTGTTCCTCATCTTCCATCTCTTACGACGAGCCAGGGAGCATACCCTCACTTGCTGTAACCACAGACACGCCTGCAGCTGAGCATTGGTGGTTCAGTGGTAGAATTCTCGCCTCCCACGCGAGTGACCCCGGGTCCGATTCCCGGCCAATGCAAGGGGCTTTGATCTGTTGTGCCAGAAGTGAGGGTGCTTCTTTTTTAGCATCGAGGGTCAGTCCTCTTGCATCAGTCACAACAAGCTAATAAGTGTGTGAGCGGCTTTTCGCCTGTGCCGACCACACGAGGGCGCATCACTCGAACGGACGCGCATTGGTGGTTCAGTGGTAGAATTCTCGCCTGCCACGCGGGAGGCCCGGGTTCGATTCCCGGCCAATGCAAGAAGTGTCTTTTGGAGTGCTAGACGTCTGGTTCTTTAAAGCTTTCTTCTGTTGATCGGCATTACTGGCTGTGATTATAAGTTACAGGGCAATAACCCGCCATAATCGTGGAGCCCCAAATGATTTGCCTCTCGTAAAAGAGGTTTTAACCCGAGATCAATATGTGTTCCTCATCTTCCATCTCTTACGACGAGCCAGGGAGCATACCCTCACTTGCTGTAACCACAGACACGCCTGCAGCTGAGCATTGGTGGTTCAGTGGTAGAATTCTCGCCTCCCACGCGAGTGACCCCGGGTCCGATTCCCGGCCAATGCAAGGGGCTTTGATCTGTTGTGCCAGAAGTGAGGGTGCTTCTTTTTTAGCATCGAGGGTCAGTCCTCTTGCGTCAGTCACAACAAGCTAATAAGTGTGTGAGCGGCTTTTCGCCTGTGCCGACCACACGAGGGCGCATCACTCGAACGGACGCGCATTGGTGGTTCAGTGGTAGAATTCTCGCCTGCCACGCGGGAGGCCCGGGTTCGATTCCCGGCCAATGCAAGAAGTGTCTTTTGGAGTGCTAGACGTCTGGTTCTTTAAAGCTTTCTTCTGTTGATCGGCATTACTGGCTGTGATTATAAGTTACAGGGCAATAACCCGCCATAATCGTGGAGCCCCAAATGATTTGCCACTCGTAAAAGAGGTTTTAACCCGAGATCAATATGTGTTCCTCATCTTCCATCTCTTACGACGAGCCAGGGAGCATACCCTCACTTGCTGTAACCACAGACACACCTGCAGCTGAGCATTGGTGGTTCAGTGGTAGAATTCTCGCCTCCCACGCGAGTGACCCGGGTCCGATTCCCGGCCAATGCAAGGGGCTTTGATCTGTTGTGCCAGAAGTGAGGGTGCAAGTGAGGGTGCTTCTTTTTTAGCATCGAGGGTCAGTCCTCTTGCGTCAGTCACAACAAGCTAATAAGTGTGTGAGCGGCTTTTCGCCTGTGCCGACCACACGAGGGCGCATCACTCGAACGGACGCGCATTGGTGGTTCAGTGGTAGAATTCTCGCCTGCCACGCGGGAGGCCCGGGTTCGATTCCCGGCCAATGCAAGAAGTGTCTTTTGGAGTGCTAGACGTCTGGTTCTTTAAAGCTTTCTTCTGTTGATCGGCATTACTGGCTGTGATTATAAGTTACAGGGCAATAACCCGCCATAATCGTGGAGCCCCAAATGATTTGCCTCTCGTAAAAGAGGTTTTAACCCGAGATCAATATGTGTTCCTCATCTTCCATCTCTTATGACGAGCCAGGGAGCATACCCTCACTTGCTGTAACCACAGACACGCCTGCAGCTGAGCATTGGTGGTGCAGTGGTAGAATTCTCGCCTCCCACGCGAGTGACCCGGGTCCGATTCCCGGCCAATGCAAGGGGCTTTGATCTGTTGTGCCAGAAGTGAGGGTGCTTCTTTTTTAGCATCGAGGGTCAGTCCTCTTGCGTCAGTCACAACAAGCTAATAAGTGTGTGAGCGGCTTTTCGCCTGTGCCGACCACACGAGGGCGCATCACTCGAACGGACGCGCATTGGTGGTTCAGTGGTAGAATTCTCGCCTGCCACGCGGGAGGCCCGGGTTCGATTCCCGGCCAATGCAAGAAGTGTCTTTTGGAGTGCTAGACGTCTGGTTCTTTAAAGCTTTCTTCTGTTGATCGGCATTACTGGCTGTGATTATAAGTTACAGGGCAATAACCCGCCATAATCGTGGAGCCCCAAATGATTTGCCACTCGTAAAAGAGGTTTTAACCCGAGATCAATATGTGTTCCTCATCTTCCATCTCTTACGACGAGCCAGGGAGCATACCCTCACTTGCTGTAACCACAGACACGCCTGCAGCTGAGCATTGGTGGTTCAGTGGTAGAATTCTCGCCTCCCACGCGAGTGACCCGGGTCCGATTCCCGGCCAATGCAAGGGGCTTTGATCTGTTGTGCCAAAAGTGAGGGTGCTTCTTTTTTAGCATCGAGGGTCAGTCCTCTTGCGTCAGTCACAACAAGCTAATAAGTGTGTGAGCGGCTTTTCGCCTGTGCCGACCACACGAGGGCGCATCACTCGAACGGACGCGCATTGGTGGTTCAGTGGTAGAATTCTCGCCTGCCACGCGGGAGGCCCGGGTTCGATTCCCGGCCAATGCAAGAAGTGTCTTTTGGAGTGCTAGACGTCTGGTTCTTTAAAGCTTTCTTCTGTTGATCGGCATTACTGGCTGTGATTATAAGTTACAGGGCAATAACCCGCCATAATCGTGGAGCCCCAAATGATTTGCCACTCGTAAAAGAGGTTTTAACCCGAGATCAATATGTGTTCCTCATCTTCCATCTCTTACGACGAGCCAGGGAGCATACCCTCACTTGCTGTAACCACAGACACGCCTGATCGGCATTACTGGCTGTGATTATAAGTTACAGGGCAATAACCCGCCATAATCGTGGAGCCCCAAATGATTTGCCTCTCGTAAAAGAGGTTTTAACCCGAGATCAATATGTGTTCCTCATCTTCCATCTCTTACGACGAGCCAGGGAGCATACCCTCACTTGCTGTAACCACAGACACGCCTGCAGCTGAGCATTGGTGGTTCAGTGGTAGAATTCTCGCCTCCCACGCGAGTGACCCCGGGTCCGATTCCCGGCCAATGCAAGGGGCTTTGATCTGTTGTGCCAGAAGTGAGGGTGCTTCTTTTTTAGCATCGAGGGTCAGTCCTCTTGCGTCAGTCACAACAAGCTAATAAGTGTGTGAGCGGCTTTTCGCCTGTGCCGACCACACGAGGGCGCATCACTCGAACGGACGCGCATTGGTGGTTCAGTGGTAGAATTCTCGCCTGCCACGCGGGAGGCCCGGGTTCGATTCCCGGCCAATGCAAGAAGTGTCTTTTGGAGTGCTAGACGTCTGGTTCTTTAAAGCTTTCTTCTGTTGATCGGCATTACTGGCTGTGATTATAAGTTACAGGGCAATAACCCGCCATAATCGTGGAGCCCCAAATGATTTGCCACTCGTAAAAGAGGTTTTAACCCGAGATCAATATGTGTTCCTCATCTTCCATCTCTTACGACGAGCCAGGGAGCATACCCTCACTTGCTGTAACCACAGACACGCCTGCAGCTGAGCATTGGTGGTTCAGTGGTAGAATTCTCGCCTCCCACGCGAGTGACCCCGGGTCCGATTCCCGGCCAATGCAAGGGGCTTTGATCTGTTGTGCCAGAAGTGAGGGTGCTTCTTTTTTAGCATCGAGGGTCAGTCCTCTTGCATCAGTCACAACAAGCTAATAAGTGTGTGAGCGGCTTTTCGCCTGTGCCGACCACACGAGGGCGCATCACTCGAACGGACACGCATTGGTGGTTCAGTGGTAGAATTCTCGCCTGCCACGCGGGAGGCCCGGGTTCGATTCCCGGCCAATGCAAGAAGTGTCTTTTGGAGTGCTAGACGTCTGGTTCTTTAAAGCTTTCTTCTGTTGATCGGCATTACTGGCTGTGATTATAAGTTACAGGGCAATAACCCGCCATAATCGTGGAGCCCCAAATGATTTGCCACTCGTAAAAGAGGTTTTAACCCGAGATCAATATGTGTTCCTCATCTTCCATCTCTTACGACGAGCCAGGGAGCATACCCTCACTTGCTGTAACCACAGACACGCCTGCAGCTGAGCATTGGTGGTTCAGTGGTAGAATTCTCGCCTCCCACGCGAGTGACCCCGGGTCCGATTCCCGGCCAATGCAAGGGGCTTTGATCTGTTGTGCCAGAAGTGAGGGTGCTTCTTTTTTAGCATCGAGGGTCAGTCCTCTTGCGTCAGTCACAACAAGCTAATAAGTGTGTGAGCGGCTTTTCGCCTGTGCCGACCACACGAGGGCGCATCACTCGAACGGACGCGCATTGGTGGTTCAGTGGTAGAATTCTCGCCTGCCACGCGGGAGGCCCGGGTTCGATTCCCGGCCAATGCAAGAAGTGTCTTTTGGAGTGCTAGACGTCTGGTTCTTTAAAGCTTTCTTCTGTTGATCGGCATTACTGGCTGTGATTATAAGTTACAGGGCAATAACCCGCCATAATCGTGGAGCCCCAAATGATTTGCCTCTCGTAAAAGAGGTTTTAACCCGAGATCAATATGTGTTCCTCATCTTCCATCTCTTACGACGAGCCAGGGAGCATACCCTCACTTGCTGTAACCACAGACACGCCTGCAGCTGAGCATTGGTGGTTCAGTGGTAGAATTCTCGCCTCCCACGCGAGTGACCCCGGGTCCGATTCCCGGCCAATGCAAGGGGCTTTGATCTGTTGTGCCAGAAGTGAGGGTGCTTCTTTTTTAGCATCGAGGGTCAGTCCTCTTGCGTCAGTCACAACAAGCTAATAAGTGTGTGAGCGGCTTTTCGCCTGTGCCGACCACACGAGGGCGCATCACTCGAACGGACGAGCATTGGTGGTTCAGTGGTAGAATTCTCGCCTGCCACGCGGGAGGCCCGGGTTCGATTCCCGGCCAATGCAAGAAGTGTCTTTTGGAGTGCTAGACGTCTGGTTCTTTAAAGCTTTCTTCTGTTGATCGGCATTACTGGCTGTGATTATAAGTTACAGGGCAATAACCCGCCATAATCGTGGAGCCCCAAATGATTTGCCTCTCGTAAAAGAGGTTTTAACCCGAGATCAATATGTGTTCCTCATCTTCCATCTCTTACGACGAGCCAGGGAGCATACCCTCACTTGCTGTAACCACAGACACGCCTGCAGCTGAGCATTGGTGGTTCAGTGGTAGAATTCTCGCCTCCCACGCGAGTGACCCCGGGTCCGATTCCCGGCCAATGCAAGGGGCTTTGATCTGTTGTGCCAGAAGTGAGGGTGCTTCTTTTTTAGCATCGAGGGTCAGTCCTCTTGCGTCAGTCACAACAAGCTAATAAGTGTGTGAGCGGCTTTTCGCCTGTGCCGACCACACGAGGGCGCATCACTCGAACGGACGCGCATTGGTGGTTCAGTGGTAGAATTCTCGCCTGCCACGCGGGAGGCCCGGGTTCGATTCCCGGCCAATGCAAGAAGTGTCTTTTGGAGTGCTAGACGTCTGGTTCTTTAAAGCTTTCTTCTGTTGATCGGCATTACTGGCTGTGATTATAAGTTACAGGGCAATAACCCGCCATAATCGTGGAGCCCCAAATGATTTGCCACTCGTAAAAGAGGTTTTAACCCGAGATCAATATGTGTTCCTCATCTTCCATCTCTTACGACGAGCCAGGGAGCATACCCTCACTTGCTGTAACCACAGACACGCCTGCAGCTGCGCATTGGTGGTTCAGTGGTAGAATTCTCGCCTCCCACGCGAGTGACCCGGGTCCGATTCCCGGCCAATGCAAGGGGCTTTGATCTGTTGTGCCAGAAGTGAGGGTGCTTCTTTTTTAGCATCGAGGGTCAGTCCTCTTGCGTCAGTCACAACAAGCTAATAAGTGTGTGAGCGGCTTTTCGCCTGTGCCGACCACACGAGGGCGCATCACTCGAACGGACGCGCATTGGTGGTTCAGTGGTAGAATTCTCGCCTGCCACGCGGGAGGCCCGGGTTCGATTCCCGGCCAATGCAAGAAGTGTCTTTTGGAGTGCTAGACGTCTGGTTCTTTAAAGCTTTCTTCTGTTGATCGGCATTACTGGCTGTGATTATAAGTTACAGGGCAATAACCCGCCATAATCGTGGAGCCCCAAATGATTTGCCACTCGTAAAAGAGGTTTTAACCCGAGATCAATATGTGTTCCTCATCTTCCATCTCTTACGACGAGCCAGGGAGCATACCCTCACTTGCTGTAACCACAGACACGCCTGCAGCTGAGCATTGGTGGTTCAGTGGTAGAATTCTCGCCTCCCACGCGAGTGACCCCGGGTCCGATTCCCGGCCAATGCAAGGGGCTTTGATCTGTTGTGCCAGAAGTGAGGGTGCTTCTTTTTTAGCATCGAGGGTCCGTCCTCTTGCGTCAGTCACAACAAGCTAATAAGTGTGTGAGCGGCTTTTCGCCTGTGCCGACCACACGAGGGCGCATCACTCGAACGGACGCGCATTGGTGGTTCAGTGGTAGAATTCTCGCCTGCCACGTGGGAGGCCCGGGTTCGATTCCCGGCCAATTCAAGAAGTGTCTTTTGGAGTGCTAGACGTCTGGTTCTTTAAAGCTTTCTTCTGTTGATCGGCATTACTGGCTGTGATTATAAGTTACAGGGCAATAACCCGCCATAATCGTGGAGCCCCAAATGATTTGCCTCTCGTAAAAGAGGTTTTAACCCGAGATCAATATGTGTTCCTCATCTTCCATCTCTTACGACGAGCCAGGGAGCATACCCTCACTTGCTGTAACCACAGACACGCCTGCAGCTGAGCATTGGTGGTTCAGTGGTAGAATTCTCGCCTCCCACGCGAGTGACCCCGGGTCCGATTCCCGGCCAATGCAAGGGGCTTTGATCTGTTGTGCCAGAAGTGAGGGTGCTTCTTTTTTAGCATCGAGGGTCAGTCCTCTTGCGTCAGTCACAACAAGCTAATAAGTGTGTGAGCGGCTTTTCGCCTGTGCCGACCACACGAGGGCGCATCACTCGAACGGACGCGCATTGGTGGTTCAGTGGTAGAATTCTCGCCTGCCACGCGGGAGGCCCGGGTTCGATTCCCGGCCAATGCAAGAAGTGTCTTTTGGAGTGCTAGACGTCTGGTTCTTTAAAGCTTTCTTCTGTTGATCGGCATTACTGGCTGTGATTATAAGTTACAGGGCAATAACCCGCCATAATCGTGGAGCCCCAAATGATTTGCCTCTCGTAAAAGAGGTTTTAACCCGAGATCAATATGTGTTCCTCATCTTCCATCTCTTACGACGAGCCAGGGAGCATACCCTCACTTGCTGTAACCACAGACACGCCTGCAGCTGAGCATTGGTGGTTCAGTGGTAGAATTCTCGCCTCCCACGCGAGTGACCCGGGTCCGATTCCCGGCCAATGCAAGGGGCTTTGATCTGTTGTGCCAGAAGTGAGGGTGCTTCTTTTTTAGCATCGAGGGTCAGTCCTCTTGCGTCAGTCACAACAAGCTAATAAGTGTGTGAGCGGCTTTTCGCCTGTGCCGACCACACGAGGGCGCATCACTCGAACGGACGCGCATTGGTGGTTCAGTGGTAGAATTCTCGCCTGCCACGCGGGAGGCCCGGGTTCGATTCCCGGCCAATGCAAGAAGTGTCTTTTGGAGTGCTAGACGTCTGGTTCTTTAAAGCTTTCTTCTGTTGATCGGCATTACTGGCTGTGATTATAAGTTACAGGGCAATAACCCGCCATAATCGTGGAGCCCCAAATGATTTGCCACTCGTAAAAGAGGTTTTAACCCGAGATCAATATGTGTTCCTCATCTTCCATCTCTTACGACGAGCCAGGGAGCATACCCTCACTTGCTGTAACCACAGACACGCCTGCAGCTGAGCATTGGTGGTTCAGTGGTAGAATTCTCGCCTCCCACGCGAGTGACCCGGTCCGATTCCCGGCCAATGCAAGGGGCTTTGATCTGTTGTGCCAGAAGTGAGGGTGCTTCTTTTTTAGCATCGAGGGTCAGTCCTCTTGCGTCAGTCACAACAAGCTAATAAGTGTGTGAGCGGCTTTTCGCCTGTGCCGACCACACGAGGGCGCATCACTCGAACGGACGCGCATTGGTGGTTCAGTGGTAGAATTCTCGCCTGCCACGCGGGAGGCCCGGGTTCGATTCCCGGCCAATGCAAGAAGTGTCTTTTGGAGTGCTAGACGTCTGGTTCTTTAAAGCTTTCTTCTGTTGATCGGCATTACTGACTGTGATTATAAGTTACAGGGCAATAACCCGCCATAATCGTGGAGCCCCAAATGATTTGCCACTCGTAAAAGAGGTTTTAACCCGAGATCAATATGTGTTCCTCATCTTCCATCTCTTACGACGAGCCAGGGAGCATACCCTCACTTGCTGTAACCACAGACACGCCTGCAGCTGAGCATTGGTGGTTCAGTGGTAGAATTCTCGCCTCCCACGAGAGTGACCCGGGTCCGATTCCCGGCCAATGCAAGGGGCTTTGATCTGTTGTGCCAGAAGTGAGGGTGCTTCTTTTTTAGCATCGAGGGTCAGTCCTCTTGCGTCAGTCACAACAAGCTAATAAGTGTGTGAGCGGCTTTTCGCCTGTGCCGACCACACGAGGGCGCATCACTCGAACGGACGCGCATTGGTGGTTCGGTGGTAGAATTCTCGCCTGCCACGCGGGAGGCCCGGGTTCGATTCCCGGCCAATGCAAGAAGTGTCTTTTGGAGTGCTAGACGTCTGGTTCTTTAAAGCTTTCTTCTGTTGAACGGCATTACTGGCTGTGATTATAAGTTACAGGGCAATAACCCGCCATAATCGTGGAGCCCCAAATGATTTTCCACTTGTAAAAGAGGTTTTAACCCGAGATCAATATGTGTTCCTCATCTTCCATCTCTTACGACGAGCCAGGGAGCATACCCTCACTTGCTGGAACCACAGACATGCCTGCAGCTGAGCATTGGTGGTTCATTGGTAGAATTCTCGCCTGCCACGCGGGAGGCCCGGGTCCGATTCCCGGCCAATGCAAGGGGCTTTGATCTGTTGTGCCAGAAATGAGGGTGTTTCTCTTTTAGCATCGAGGGTCAGTCCTCTTGCCTCAGTCACAACAAGCTAATAAGTGTGTGAGCGGCTTTTCGCCTGTGCCGACCACACGAGGGCGCATCACTCAAACGGACGCGCATTGGTGGTTCAGTGGTAGAATTCTCGCCTGCCACGCGGGAGGCCCGGGTCCGATTCCCGGCCAATGCGAGAAGTGTCTTTTGGAGTGCTAGACGTCTGGTTCTTTAAAGCTTTCTTCTGTTGATCGACATTACTGACTGTGATTATAAGTCATAGGGCAATAACCCGCCATAATTGTGGAGCCCCAAATGATTTTCCACTCGTAAAAGAGGTTTTAACCTGAGATCAATATGTGTTCCTCATCTTCCATCTCTTACGACGAGCCAGGGAGCATACCCTCACTTGCTGGAACCACAGACATGCCTGCAGCTGAGCATTGGTGGTTCAGTGGTAGAATTCTCGCCTGCCACGTGGGAGGCCCGGGTCCGATTCCCGGCCAATGCAAGGGGCTTTGATCTGTTGTGCCAGAAATGAGGGTGTTTCTCTTTTAGCATCGAGGGTCAGTCCTCTTGCCTCAGTCACAAAAGCTAATAAGTGTGTGAGCGGCTTTTCGCCTGTGCCGACCACACGAGGGCGCATCACGCGAACGGACGCGCATTGGTGGTTCAGTGGTAGAATTCTCGCCTGCCACGCGGGAGGCCCGGGTCCGATTCCCGGCCAATGCAAAAAGTGTCTTTTGGAGTGCTATACGTCTGGTTCTTTAAAGCTTTCTTCTGTTGATCGACATTACTGACTGTGATTATAAGTTATAGGGCCATAACCCGCCATAATTGTGGAGCCCCAAATGATTTGCCACTCGTAAAAGAGGTTTTAACCCGAGATCAATATGTGTTCCTCATCTTCCATCTCTTACGACGAGCCAGGGAGCATACCCTCACTTGCTGGAACCACAGACATGCCTGCAGCTGAGCATTGGTGGGTCAGTGGTAGAATTCTCGCCTGCCACGCGGGAGGCCCGGGTCCGATTCCTGGCCAATGCAAGGGGCTTTGATCTGTTGTGCCAGAAATGAGGGTGTTTCTCTTTTAGCATCGAGGGTCAGTCCTCTTGCCTCAGTCACAACAAGCTAATACGTGTGTGAGCGGCTTTTCGCCTGTGCCGACCACACGAGGGCGCATCACTCGAACGGACGCGCATTGGTGGTTCAGTGGTAGAATTTTCGCCTGCCACGCGGGAGGCCCGGGTCCGATTCCTGACCAATGCAAAAAGTGTCTTTTGGAGTGCTAGACGTCTGGTTCTTTAAAGCTTTCTTCTGTTGATCGACATTACTGACTGTGATTATAAGTTATAGGGCAATAACCCGCCATAATTGTGGAGCCCCAAATGATTTGCCACTCGAAAAAGAGGTTTTAACCCGAGATCAATATGTGTTCCTCATCTTCCATCTCTTACGACGAGCCAGGGAGCATACCCTCACTTGCTGGAACCACAGACATCCCTGGAGCTGAGCATTGGTGGTTCAGTGGTAGAATTCTCGCCTGCCACCTGTTTGGCAGGCGAGAATTCTACCACTGAACCACCAATGCTCAGCTGTGGGCATGTCTGTGGTTCCAGCATGTCTGTGGTTCCAGCAAGTGAGGGTATGCTCCCTGGCTCGTCGTAAGAGATGGAAGATGAGGAACACATATTGATATCGAGTTAAAACCTCTTTTACGAGTGGCAAATCATTTGGGGCTCCACAATTATGGCGGGCTATTGCCCTATAACTTATAATCACAGTCAGTAATGTCGATCAACAGAAGAAAACTTTAAAGAACCAGACGTCTAGCACTCCAAAAGACACTTTTTGCATTGGCCGGGAATCGGACCCGGGCCTCCCGCGTGGCAGGTGAGAATTCTACCACTGAACCACCAATGCTCAGCTGCAGGCGTGTCTGTGGTTACAGCAAGTGAGGGTATGCTCCCTGGCTCGTCGTCAGAGATGGAAGCTGAGGAACACATATTGATCTCGGGTTAAAACCTCTTTTACGAGGTTGCAAATCATTTGGGGCTGCACAATTATGGCGGGTTATTGCCCTATAACTTATAATCACAGTCAGTAATGTCGATCAACAGAAGAAAGCTTTAAAGAACCAGACGTCTAGCACTCCAAAAGACACATTTTGCATTGGCCGGGAATCGGACCCGGGCCTCCCGCGTGGCAGCCGAGAATTCTACCACTGAACCACCAATGCGCGTCCATTCGAGCGATGCGCCCTCGTGTGGTCGGCACAGGCGAAAAGCCGCTCACACACTTATTAGCTTGGTGTGACTGAGGCAAGAGGACTGACCCTCGATGCTAAAAGAGAAACACCCTCATTTCTGGCAAAACAGATCAAATTCCCTTGCATTAGCCGGGAATCGGAGCTGGGCCTCCCGCGTGGCAGGCGAGAATTCTACCACTGAACCACCAATGCTCAGCTGCAGGTATGTCTGTGGTTCCAGCAAGTGAGGGTATGCTCCCTGGCTCGTCGTAAGAGATGGAAGATGAGGAACACATATTGATCTCGGGTTAAAACCTCTTTTACGAGTGGCAAATCATTTGGGGCTCCACAATTATGGCGGGTTATTGCCCTATAACTTATAATCACAGTCAGTAATGTCGATCAACAGAAGAAAGCTTTAAAGAACCAGACGTCTAGCACTCCAAAAGACACTTTTTGCATTGGCCGGGAATCAGACCCCTGGATTTTGTTAGGATTTCCAGTCAGGATTTAGAGCGTATCATAGCACTGAGACTGCTCTCATCAGAGTTACACATGATTTACTCTTATCATCCGATCGTGGCTGTATCTCTCTATTAGTGTTACTCGATCTTAGCGCTGCATTCGATACTATCGACCACAACATTCTTTTGAATAGACTCGAAAATTATGTAGGTATTAGTGGAATTGCTTTGTCATGGTTTAAATCATACCTATGTGACCCTTATCAGTTTGTAGCAGTAAATGAAGAGATGTCACACCGATCGCAAGTTCAGTATGGAGTACCACAAGGCTCAGTGCTAGGACTGCTACTCTTCACCCTGTACATGCTACCACTGGGAGATATTATTAGGAAGCATGGCGTTAGTTTTCATTGTTATGCTGACGATACTCAGCTCTATATTTCTTCACGCCCTGAAGAAACTTACCAATTCACAAGATTAACGGAATGCAGAGCTGATATAAAACACTGGATGACCGGTAATTTCCTGCAACTCAATTCAGAATTTTTTTTATTTTTAATTATTGGACAAAAAAGCTCCACAAGTAGTAACCTAGAATACTGTCTAACACTTGATGGCTGCTCTGTCAAGTCTTCGTCGTCAGTGAGGAACCTGGGTGTGCTCTTTGATACCAATCTTTCGTTTGAAAGCCACGTTTCTAGCATCTGTAAAACTGCATTCTACCATCTTAAAAATATATCTAAATTACGGCACATGCTCTCAATGCCAAACGCTGAACAGTTAGTTGATGCGTTCATGAGCTGTAGATTATTGTAATGCTCTACTGGGTGGTTGCCCTGCTCGCTTAATAAATAAACTCCAGCTGGTCCAAAACGCAGAAGCTCCAGTTCTTACTAGAACCAGGAAGTGTGACCATATTAGCCCAGTTCTGTCAACACTGCACTGGCTGCCTATTAAACATCGCATACATTTTAAAATCTTGCTCATTACTTACAAAGCACTGAATGGTTTATCTCCAGTACTTGAGCGAGCTCTTAACACATTATACTCCATCACGTCTACGTCTACTAGCATTGTTCGGGAAGCAGACACACTCTGTCAGTTTAAATCTAGACTAAAAACACATCTCTTTACTGTGGCATACACATAAAACACTTTCTCAATGAAATGATTGTTAGGCTGCATTAACTAGGTCAGCTGGAGCCAGGAACACTTCCCATAACACCTGATGTACTCGTGACATCATCAGAAGAATGGCATCTACGCTAATGCTAGTCTCTCTGTTTATCCCGAGGTTTACTGCAGTCAGCCGGATCCGGGCTGTATCCAGATCAGATGCTGGACCTGCGCCCAGAGAAGACCAACACATGACCCTGAAGTGTCTGAGAGACCGTGATTAGCCTCCCCCTGAAACTGCCTCATCGACACGGCATCCTCAATAAACCCGTCTCCGGCGTGATGACTCCGATTGTTCGAATATTACAATTAAATAATACTTAAATCGACACGGCATCCTCAATAAACCCGTCTCCAGCGTGTTGCCTCCGGTCCTTCGAATATTCCGATCTATTATGACCTGTGACCTGTAAAGTTGCCAGAATAATAATAATAATAATAATAATAATCATACGCTGTTTGTTAATTGGCCAGAGGAGAACTGCCCCCCGACTGAGCCTGGTTTCTCCCAAGGTTTATTTTCCTCCATTCTGCTCCTGATGGGGTTTTGGTTTCCTTGCCACTGTTGCCTCTGGCTTGGCGTGCTCAGTTGGGGAAACTAAATTTTTCAACTAAACATCGAAATAAATCTAATTAATAAACTAATTTAACCATGTAAACTAAATTACTGATCTAATTATTGATCTAAAGCCCACACTGTCACCGTATGGAAACTGAAATGAACTGATGACATCAAATGGCTATACAGCTGAATAAAATTATGCTGTATTATTTTCCTGTTTAACACTGTAAAGCTGCTTTGAAACAATCTACATTGTTAAAAGCGCTATATAAATAAAGTTGACTTGACTTGACTTGACATGTAGTTGCAAAGTTACTTATAGTTAGTGGAATGTCTAAAGTGGACTATCAAAATAAAGTGTTACCAAAATTTGCCTTTTCATAAAGCTATAGTTAATATTGGAAACTCGCTTGTCTCAAAGCTATAGTTGCTATTAGTTCTTTAACCTGTTAGCCAGCACTGTTGCTTTTGAGAAATGGCATACTCAGACTAAAACAGATTTCTCTCCGGTTTTTCATAAGTTTCTGAAAGTTTTTTTTCGAGTATGGGTCTATCTGACAAGGGCAGCAAGGGCACAATGTCCTTGTACGGGTCGTACGGGCTCTTCTCCCAGTAACGTGCTGTGCTCGGCTTTAGGAAAGCGGTCACAGGACTTCACGAAATCAACAATACCACCAAAGATGTGTGTTTTTGTTTGTCCGAGCAAGACAACCTTGTACAGCTTCCCAAAGAACCCAGCAATAATGGGACAGTGGATGGAGTTTGTTTTTCTGGAGCAGCAACGGAGTTGTGCAAGTGTTTTGTTTGTTCCCTGCATTTCGGCGACGATAGTTTTATAAACTAAGTCCCAGTTCAACTGCGGATTTGTAGCTGAAAGATGGAGCGGTCCCAGCGATTAAGGTTCAGTGTCGTGTGTTGGAAGCAGGCATGTTATCAAATAACATATTTTTACAATAATACCTGCAATTGGTTCTACACTATCAAGTCAATCCCTGAATTTTAATTAACCAGATCATATTCATTATTCATTTAGAATATAGACAACCCTTATATTACTGTAATTGTCTAGATGTGTAATGTTTAATCTGCCCTGTATTAAACCCTTCCTTTTTTGTTTTCTATTAAACATCAACACCATGAATCTATCAGTTTTCCACTTCAAAGTGACATCAAAACACAAGTCCCTTTACTCTAATGCTGCGTTCACACCAAACGCGAATCGAGCGTCTGGAGTGAGTGATTCCCATGTTAAATCAATGGAAGTCCTGCAGCGTGATAGATGCGTTTAGCATGTGCGATGGATACAATTGCGTCTCATTCGCACGTCCAGTTTGTGTAAATGACGCAAATTGAGCATCTTGCGTGAATTATTTTATTTGGTGCTTTTTGTGCATTCACGCCCGAGTTGAAAAAATCTGAATTTTGGTGTCTATTTGCGCCGCGTTAAAGGGATAGTTCACTCTTAAATAAAAATAAAGCCATCTTTTACTTACCCTGCTGTTGTTTTAATGCCCTACGTTCTTCTGTCCTTTCTGGACCTCAAAAACAGACATTTTTGTGGAGTTTTGTGACCTGTATAGTTTGTTAAGAGAGTGTTAAGAATATTATAGACTGTGAGTATTGCTTGTTTGTTTAGATTTAACTAAACACTAACTTTGTATCAGAGGAATTTTGTTGGCATTTTTGACCCTTTGTTTTCTTACACTGATTTGAACTGCCCTTTTCAGTTTGTTTGTCTGGTTGTAAAATATTGTAAATACTGGTTATTTGGGAAAGTAGGGGAGTCTGATGCCATTTTTGATTATTGTAAACTGTTTTTGATCTCTGTTTTTGGTTAGGGAGTTAGGTTTGTATATTGTATTTTATTTTTGGTTTAGGGTTTCAGAAAGAGGTTTAAAAACAAGGAAGTTTTGTTTGTTATTTTGGTCCAGTCAACTCCTGAATCTAAGGTCCCAAATTAAATCAATAAAATCATCTTCTCTTCTCTTCTTTTTTCAGAGTTTTCATGTTGCACCCTTTTCCCCTAGACGGGGCGTAACAATGATCTATCACCACTTTTTATTTAATTAACATTACTTTCTGTGTCAGTCGTATTTTTGACACAGGTGTAACAGCCCTTTCTTTTTCAGTGCAGCTGCATTCAGTATGACCAAGCAAATCAGAGCCAAGCTTTTCAAATCTAAGTTGAAGCAGATGTGAAAATTTAGTTACTGCCCGCAGAAGTTACTGGTAAGTTTTAGTTGCTGTTTGCATAAATAAATAGTTCACTGTTCAGTTTGTTCCTTGGTAGATAGGGCTGCTATAGCCTGACGTTGTCATACTCAATTCTAGTCAGAATGTGAGTCTGATCTGCTCCGTTGGGCTGTGATTATGGGGCGTGCTTAAACCGAACCAGGAAAGACCTCAATTGGATAGACCTACAACCAATCAGAGCAACGTAGCGACGCATAACGTTAGTTGTCAAATGTCAACAGAACTCAACTGCACTGTGTTGCCAAGTCCGCGGGTTGAAGCGACCCCAATTATGTGATATACAGACCCATGAATGCGAAATTTAGCAGGCAGTCCAGCCAAAATAACACATATTTTACCCCCCAAATGCCATTTTTCCCAGAGAACCCCCCCACCCAAAAGCTATTGGGCTTGTTTTTAGCTAGTTTTGAGTAGCAATTGGGCGAGTTTTGCTGTAAAAACTTGGCAACCCTGTCTGCACGCACGCTGCAATGTCACGTTAGAAGAAGATGATGAGTGTAAACGATCTTTGCCGGTGTTGTAAAAAAAGAATTTAAGGATACACAGAGTACTGACCAACACCATCATCATTTCTGAGAGAAATAGTAAAAGGTGAATGCATATACGAACAAGTTCTCCGTTTAGGATTAGAACAAATTCAACCCAAGCGCCTTTGATGACGTGGATGATTACGTCACTGTTTATCATCTGTCCATCATCGTCTAAAGCCCGCCCTGACAATTTCATTGGTCCGAACAGTTTCTGTTCAGGCATAATTACTTCTCTATGGATCAAGTCCAGACCGAACTGCCCATGCAAAAAATGTTGTGGGCGGGGCTAAGTTCGTCTGGCATCCAGGCTAGGGCTGCTATGCATTGGCTAGCTAATAGTGGAATACTGATGTTACTGATGGCCTTACTAGAGAGAGAGTCGGAGCTACTGAACTTCACATCTGACATGGGCTGTGGACGGGTGTCCAAATCTTCACCCAGTGACTTCTTATCCAATTATATTCTATATACTTATGATATATATGAACAAAATTACATCTGGTGATAATGAATAATGTTTAACTCTTTCCCCACCAGAATTTTTTAAAAAGTTGCTAGCCACTACCAGCATTTTTGATCATTTACACAAATGTTTCTTACCCCCAGAATATTTTGTTGTATGAATATTTTAACATGCAATATATCAAAAGAAAAAACTGACCCTCTGCTTAAAAAGGTTTTCTAGTTTAATGCTTTCCTTTTTTATCAATACTTTAATATGGGTAAGTTTAATTTAAAAAAATCAACATTTTGAGCAAAAAGCTGAGAAAAACATGTTTTTAAAGCAGATTCACAGTGTTAAACAGGAAAATAATGCCGTAAACTATGGGAGTCAGTTGTAGACTACTATAATATTGAAGATAAAAATGAACTGATTTGTAAACAAAACACTTAAATTGCACTTATTTTTTATAATAATAAAGTTATATGAAATATAAACATTTAAATGGTGTAAGTAAGTTGTCCTCTATCTTTTAACACACTTTCAGATGCTCATTCGTGTTTATTTCATGCTGTAACTGGTATTAAAGCGGATGAGTTCACGTGAGCTCCGCGCTGCCACTTCTCTTGAGCTGACATGCACCAGAGCCATCATCTTGATGATCGCTTTATTTGATATAATATCAAGTCAAGTCACCTTTATTTATATAGCAAGGAAAATACTGCAAGAGAATTTTATCCGGAGAAAACGGTGATGTCATCAGCTCATTTCAATTATCATACAGTGACAATGTGGTAGATCAGTAATTTAGTTTATATGGTTAATTTAGTTTAATAATTAGATTTATTTGGATATTTAGTTGAACATGTAGTGTCCCCAACTGAGCAGGCCAAGCCAGAGGCAACAGTGGCAAGGAAACCCAAACCCCATCAGGAGCAGAATGGAGGAAAATAAACCTTGGGAGAAACCAGGCTCAGTCGGGGGGGTAGTTCTCCTCTGGCCAATTAACAAACAGCGTATGATTATTATTCTGGCAACTTTACAGGTCAGAGGTCATAATAGATCGGAATATTCAAAAGATCGGAGGCAGCAGGCCGGAAACGGGTTTATTGAGAATGCTGTATTGATTAAACAATTATTAAAGTGCAATATTCGAAAGATCAGAGGCAACACGCCGAAGACGGGTTTTTTTTTTTTTTTTTACAAATGAAGGCTATTATGACTATTTTAAAGTTACATTTACACATTTGGCAGATGCTTTTATCCAAAGCGACTTACATTGCATTCAAGGTACACATTTTACATTTTTGTCAGTTCTTGCTTTCCCTGGGAATCGAACCCATGACCTTGGCGTTGCTGGCACCATGCTCTACTGTTTAAGCTACAGGAAAGTTTATTGAGGATCATGTGTCGATTAAACAATTAATAAATAGGAATATTCTAAATATCGGAGTTTTGTAACATTTCAATCTTACCTGTGTATTTTGTGTTTCTTTTGGTGTCTTCATTTAAAACTTCCTATTTTTGGAAGAATGGTTCATAAAATCACATACAAAGATTTTTTATCCTTATTCTCATGACATACATCTGTTTACACTTCCACATTTTGTCTGAGGGAGTGCACTTACCTGTGCATTCAGCACAGGTAGGATTGCCAACCATAAACATGTACAGCAGATCCAGCTCGGCTTCAGGGGCATCATACGTGCCGCCATCTTGGAATCATCAACAAGGAGACCTTTGAATGTCAGTGAAGGAGATGCATACCACAACCTGTCCTGTCTGCTCCTGGTCGATTTCTCCTGTCTGTTTGTCTGCTGCTGTGCTCTCGTGTGCTCTGCTCACTTTTGAATCTTCATTTTATATCATTCCCTGTTGTTTAAACTGCTAAATATAACTTGCTCATCACCATATTGTCTAATATTGTCTACCACATTAAATCTGACATCGGTAGCTTTTATTTTTAAATCACTATCACACATTAGCTTACCATCTCTGAACCCGTCTCTCACATTTTCTGAGTTCATCAACAACTGTGGTGAGTTGGATTAGTAAATAGAGTCCATCTAACAACTGTGGTAAATTGGATTAATCAACAAACACGGTAAGTCATGTCTTCTCCTGTCATTATCACTTGCACCGCATGCCGCATGTTCAGTATAGGCTTCTCCGCTGGCGAACAGGGCTTCACATGTGATAAATGTAAGGAGATAGTTAGGCTGACGGAGAAGATTTCAGAATTAGAAACACGCATCCATACTTTATCTGAGAGTAGTGAGGATGTAACAGCTTTAGACACTGATTTGGATGCGAATAGCTTAGTGAACTCTGTACATTCTTCGGTTCCGGCTGCAGGGCCCTCGCAGCAGGGCAACTGGGTGACAGTGAGATGGCATAGTCGCGGATCAAAGAACCGCTCTTCCGTTCCGGTTAGAACATCAAACAGGTTCTCCCCTCTCAGTGAAGCACCCACTGAGTGTCCTGTTGAAAGTGCCCTAGTCATTGGCGATTCTATTACACGGAACATTAAGATACCAGCCACCATAGTCACTTGTTTACCGGGAGCCAGAGCGCCTGACATCAAAGCAAATTTAAAAGTGCTGGCTAAAGCTAATCGTAAATTCTCTAAGATTATTATTCACGTCGGCACTAATGATGTTCGACTTCGCCAGTCGGAGATCACCAAAATTAACATTAAAGAGGTGTGTGAACTCGCTAGTACGATGTCAGAGGCTGTTTATTGTTCTGGTCCACTCCCCGTTAGAAGGAGTGATGAGATAGTTAGCAGGCTATCATCACTCAATGGCTGGTTGTCTAAGTGGTGTCCGCAAAATAACATAGGGTTCATAGACAATTGGAAAAGTTTTTGGGGCAGACCTGACCTGTTGAAGAAGGATGGCATCCATCCCTCCTGTGGTGGTTCCGCTCTTCTCTCTAGTAATTTGGCACATAGTCTTAAAGCTAAACCTTGACTCACTTCCGGTCACCATACAAAGCCTAGCCAGATGGCTAGTGGGCGCGATAGCATTAGCATATGACACTATGGGCCTCCAATGCCACATAGGTGTCAAAGCTCACTCCACCAGAGGCATGGCCTCCTCCTGGGCGTGGTCTAGTGGAGCTTCAATGGGTGACATTGTAGATCGGCAGGTTGGTAAATGGTAAATGGACTGCATTTATATAGCGCTTTTAACAGACCAATGGCCTTCCAAAGCGCTTTACACATTGCCTCACATTCACCCATTCACACACCGACGGCGGTGTCAAACCATGCAAGGCGCCATCCAGCTTGTCGGGAGCAGCTGGGGTTAGGTGTCTTGCTCATGGACACCTCGACACTTGGTCCGGTGGAACCGGGGATCAAACCACCAACCTTCCGGTTTGTAGCCAACCTACATGAACCACTGAGCCACTGTCGCCTGAATTGAGTTGCAGGAAATTACCGGTCATCCAGTGTTTTATATCAGCTCTGCATTCCATTAATCTTGTGAATTGGTAAGTTTCTTCAGGGCGTGAAGAAATATAGAGCTGAGTATCGTCAGCATAACAATGAAAACTAATGCCATGCTTCCTAATGATATCTCCCAGTGGTAGCATGTACAGGGTGAAGAGCAACGGTCCTAGCACTGAGCCTTGTGGTACTCCATACTGAACATGTGATCGGTGTGACATCTCTTCATTTACTGCTACAAACTGATAAAGTTCGCATAGGTATGATTTAAACCATGATAAAGCAATTCCACTAATACCTACATAATTTTCGAGTCTATTCAAAAGAATGTTGTGGTCGATGGTATCAAATGCAGCGCTAAGATCGAGTAACACTAATAGAGAGATACAGCCACGATTGGATGATAAGAGTAAATCATGTGTAACTCTGATGAGAGCAGTCTCAGTGCTATGATACGCTCTAAATCCTGACTGGAAATCCTCACAGATACCATTTCTTTCTAAAAAGGAACATAATTGTGAAGACACTGCCTTTTCAAGTGTTTTTGACAGAAAGGGTAGATTTGAGATTGGCCTGTAATTGACTAATTCTGTAGGATCAAGTTGCGTTTTTTTAATAAGTGGTTTAATAATAGCCAACTTAAAAGTTTTGGGTACATATCCTAATGACAAAGATGAATTAATGATATTAAGAAGAGGATCTATGACCTCTGGTAGCATCTCTTTTAATAGCCTAGTCGGTACAGGGTCAAGCATACATGTTGCTGATTTTGATGATTTAACGAGTTTAGCCAATTCTTCTTCTCCTATAGCAGTGAATGAGTGTAATTTTTCCTCAGTGACACTACAATGCTCTGTCTGATGTGATACTGTAGTAGACGGCTGCATGGTTAAAATTTTCTTCCTAATATTATCAATTTTACATGTAAAGAAGTTCATAAAGTCATTACAGCTGTGCTGTTTACAATCATCAGAAGTTGAAGCTTTACAATCATCAAAAGTTGAAGCTTTATTTTTGGTTAATTTAGCCACTGTATCGAATAAATACCTTGGGTTGTGTTTGTTTTCTTCCAAGAGAGTTGAGAAATAAGCAGATCTAGCGGTTTTTATTGCCTTTCTGTACGTGATCATGTGCTCTTTCCACAAATTACGAAAGACCTCCAGTTTTCTTCCAGCTGTGCTCCATTTTTCTGGCTACTGTTTTAAGGGCCCGGGTGTGCTCGTTGTACCACGGCGTTGGACTATTTTCTTTAATCTTCTTTAAGCGCAGAGGAGCAACTGTGTCTAAAGTACTGGAAAAGAGAGAGTCAATAGTTTCTGTTGCAACATTGAGTTCTTCTATGCTATCTGGGATGCTGAGGAGATGATACTGATGAGGAAGATTATTCAAAAAGCAATCTTTAGTAGCGGCAGTGATTGTCCTGCCATTTTTGAAGCGAGGGGGCGGCTTTGCAACCTTAGCTAAATGAAGTATACATGATACTAGGTAATGATCTGAGATGTCATCGCTCTGCTGCAGAATTTCAACGGTATCAACATTAATTCCATGTGACAATATTAGGTCTAAAGTATGATTATGGCGATGAGTGGGTCCTGACACGTGTTGCCTAACTCCAATAGAGTTTAGTGTATCTTTAAATGCTAATCCCAATGCGTCTTTTTCGTTGTCTACATGGATATTAAAATCACCAACAATTAGTACTTTATCTGCGGCCAGTACTAATTCTGATAGAAAGTCAGCAAGTTCTTTGATAAAGTCTGTATTATGCCCTGGTGGCCTGTATACAGTAGCTAACACCAATGTTGAACGGGTTTTGTCATGTACACTACATAGCGTTACATAAAGCACCAAAACTTCGAAGGAATTATATTTGAAACTAGACTTCTGAGTAATACTGAAGATATTATTATAAATTACAGCAACCCCTCCCCCTTTACCTTTCAGACGCGGCTCATGTTTATAACAATAATCTTGGGGGGTGGACTCATTTAAGGTAATGTAGTCGTCAGGTTTTAGCCAGGTTTCTGTCAAACACAGCACATTTAGATTATTATCTTTAATGATATCATTAACAATAAGCGCTTTTGGGGAAAGGGATCTAATATTCAGCAACCCAAGCTTTATCAATTGTTCATCTGTATTATATCTTTTGTTTATTTGTTGGACATCAATTAAATTTTTACTGTTGAATGGTTTTGATGTTTTTTTGTATTTACTAATTCGGGGAACAGACACAGTCTCTATATGATAATATCTAGGTGAAAGAGTCTCTATGTGCTGGGATTTATCTGACTCCGGTGACGTGAGACAGCTAGCAGACGGTCGGTTTAGCCAGTTTGTCTGCTTCCTGACCTGGGCCCTAGTGAGTCAAGGTTTAGCTCTAAGACTATGTGCCAAATTACTAGAGAGAAGAGCGGCACCACCCCAGGAGGGATGGATGCCATCCTACTTCAACAGGTCAGGTCTGCCCCAAAAACTTTTCCAATTGTCTATGAACCCTATGTTATTTTGCAGACACCACTTAGACAACCAGCCATTGAGTGATGATAGTCTGCTAACTAAACTAAAGAAGATTTAGAATGAGAGGAGGAGCTCAAAGAGGAGATGAAGGAGATGGAAGAGGAAGAGGCCTAGGTAGAGGAAGAGGAGAAGGAGGAGATAGAGGAAGAGGCCTAGGTAGAGGAATAGGAGAAGGAGGTAGAGGAGGAGGCCCAGGTAGAGGAATAGGAGAAGAAGGAGGTAGAGGAGGCGGCCCAGGTAGAGAAAGAGGAGAAGAAAGAGATAGAGGAAGAGGCCTAGGTAGAGGAAGACGAGAAGGAGGTAGAAGAGGAGGCCTAGGTAGAGGAAGAGGGAATAAGGAGGTAGAGGAGGCGGCCCAGGTAGAGGAAGAGGAGAAGAAGGAGATAGAGGAAGAGGCCTAGGTAGAGGAAGACGAGAAGGAGGTAGAAGAGGAGGCCTAGGTAGAGGAAGAGGGAATAAGGAGGTAGAGGAGGTAGAGGAGGAGGCCCAGGTAGAGGAAGAGGAGAAGGAGATAAATAGAGGAAGAGGACTAGGTAGAGGAAGACGAGAAGGAGGTAGATGAGGAGGCCCAGGTAGAGGAAGATGAGAAGGAGGTAGAGGAGGAGGCCCAGGTAGAGGAAGACGAGAAGAAGGAGATAGATAGAGGAAGAGGACTAGGTAGAGAAAGACGAGAAGGAGGTAGAGGAAGAGGTAGAGAAGGACTTGAAGAGTTGATAGAACCTGAACAAAGAAGACGAGGACCAAATTTGACTCAAGAAATCCGTGCAACACTTATTAATCATGTTATCAAACATGGACTGACACTGATGGAAGCTGGACAAAGAGTTCCAAATCTCAGCAGAAATACTGCTGCTTCAGTCATTCAGACATTTCATTGAGAAAACAGGTAAGCTAACCACACAGCACATTGAAACTGAGGCTTGCTGTACTTATCATCAATATTGTTTACTGTGACATTTGACAGTAGACTGCATGTGTATTTTTTTATATATTTTTTTTTTACATAGGATTGAGGGTCGAGGACACCAGGGTGGAAGTTCACTCGTGCACAAGAGGCCGCCATTGTGAACATGGTTTTGGCCAATAATTGTATCAGGCTGCGAGAAATCCAAGCCAATATCATCAATGATGACCACATTTTCAATAACATCCAACAAGGCTCTCTGTCAACATTAAGTTGGATCCTCAAGAAAAATCTAATATACATGAAGCAACTGTATCATGTACCATTTGACAGAAATTCAGAGAGAGTGAAACATCTGCGCAATGAGTGTGGAGGTATTTATTGTTCATCTTACTATGGTGTGGTATTGTGCACTGCTCATAGTGTTCTGGCACAATAGATATTGAATAGCATCCTATTGTCTTTTACTGTGTTTCAGAGAGTCTTGCAAATGGATGCTGCAGAAATTCAACATGAATTTGAATATATGGATGAGGCTGGATTTAACCTTGCGAAAACAAGAAGAAGAGGGAGAAATGTAATTGGACACAGGGCAATCAGCAGTGTGCCAGGGCAGCGAGAGGGTAACATCACCCTTTGCCCTGCTATTACACAAAATGGGGTCCTCCACCACCATGCAAATCTGGGACCCTATAATGCAAATCTAATACTTGTGTTTCTTTACAGATTGCATGAGATTGTCACAGCATTAAACCAAGTGGACCAGATGCGGTACATTGTCATTTGGGACAATGGCTCATTCCATCGGGCTGCTCTGGTCCAGAATTGGTTCCATGAGCACCCTGAATTTGGAAGGTATATGACCTGCGGCCCTATGACTGTTTGCCCCTCATTCAGGCCATGGAGCAGGCCTGTGATCATATCGAAGCAGCTTCTGTGGAGGGGTGGATTCGTCACACGAGGCGATTCTTACAGCGGTGCCTTGCCAATGAAGACATCGCCTGTGATGTTGATGAAATCTTATGGCCTGATCCAGCCAGACGGAGAGATGATGAATAGTTACAGTATTCTTGTTGCTTTTGCAGTAGTTTTTCTTCAGAGTCAAAGTGTATGTTCTTCATGCAGTCATTTTTATTTGTCTACAGATTTTATTTGTTTCATTGATTTCATTGTTGGTTGATTACTGTAACTGATTATGGTAAGAAATACTGTAAGTATTGAAATAAATACTTGAAATACATTGAGGACTGTGTTGGTTGGTCAACTGCTTTTGCCAAATCAAGACAGGAAGATTGGAGCATGTCAGAAAGGAATTTGGCATCTCTAAAAAGTTGAACTCCATGTCAGTTTGAAACAGAAGGCCTTGGGCATCTACTGACATTTCCCCAGTTTGTTCCCCAGCTTTTTCTTCTAGGACTCGTTCTACTGCTGGCAACCTGTCCATCTGATCTGGATCCGGCCCGGATCCGGCTGACTGCAGTAAACCTCGGGATAAACTAGCATTAGAGTAGATGCCATTCTTCTGATGATGTCACGAGTACATCAGGTGTTATGGGACGTGTTCCCGGTTAGGGTTAGACTCCTGTGAGCGCGGTCAGAGATAGTCTCCGCCCCCACAGCGCCTCCACCTGGCACTGCGACATTACTCCATTATATGTCAATGGAATCACCTAGTCCTCACTTCCTATAGAGGACTCGGACGCACACAATCACAAACAACCATACGAGGCAATACTTAATAATTATAATAAACAATAATATATGGCTCCTACAACTAGGATACAGAGTTATTAGCAAAAACATAATGTTGCTTATCATAGCGCCACCATGAGGCTGAATCTCACAAGATTTGATACACGGCCTCATTTTGATACTTAATACAAATATGTTAATTTTTATGACAGTCAGACATTATGAACTGACCCTTATTAGCCACTAAATATCATTGGCTGAATACCCCTAAACACACTCGGATTAAAATATGTTTTACAAATCACAATTCTACATACATGAATTATACTTAAAACAATAAAACTAAATGAAGCTGATCTCCATCAACACAAACAGATACATTGAGAAAAGCACACACACACACACACACACACACACACGTTCTTATTGTCTATGTGAGCATTTATTACACACACAAACATGTTATTTCAGTGACAGGAGTTCAGCTGTAGTATTAATGTCATGAAGAGACTCTATAACATCTCACTGTTTATCATGAGCTCAAAGCATTATGGGTAGGATCTCTCACCAGTCTATCCTGATTCATCAACACAGTTGATCCAGGATAATTTATCCTAAACCCAGGATAGAGCGGCTCAGTGAATGTGGTCTGTTCTGTGTGGATGAGGCTCATTGTGTCTCCAGAGACGCTGTAGAAGGACAGAGTTCCTGCACCGGGATCCACATACACTCCTACTCTATAGATATTACCATACAGTCCTAATCTATAGATATCACCATACACTCCTACTCTACTGCTGATGGGCTTTACAGGGACTTTAGTCTCTGTGTTATTGTGTCTGAATGAGTATCTGTTCGGAGTGCAGCCCAAACTCCAGGACTGATCATTACCTCCAAACCCACACTCATGACCCCGTTCCTTCCTGCAGATGCCCTTATATGACACTGATATAGACACATACTCTCCACCCCACTCAACCTCCCAGTAGGAGCGTCCACTCACACTCTCTCTACACAACACCTGCAAATAATGATCAAATCTGTCTGGATGATCAGGATACGGCCGAAGCTTTGGATAAGTGAAAGTAATCTTGTTCCCCTCAGTCAGATGGAGGCGTTTATGCATTGTGTCCATATCCAGAGTCAGCCGAAGTAAGTCTGATGAAGAGAAACACATCAGAATCAGGAATAATGAATCTGATCTTGTCATGTAGCTGAACTCTTCATGTTCAACATATCATCAGTGTCTCAGTTCAGTTTAATCATCATTCACATGATCAGCTCTAAAACTCTTCTGTCATGTTCTCTTTCCTCTTCTCCAGGAAGAACATGAACACACTCATGAGTTTCTCTGCTTGTGTTCTCAGTCACTTACATTGTAGGAAGTCATTCCTGGTTTCGGTATCAGGGTCTGTGGAGATCAACAGACATGAAGAGTGTGATTATCATGTCAAGAGAAAATGATCCTGCATCCATTGCTAACACATGCAGAAATCCTCCAACACAGAAGATATTTAGAGAAATGTTCCTGCTGTTTACAGAGCCCAAATCCTGACACGAGCACTACTGAGGGTTTGACACTATTGACATGTCGCCATATTTGATTTGAGTGTGTGTGTGTGTGTGTGTGTCAAACCTTATTTTATAGATTTACAATGAACTTCTGTATGCTTTGCATTTATTATTATTAAAGAATATAATTGATGAGTTTTGCATTTGTTAAAGATATAATTTATATTAATCAATAATTTCGTTTTCAGGGATGACTAAAGGTTTTCTGCAGAAATGCCATGATACAGTGGGCTTAATAGTTTTTGTGTTTTAAGTTGATTATTTGTTGTTTGTTTGTTTGTGTGTGTTTTGTTTTATTTATGAGCCATTTATTTGTATGTAAGCTATATTTTTAATTGTCCTTTTGGTTTTCATACAGAGAAATGTGTTTGTTACATCTGCCCATGATCTCCACAGTAGTACAGTAGCCTACATCTGACATCAAATACATAATTTACTCTGTGTCTTGACACTCACCTGAAGACGGTATGGGGCCGATAGTGTCACTGGCTTCACTCACTCCCACTTTACCCACTATCCTGTAGCGGATCATGTACTGCTTTCCCAACTCCAATCCAGTCAGATTAAAGTTTTCATCAGGTGTGTTTATAACATGCCACTGTTCCCCGTTCAGCTGCTGGTACTCCACTCTGTACTGCACAGTTTCTCCAGTCGGGGACTCCTGCAGTTTCAGGGACACACTGCGCTCCAGGACCTCCTTCACTTCTGGAGGGGGAGGCTTCGACACGGGCTGGAACTGAGTGTCTGTCAGCTGCCCTTTTTCATACAGACGGATGGAGGAGCCTGGACTGGATGGATCGGGGATGGCAGAGATAATGAATCTGTATCTCTTTTCATCTTTATTAGCCTCTGAAAAACTTCTGAAAAGAGATAAGGTCTCTCTCATCTTTGAGATGACAGCAGTATCATTGAACCACTTTCTGACAGATGCCACAGAAACCATGCTTTGTTTCCCATCTAGCTCTTTAAACTTGTCAGATTTCAGAAACTCCTTCAGGGTTGAAAGATACGGGTCTTCATACTTCAGAGATGTGAAGGTCAAGCACACCACAACATCCATATCAGGATCAAAGAGGATGGAGTTGAGACGATCTGAGTCTTGAATTGGGATTCCCTCCAGCATCTTGGTGTGAGAACTCAAGAGGTCAAGTTCAGTCTTTACATCATCTAACCACTGGTTAAGCCTGTCAGCTGTAAAAGGGGAGCTGATGTGGATCTTCAGGACGTCTTCCAGTGACTTCTCCTCCATCTCTCCTCCTCGTATAGCAGGCAAGGCCCTGGCCACTGCTTTCAGGAGCGTTGTCTTGTAAATGCTAAATGAGTTCTGAAATGACTGCAGCCTCTCTTTGATGTCACTGAAAGCATTCACCAGTGTTTTTCTGGAGAGGTCGTTGTATGTCCTCTCTACTTCTCCCAGCTCCTCCATTATATCTTCAGTGTTGGAAACCAGACTTGTGCTGATTTCTCTCTCCAGCTGAGCAGCTTTTGAATCCAGTAGAGAAAGAGGATAGAGCCAGACTCTTATTGGAACTGCATTCAGTGGATTCTCCTTCAGGATAGCGGGGAGCTTCTTGTACACGTCTATGGCCTCCATGTAAGTGGTGGGGCTCTTCTCAAGGTGGACATCACCATGAAATCTGCAAGCAATGCTCTCAGCCTTTTGCTTATCACCATCTGTCATATTTACAGCTCCTTTTCCCAGAATAGAAAATCCAGGGATCTTCTTGACCATGACATTCAGTTCTTCTTCAATCTCCTGCTTGTTTTCCTCTTCTGAAAATGTCCGATCAAACACCATGAAGGCCTGAGCTCCGTACAGTACAGCCGTGACCACATGAGTTGCAGTTTTCTGCTCAAACACCTGAGGGTAGGTGATGTCTCCCAGCTGAGTCATAGTGAGCTGATCGAATCTGGAGGTTTCACTGTAAGACATTGTTACTCTGGACTGTTGGTTTGAGGATTTGGTGTCATGCAGGAACTTGGCAGATCCTCCCACCTCCACCAGCCCTCCTAAGAAGCTGGCCTTCAGGGAAGCACTTACATCCAGGAGACTGGCCTTACTAGAGACAGAGTCAGAGATACTGAACTTCACATCTGACATGAGCTGTGGACGGGTGTCCAAATCTTCTCTCAGTGACTTCTTATCCCACAGAGTAACACCTGAAATGAGAAATGGCTTTAACAGTCACAGATGAGGACACAATGCACTGTTGAAGAATCATGCAGGTTTTATCGTGTTGTTACACAAACACTAGTGATCCAACATTTGGTGAAGAGGGGAAATAAACTATTATTTATTTATTTTAGGTTGGTAAAGCACCTGAAATGAAGGTATCCGTGCGGAGGTCATACAGCATCCCAGGAGACAGAGGTCTTCCTAGAGCCGCCACTTCAATGGGCCCTGATGCCAAGGCTGCAGTAAATAACAAATAAAAGGTCATATTTATATATATTTATGAGATATATATGAACAAAATTACATCTGGTGATAATGAATAATGTTTAACTCTTTCGCCACCAGAATTTTTTAAAAGTTGCTAGCCACTACCAGTATTTTTGATCATTATACAAAGGTTTCATGGCCCCCAGGATATTTTGTTGTATGAATATTTGAACATGCAATATATCAAAAGAAAGAACAGACCCTCTGCTATTTAAATCAACATTGAGCAAAAAGCTACGAAAACCATGTTTTTGTTAGAGACTACATCCAGATGGGATTCAGAACAATGATCAAAACACAGATGGAGTAGATGGAAGCCTTTAGCTCGTCCTGGGTCTACATTTCATTCAGTAACATTAGGCAGTTTTGATTTATAAGCTGTTTAAAGCTGTGGATTATTTTATATAATGCATGTGATTACACGTGATATCGCTTGTCTGCTTCTTCTTCACCTGTGTGTTGATCAGGAGATTCTGTACTCTTTCAGAAGATGTGTAATGGCTCCCCCTACAGTATAGGGGGAGCTCTGTGTGAAAACACGTGAAACAGTGAAAACACGGAAAGCTGGAAATGTTCATCAATGGCAGGGAAAGAGTTGATATGGAAGAACTCCATTATAATATAAAGATGCGAAGAAAATAGACAATTACAGAATCAAACTTTCAACCTTCCAGTCAGAATAAAATCATATGAAGTTTTAACAACCTTGAGCTCAACACGCTCAAAACGGTGGAGATGATAGTGGACTTCAGGAGGAACAGCCCATCATGAACAGCACTGTGGAAGCAGTGGAGTCATTCAGGTTCCTGGGCACTACCATCTCTCAGGACCTGAAGTGGGACAATCACATTGACTCCATTGTGAAAAAGGCCCAGCAGAGACTGCACTTCCTTCATCAGCTGAGGAAGCTCAACCTCCCACAGGAGCTGCTGATTCAGTTCTACTCGGCTGTCATTGAGTCCGTCTTATGCACTTCCATCACTGTCTGGTTTGGGTCAGCTACCAAATCTGACATCAAGAGACTACAACGCACAATCCGGACTGCGGAGAGGATTATTGGTGCTCCCCTGCCAACCCTCCAGCACCTGAACTCTTCCAGAGTGAGGAAGAGAGCAGGGAATCACCCCAGACTCTGCTCACCCTGGACACCTCCTGTTTGAACTGTTACCATCAGGACGGAGACTCCGATCACTGGCCACTAGAACATCTGGGCACAGGAACAGTTTCTTCCCACAGGCCATTTCCCTCTTGAACAGTTAAAATAAAGCATTTTTAGAAATCTTGGCCAACTGAAAAGTATGAACCTGAAAAGTATGAGCATGTCCAGCACTCAATACTTAGTTGGGGCTGGTTTTGCCCGAATTACTGCAGCAATGCAGTGTGGCATGAGTCGATCAGTCTGTGGCACTGTTCAGGTGTTATGAGAGCCCAGGTTGCTCTGATAGTAGAGATAGTGGTCCAGTGGTCCACTGAACTGATATGCAGAAGGTTGCTGGTTCGTTCCCAGCGGTCACCACCAGTGTGTCCTTGAGCAAGGCACTTTACTCCATGTTGCTCCAGGGGGATTGTCCCTGTAATAAGGGCACTGTAAGTCGCTTTGGATAAAAGCGTCTGCCAAATGCAGAAATGTAAATGTGCCTCTCCTTTCTTCCTCCAGACTCTGGGATCCTGATCTCCAAAGGAAATGCAAAATTGACTTTCATCAGAGAACATAACTCAGCAGCAGTCCAGTCCTTTTTGTCGAGACGCTTCTGACGCTTCTGTTGTTCAAGAGTGCGACAGCTGAAACCCATGTCTTGCATACGTCTGTGTGTAGTGGTTCTTGAAGCACTGACTCCAGCTCCAGTCCACTCTTTGTGAATCTCCCCCACATTTTTTAATGGGTTTTGTTTCACAATCCTCTCCAGGGTGCGGTTATCCCTGTTGCTTGTACACTTTTTTCTAGCACATCTTTTCCTTCCCTTCGCCTCTCTATTAATGTGCTTGGACACAGAGCTCTGTGAACAGCCAGCCTTTTTTGCAATGACCTTTTGTGTGTTGTCCTCCTTGTGCAAGGGGTCAATGGTTGTCTTTTGGACAGCTGTCAGGTCAGCAGTCTTCCCCATGATTGTGTCGCCTACAGAACTCGACTGAGAGACCATTAAAGGCCTTTGCAGGTGTTTTGAGTTCATCAGCTGATGAGAGTGTGGCACCAGGTGTCTTCAATATTCAACCTTTCCACAATATTCTAATTTTCTGAGATACTGAATTTGGGATTTTCCTTAGTTGTCAGTTATAACCATCAAAATGATAAGAAATAAACATTTGAAATATATCAGTTTGTGTGTAATGAATGAATAAAATATACAAGTTTCACTTTTTGAATGGAATTAGTGAAATAAATCAACTTTTTGATGATATTCTAATTATATGACCAGTGTGTGATGTGTGACGCGTCAGCGAGACCATAAATTGGCGGCACGTATGTCACAGAATACCCAGATTCTAATTGTCTGAAGGAAGACCTTCTCTAGCTACAGCGATTCAGCAATCGATTCAGCAATCAGCCCTGAATCTTTTGCTTTAAGAAATGAACAGCTTTTCATGAGGATAATTATAGCTCAAGCATCTCAAAACGATGTAGCTGAAGTAACGTTACAGCGCTTTACTAGATGTGTTTGTATGAGTTGCTGTGTGGGCGTCGACTCTGGATCGTTAGTATTTGAATCTGAAAGAGCGCGTGCTCTGTGGGCGTGGTCGCATTAGCGGATAATGAAGGTGCTCGCGGGTGACTGATATCTATCACTTTTCAACCAGATTACAAACACAGAATATTTGTTTTCGATTTGGTTTACAATGTTTAAAACCTGACATTTCAGTGTTTCTTTAGACATATGTCTCATGTTTGTGAGACAAGTATTCCCTAAGCTAGAGGTCATTTTCTAAAGACTATCTGAATGAACGTCTTTGACAGAGAGGCTAAAAGCATTATTTTGCAAAAAGCAAAACATTTTGTTTTTATTGTGACTGTACACAAAAAAATTTAAACTTAACAGATTATAATGATGTATAACACTTGCCTGAATGATAAAAAACGACAGTTATTTGAGTCTCTTTGGCACTGATAAGAAAAAAAGCAAGCCAATCACGCCGGCGCGACGGCCGACTCGAGAGGGTTAACAGCCAAAGGAGGGGCGTAACAGTGTACAAGACAGCAAACAGATAAAAAACACACAGTCTGGTTTGATTTGGGCAGTGCTAGAACATATACACTATATTGCCAAAAGTGTTGGGACACCCCTCCAAATCATTGAATTCAGGTCAGAATTGGTGTGTTTTTTGGCACACGTGCTTCAGACACCGGTTCCGCAGCAGGCATTCCCATAGCATCAATACCATGATGCAGCGTCTCGCTCCCCTCTTAGGGAACCGGGTTACATACGTTACCTGAGACAATCTGTCCTTCTAATGATTTTGAATCTGTCCCTGTGATATTGTTCATAGCATATTCACAATTTGTAACATTTCAATCTTACCTGGATATGTTGTGTTTCCTTTGGTATCAGGTTTGGGTGGTAGCACTTCCTATTTTTGGAAGAATGGTTCATAAAATCAAAGATTTTTTATCCTTATTCTCATGACATACATCTGTTTACACTTCCATATTTTGTCTGAGGGAGTGCACTTACCTGTGCATTCACCACAGCTAGGGTTGCCAACCATAAACATGTACAGCAGATCCAGCTCGGCTGCTTCAGGGGCATCATACGTGCCGCCATCTTGGAATCGTCAACAAGGAGACCTGTGTGAAGGTCAGTGATGGAGATGCATACCACAAACATTGCCTTGTTTAGTTTCATTGTCATATTCTGCTTTGTTTTGAGTTCTCATTGGTTGTTGTTTCTGATTGTGCACACCTGTGCGGTTGATTATCATTCCATGTGTATTTAAGCACTCAGTTTTCCTCAGTTCAAGGTTCTGCGTCATGTGTATTTAACCGTCTGGGGTCAACTAGTGCGCTGACAGCCCGGCATGTTTTGGTAGATTTTTGCCACAAAATCAATTTAAAATCATGTCATTTTTGTCAAACAGGAACGAGTAATACAAGTGTCTACTTTTATTTGTGTACACTCACAATATCAACAAAACATTGTGCTTTTGTAAGAGTGCGCTTTCTGTTTGTTTGCTCCCTGTTTGTTTCTCTGTGAATTATTTTCTGAAATGCGTTTTAAAAAATGAACTGAAACTCAGCGAATACTTGCCACACAGACCTGAGAGCATTAGTTAATAGTTAATTCATCATTTATAAAGCATTAATAGACATTAAAGGGATAGTTCACCCAAAAATGAAAATTAGCCCATGATTTACTCACCCTCAAGTCATCCTAGGTGTATATGACGCTCTTCTTTCAGACGAATAAAATCTGAGTTATATTAATAAAGTCCTGGCTAATCCAAGCATTACAATGGCAGTAATAGTTGCTCTGTTTTTGAAGTCCATAAAAATTAACCTGTCCGTGAAGGCCTTCTGAAGCGAATCGGTCCACTTGTGTAAGAAAAATATCCATATTTAAAACTTTACAAAGTAAAGTTTCGGCCGACCGCCTTCTGTATTCAATTTATGGAAAAAGTGTTGAAAGTGCTAAAATAAAAAAAAAAAAAATCTCACAGAAATAGTTCACTGACAACTACTAAATGTTTTATCATGAACTACAGTGGGAATACGTGTTAATAAAGCATTTATTAACACACTGAGTGTCTAAATAACACGATGTATTAATGTATATTTAAATAGTTTATTAATCCTTTACTTACACTTTCTAAATAATCTGATGAACCATTGACAACTCCTAAATAGCGGGTTTGTAAATAATGTACTACTTAATTTAGATGTGATAAATGTATCATTTATAAAGTATGTAAATACAATTATTAAACACATTATAGATTTGCTTATAAATCAAGAATAAAGCATTTATAGCTGTATTTATAAACTGCCTATAAATGTTTATTAATACTTTATAAATGATGAATTAACTATTTACTAATGCTTAACTAATGCTTCACAGCGTGAGTTATTATAAAGTGTTGCCCTTGCTTTGTCAATTTACTAGAGGTTCTGACAAATGACTGCAGTCCATCTAAAATGTTGAATGAATCTGTTTAATTATTTAAAAATAGGTTTTTAATGAATGATTCAATGACTCGCTTATAAATATTTCACTCGTTTCATTACTGGATGAATCAGTGTTTCTGAGTGAATCTCTTGAGTGAATGATTCAATGACTCACTCGTAAAGACTTCACTTGTTTCATTACTGGATGAATCAGCGTTTCTGAGTGAATCTCTTGAATGAATGATTCAATGACTCACTCATAAAGACTTCACTTGTTTCATTACTGGATGAATCAGTGCTTCTGAATGAATCTCTTAAGTGAATGATTCAATGACTCACTCATAAAGACTTCACTTGTTTCATTACTGGATGAATCAGTGTTTTTGAATGAATCTCTTGAGTGAATGATTCAATGACTCACTCATAAAGACTTCACTTGTTTCATTACTGGATTAATCAGTGTTTGTGAACGAATCTCTTAAGTGAATGATTCAATGACTCACTCATAAAGACTTCACTTGTTTCATTACTGGATGAATCAGTGTTTTTGAATGAATCTCTTGAGTGAATGATTCAATGACTCACTCATAAAGACTTCACTTGTTTCATTACTGGATGAATCAGTGTTTCTGAACGAATCTCTTGAGTGAATGATTCAATGACTCACTTGTTTCATTACTGGATGAATCAGTGTTTTTGAGCAAATCTCTTGAGTGAATGATTCAATGACTCACTCATAAAGACTTCATTGTTTCATTACTGGATGAATCAGTGTTTTTGAATGAATCTCTTGAGTGAATGATTAAATGACTCACTCATAAAGACTTCACTCGTTTCATTACTGGATGAATCAGTGTTTTTGAATGAATCTCTTGAGTGAATGATTCAATGACTCACTCATAAAGACTTCACTTGTTTCATTACTGGATGAATCAGTGTTTTTGAATGAATCTCTTGAGTGAATGATTAAATGACTCACTCATAAAGACTTCACTCGTTTCATTACTGGATGAATCAGTGTTTTTGAATGAATCTCTTGAGTGAATGATTAAATGACTCATTCATAAAGACTTCACTCGTTTCATTACTGGATGAATCAGTGTTTTTGAATGAATCTCTTGAGTGAATGATTCAATGACTCACTCATAAAGACTTCACTTGTTCCATTACTGGATGAATCAGTGCTTCTGAATGAATCTCTTAAGTGAATGATTCAATGACTCACTCATAAAGACTTCACTTGTTTCATTACTGGATGAATCAGCGTTTCTGAGCGAATCTCTTGAGTGAATGATTCAATGACTCACTCATAAAGACTTCACTTGTTTCATTACTGGATGAATCAGTGTTTCTGAGCGAATCTCTTGAGTGAATGATTCAATGACTCACTCATAAAGACTTCACTCGTTTCATTACTGGATGAATCAGTGTTTTTGATCGAATCTCTTGAGTGAATGATTCAATGACTCACTCATAAAGACTTCACTTGTTTCATTACTGGATGAATCAGAGTTTCTGAGCGAATCTCTTGAGTGAATGATTAAATGACTCACTCATAAAGACTTCACTTGGTTCATTACTGGATGAATCAGTGTTTTTGAATGAATCTCTTGAGTGAATGATTAAATGACTCACTCATAAAGACTTCACTCGTTTCATTACTGGATGAATCAGTGTTTTTGAATGAATCTCTTGAGTGAATGATTAAATGACTCACTCATAAAGACTTCACTTGTTTCATTACTGGATGAATCAGTGTTTTTGAATGAATCTCTTGAGTGAATGATTCAATGACTCACTCATAAAGACTTCACTTGTTTCATTACTGGATTAATCAGTGTTTGTGAACGAATCTCTTAAGTGAATGATTCAATGACTCACTCATAAAGACTTCACTTGTTTCATTACTGGATGAATCAGTGTTTTTGAATGAATCTCTTGAGTGAATGATTCAATGACTCACTCATAAAGACTTCACTTGTTTCATTACTGGATGAATCAGTGTTTCTGAACGAATCTCTTGAGTGAATGATTCAATGACTCACTTGTTTCATTACTGGATGAATCAGTGTTTTTGAGCAAATCTCTTGAGTGAATGATTCAATGACTCACTCATAAAGACTTCATTGTTTCATTACTGGATGAATCAGTGTTTTTGAATGAATCTCTTGAGTGAATGATTAAATGACTCACTCATAAAGACTTCACTCGTTTCATTACTGGATGAATCAGTGTTTTTGAATGAATCTCTTGAGTGAATGATTAAATGACTCACTCATAAAGACTTCACTTGTTTCATTACTGGATGAATCAGTGTTTTTGAATGAATCTCTTGAGTGAATGATTAAATGACTCACTCATAAAGACTTCACTCGTTTCATTACTGGATGAATCAGTGTTTTTGAATGAATCTCTTGAGTGAATGATTAAATGACTCATTCATAAAGACTTCACTCGTTTCATTACTGGATGAATCAGTGTTTTTGAATGAATCTCTTGAGTGAATGATTCAATGACTCACTCATAAAGACTTCACTTGTTCCATTACTGGATGAATCAGTGCTTCTGAATGAATCTCTTAAGTGAATGATTCAATGACTCACTCATAAAGACTTCACTTGTTTCATTACTGGATGAATCAGCGTTTCTGAGCGAATCTCTTGAGTGAATGATTCAATGACTCACTCATAAAGACTTCACTTGTTTCATTACTGGATGAATCAGTGTTTCTGAGCGAATCTCTTGAGTGAATGATTCAATGACTCACTCATAAAGACTTCACTCGTTTCATTACTGGATGAATCAGTGTTTTTGATCGAATCTCTTGAGTGAATGATTCAATGACTCACTCATAAAGACTTCACTTGTTTCATTACTGGATGAATCAGAGTTTCTGAGCGAATCTCTTGAGTGAATGATTAAATGACTCACTCATAAAGACTTCACTTGGTTCATTACTGGATGAATCAGTGTTTTTGAATGAATCTCTTGAGTGAATGATTAAATGACTCACTCATAAAGACTTCACTCGTTTCATTACTGGATGAATCAGTGTTTTTGAATGAATCTCTTGAGTGAATGATTAAATGACTCACTCATAAAGACTTCACTTGTTTCATTACTGGATGAATCAGTGTTTTTGAATGAATCTCTTGAGTGAATGATTAAATGACTCACTCATAAAGACTTCACTTGTTTCATTACTGGATGAATCAGTGTTTTTGAATGAATCTCTTGAGTGAATGATTAAATGACTCACCCATAAAGACTTCACTCGTTTCATTACTGGATGAATCAGTGTTTTTGAATGAATCTCTTGAGTGAATGATTCAATGACTCACTCATAAAGACTTCACTTGTTTCATTACTGGATGAATCAGTGTTTCTGAACGAATCTCTTGAGTGAATGATTCAATGACTCACTTGTTTCATTACTGGATGAATCAGTGTTTTTGAGCAAATCTCTTGAGTGAATGATTCAATGACTCACTCATAAAGACTTCATTGTTTCATTACTGGATGAATCAGTGTTTTTGAATGAATCTCTTGAGTGAATGATTAAATGACTCACTCATAAAGACTTCACTCGTTTCATTACTGGATGAATCAGTGTTTTTGAATGAATCTCTTGAGTGAATGATTAAATGACTCACTCATAAAGACTTCACTTGTTTCATTACTGGATGAATCAGTGTTTTTGAATGAATCTCTTGAGTGAATGATTAAATGACTCACTCATAAAGACTTCACTCGTTTCATTACTGGATGAATCAGTGTTTTTGAATGAATCTCTTGAGTGAATGATTAAATGACTCATTCATAAAGACTTCACTCGTTTCATTACTGGATGAATCAGTGTTTTTGAATGAATCTCTTGAGTGAATGATTCAATGACTCACTCATAAAGACTTCACTTGTTCCATTACTGGATGAATCAGTGCTTCTGAATGAATCTCTTAAGTGAATGATTCAATGACTCACTCATAAAGACTTCACTTGTTTCATTACTGGATGAATCAGCGTTTCTGAGCGAATCTCTTGAGTGAATGATTCAATGACTCACTCATAAAGACTTCACTTATTTCATTACTGGATGAATCAGTGTTTCTGAGCGAATCTCTTGAGTGAATGATTCAATGACTCACTCATAAAGACTTCACTCGTTTCATTACTGGATGAATCAGTGTTTTTGATCGAATCTCTTGAGTGAATGATTCAATGACTCACTCATAAAGACTTCACTTGTTTCATTACTGGATGAATCAGAGTTTCTGAGCGAATCTCTTGAGTGAATGATTAAATGACTCACTCATAAAGACTTCACTTGGTTCATTACTGGATGAATCAGTGTTTTTGAATGAATCTCTTGAGTGAATGATTAAATGACTCACTCATAAAGACTTCACTCGTTTCATTACTGGATGAATCAGTGTTTTTGAATGAATCTCTTGAGTGAATGATTAAATGACTCACTCATAAAGACTTCACTTGTTTCATTACTGGATGAATCAGTGTTTTTGAATGAATCTCTTGAGTGAATGATTAAATGACTCACTCATAAAGACTTCACTTGTTTCATTACTGGATGAATCAGTGTTTTTGAATGAATCTCTTGAGTGAATGATTAAATGACTCACTCATAAAGACTTCACTCGTTTCATTACTGGATGAATCAGGGTTTTTGAATTAATCTCTTGAGTGAATGATTCAATGACTCACTCATAAAGACTCACTTGTTTCATTACTGGATGAATCAGTGTTTTTGAATGAATCTCTTGAGTGAATGATTAAATGACTCACTCATAAAGACTTCACTCGTTTCATTACTGGATGAATCAGGGTTTTTGAATTAATCTCTTGAGTGAATGATTCAATGACTCACTCATAAAGACTTCACTTGTTTCATTACTGGATGAATCAGTGTTTCTGAGTGAATCTCTTGAATGAATGATTCAATGACTCACTCGTAAAGACTTCACTTGTTTCATTACTGGATGAATCAGTGCTTCTGAATGAATCTCTTAAGTGAATGATTCAATGACTCACTCATAAAGACTTCACTTGTTTCATTACTGGATTAATCAGTGTTTGTGAACGAATCTCTTAAGTGAATGATTCAATGACTCACTCATAAAGACTTCACTTGTTTCATTACTGGATGAATCAGTGTTTGTGAATGAATCTCTTGAGTGAATGATTCAATGACTCACTCATAAAGACTTCACTTGTTTCATTACTGGATGAATCAGTGTTTCTGAACAAATCTCTTGAGTGAATGATTCAATGACTCACTTGTTTCATTACTGGATGAATCAGTGTTTTTGAGCAAATCTCTTGAGTGAATGATTCAATGACTCACTCATAAAGACTTCATTGTTTCATTACTGGATGAATCAGTGTTTTTGAATGAATCTCTTGAGTGAATGATTAAATGACTCACTCATAAAGACTTCACTCGTTTCATTACTGGATGAATCAGTGTTTTTGAATGAATCTCTTGAGTGAATGATTAAATGACTCACTCATAAAGACTTCACTTGTTTCATTACTGGATGAATCAGTGTTTTTGAATGAATCTCTTGAGTGAATGATTAAATGACTCACTCATAAAGACTTCACTCGTTTCATTACTGGATGAATCAGTGTTTTTGAATGAATCTCTTGAGTGAATGATTAAATGACTCATTCATAAAGACTTCACTCGTTTCATTACTGGATGAATCAGTGTTTTTGAATGAATCTCTTGAGTGAATGATTCAATGACTCACTCATAAAGACTTCACTTGTTCCATTACTGGATGAATCAGTGCTTCTGAATGAATCTCTTAAGTGAATGATTCAATGACTCACTCATAAAGACTTCACTTGTTTCATTACTGGATGAATCAGCGTTTCTGAGCGAATCTCTTGAGTGAATGATTCAATGACTCACTCATAAAGACTTCACTTGTTTCATTACTGGATGAATCAGTGTTTCTGAGCGAATCTCTTGAGTGAATGATTCAATGACTCACTCATAAAGACTTCACTCGTTTCATTACTGGATGAATCAGTGTTTTTGATCGAATCTCTTGAGTGAATGATTCAATGACTCACTCATAAAGACTTCACTTGTTTCATTACTGGATGAATCAGAGTTTCTGAGCGAATCTCTTGAGTGAATGATTAAATGACTCACTCATAAAGACTTCACTTGTTTCATTACTGGATGAATCAGTGTTTTTGAATGAATCTCTTGAGTGAATGATTAAATGACTCACTCATAAAGACTTCACTCGTTTCATTACTGGATGAATCAGTGTTTTTGAATGAATCTCTTGAGTGAATGATTAAATGACTCACTCATAAAGACTTCACTTGTTTCATTACTGGATGAATCAGTGTTTTTGAATGAATCTCTTGAGTGAATGATTCAATGACTCACTCATAAAGACTTCACTTGTTCCATTACTGGATGAATCAGTGCTTCTGAATGAATCTCTTAAGTGAATGATTCAATGACTCACTCATAAAGACTTCACTTGTTTCATTACTGGATGAATCAGCGTTTCTGAGCGAATCTCTTGAGTGAATGATTCAATGACTCACTCATAAAGACTTCACTTGTTTCATTACTGGATGAATCAGTGTTTCTGAGCGAATCTCTTGAGTGAATGATTCAATGACTCACTCATAAAGACTTCACTCGTTTCATTACTGGATGAATCAGTGTTTTTGATCGAATCTCTTGAGTGAATGATTCAATGACTCACTCATAAAGACTTCACTTGTTTCATTACTGGATGAATCAGAGTTTCTGAGCGAATCTCTTGAGTGAATGATTAAATGACTCACTCATAAAGACTTCACTTGTTTCATTACTGGATGAATCAGTGTTTTTGAATGAATCTCTTGAGTGAATGATTAAATGACTCACTCATAAAGACTTCACTCGTTTCATTACTGGATGAATCAGTGTTTTTGAATGAATCTCTTGAGTGAATGATTAAATGACTCACTCATAAAGACTTCACTCGTTTCATTACTGGATGAATCAGTGTTTTTGAATGAATCTCTTGAGTGAATGATTAAATGACTCACTCATAAAGACTTCACTCGTTTCATTACTGGATGAATCAGGGTTTTTGAATGAATCTCTTGAGTGAATGATTAAATGACTCACTCATAAAGACTTCACTTGTTTCATTACTGGATGAATCAGTGTTTCTGAGCGAATCTCTTGAGTGAATGATTCAATGACTCACTCATAAAGACTTCACTCGTTTCATTACTGGATGAATCAGTGTTTTTGAATGAATCTCTTGAGTGAATGATTAAATGACTCCCTCATAAAGACTTCACTCGTTTCATTACTGGATGAATCAGGGTTTTTGAATGAATCTCTTGAGTGAATGATTCAATGACTCACTCATAAAGACTTCACTCGTTTCATTACTGGATGAATCAGTGTTTTTGAATGAATCTCTTGAGTGAATGATTAAATGACTCCCTCATAAAGACTTCACTCGTTTCATTACTGGATGAATCAGGGTTTTTGAATGAATCTCTTGAGTGAATGATTCAATGACTCACTCATAAAGACTTCACTTGTTCCATTACTGGATGAATCAGTGCTTCTGAATGAATCTCTTAAGTGAATGATTCAATGACTCACTCATAAAGACTTCACTTGTTTCATTACTGGATGAATCAGTGTTTGTGAACGAATCTCTTAAGTGAATGATTCAATGACTCACTCATAAAGACTTCACTTGTTTCATTACTGGATGAATCAGTGTTTTTGAATGAATCTCTTGAGTGAATGATTCAATGACTCACTTGTTTCATTACTGGATGAATCAGCGTTTCTGAGCGAATCTCTTGAGTGAATGATTCAATGACTCACTCATAAAGACTTCACTTGTTTCATTACTGGATGAATCAGTGTTTCTGAGCGAATCTCTTGAGTGAATGATTCAATGACTCACTCATAAAGACTTCACTCGTTTCATTACTGGATGAATCAGTGTTTTTGATCGAATCTCTTGAGTGAATGATTCAATGACTCACTCATAAAGACTTCACTTGTTTCATTACTGGATGAATCAGAGTTTCTGAGCGAATCTCTTGAGTGAATGATTAAATGACTCACTCATAAAGACTTCACTTGTTTCATTACTGGATGAATCAGTGTTTTTGAATGAATCTCTTGAGTGAATGATTAAATGACTCACTCATAAAGACTTCACTCGTTTCATTACTGGATGAATCAGTGTTTTTGAATGAATCTCTTGAGTGAATGATTAAATGACTCACTCATAAAGACTTCACTCGTTTCATTACTGGATGAATCAGTGTTTTTGAATGAATCTCTTGAGTGAATGATTAAATGACTCACTCATAAAGACTTCACTCGTTTCATTACTGGATGAATCAGGGTTTTTGAATGAATCTCTTGAGTGAATGATTAAATGACTCACTCATAAAGACTTCACTTGTTTCATTACTGGATGAATCAGTGTTTTTAAATGAATCTCTTGAGTGAATGATTAAATGACTCACTCATAAAGACTTCACTTGTTTCATTACTGGATGAATCAGTGTTTTTGAATGAATCTCTTGAGTGAATGATTAAATGACTCACTCATAAAGACTTCACTCGTTTCGTTACTGGATGAATAAGTGTTTTTGAATGAATCTCTTGAGTGAATGATTAAATGACTCACTCATAAAGACTTCACTCGTTTCATTACTGGATGAATCAGGGTTTTTGAATGAATCTCTTGAGTGAATGATTCAATGACTCACTCATAAAGACTTCACTTGTTCCATTACTGGATGAATCAGTGCTTCTGAATGAATCTCTTAAGTGAATGATTCAATGACTCACTCATAAAGACTTCACTTGTTTCATTACTGGATGAATCAGTGTTTGTGAACGAATCTCTTAAGTGAATGATTCAATGACTCACTCATAAAGACTTCACTTGTTTCATTACTGGATGAATCAGTGTTTTTGAATGAATCTCTTGAGTGAATGATTCAATGACTCACTTGTTTCATTACTGGATGAATCAGTGTTTTTGAGCAAATCTCTTGAGTGAATGATTCAATGACTCACTCATAAAGACTTCATTGTTTCATTACTGGATGAATCAGTGTTTTTGAATGAATCTCTTGAGTGAATGATTAAATGACTCACTCATAAAGACTTCACTCGTTTCATTACTGGATGAATCAGTGTTTTTGAATGAATCTCTTGAGTGAATGATTAAATGACTCACTCATAAAGACTTCACTTGTTTCATTACTGGATGAATCAGTGTTTTTGAATGAATCTCTTGAGTGAATGATTAAATGACTCACTCATAAAGACTTCACTCGTTTCATTACTGGATGAATCAGTGTTTTTGAATGAATCTCTTGAGTGAATGATTAAATGACTCATTCATAAAGACTTCACTCGTTTCATTACTGGATGAATCAGTGTTTTTGAATGAATCTCTTGAGTGAATGATTCAATGACTCACTCATAAAGACTTCACTTGTTCCATTACTGGATGAATCAGTGCTTCTGAATGAATCTCTTAAGTGAATGATTCAATGACTCACTCATAAAGACTTCACTTGTTTCATTACTGGATGAATCAGTGTTTGTGAACGAATCTCTTAAGTGAATGATTCAATGACTCACTCATAAAGACTTCACTTGTTTCATTACTGGATGAATCAGTGTTTTTGAATGAATCTCTTGAGTGAATGATTCAATGACTCACTCATAAAGACTTCACTTGTTTCATTACTGGATGAATCAGTGTTTCTGAACGAATCTCTTGAGTGAATGATTCAATGACTCACTTGTTTCATTACTGGATGAATCAGTGTTTTTGAGCAAATCTCTTGAGTGAATGATTCAATGACTCACTCATAAAGACTTCATTGTTTCATTACTGGATGAATCAGTGTTTTTGAGCAAATCTCTTGAGTGAATGATTCAATGACTCACTCATAAAGACTTCACTTGTTTCATTACTGGATGAATCAGCGTTTCTGAGCGAATCTCTTGAGTGAATGATTCAATGACTCACTCATAAAGACTTCACTTGTTTCATTACTGGATGAATCAGTGTTTCTGAGCGAATCTCTTGAGTGAATGAATCAATGACTCACTCATAAAGACTTCACTTGTTTCATTACTGGATGAATCAGTGCTTCTGAATGAATCTCTTAAGTGAATGATTCAATGACTCACTCATAAAGACTTCACTCGTTTCATTACTGGATGAATCAGTGTTTGTGAACAAATCTCTTAAGTGAATGATTCAATGACTCACTCATAAAGACTTCACTTGTTTCATTACTGGATGAATCAGTGTTTCTGAATGAATCTCTTAAGTGAATGATTCAATGACTCACTCATAAAGACTTCACTTGTTTCATTACTGGATGAATCAGTGTTTGTGAATGAATCTCTTAAGTGAATAATTCAATGACTCACTCATAAAGACTTCACTCGTTTCATTACTGGATGAATCAGTGCTTCTGAATGAATCTCTTAAGTGAATGATTCAATGACTCACTCATAAAGACTTCACTTGTTTCATTACTGGATGAATCAGTGTTTGTGAACGAATCTCTTAAGTGAATGATTCAATGACTCACTCATAAAGACTTCACTTGTTTCATTACTGGATGAATCAGTGTTTCTGAACGAATCTCTTAAGTGAATGATTCAATGACTCACTCATAAAGACTTCACTTGTTTCATTACTGGATGAATCAGTGTTTTTGAGCAAATCTCTTGAGTGAATGATTCAATGACTCACTCATAAAGACTTCATTGTTTCATTACTGGATGAATCAGTGTTTTTGAATGAATCTCTTGAGTGAATGATTAAATGACTCACTCATAAAGACTTCACTCGTTTCATTACTGGATGAATCAGTGTTTTTGAATGAATCTCTTGAGTGAATGATTCAATGACTCACTCATAAAGACTTCACTTGTTTCATTACTGGATGAATCAGTGTTTTTGAGTGAATCTCTTGAGTGAATGATTCAATGACTCACTCATAAAGACTTCACTTGTTTCATTACTGGATGAATCAGTGTTTTTGAATGAATCTCTTGAGTGAATGATTCAATGACTCACTCATAAAGACTTCACTTGTTTCATTACTGGATGAATCAGTGTTTTTGAGCAAATCTCTTGAGTGAATGATTCAATGACTCACTCATAAAGACTTCATTGTTTCATTACTGGATGAATCAGTGTTTTTGAATGAATCTCTTGAGTGAATGATTCAATGACTCACTCATAAAGACTTCACTTGTTTCATTACTGGATGAATCAGTGTTTTTGAGCAAATCTCTTGAGTGAATGATTCAATGACTCACTCATAAAGACTTCATTGTTTCATTACTGGATGAATCAGTGTTTTTGAATGAATCTCTTGAGTGAATGATTCAATGACTCACTCATAAAGACTCACTTGTTTCATTACTGGATGAATCAGTGTTTTTGATCGAATCTCTTGAGTGAATGATTCAATGACTCACTCATAAAGACTTCACTTGTTTCATTACTGGATGAATCAGTGTTTTTGATCGAATCTCTTGAGTGAATGATTCAATGACTCACTCATAAAGACTTCACTTGTTTCATTACTGGATGAATCAGTGTTTTTGAGCAAATCTCTTGAGTGAATGATTCAATGACTCACTCATAAAGACTTCATTGTTTCATTACTGGATGAATCAGTGTTTTTGAATGAATCTCTTGAGTGAATGATTCAATGACTCACTCATAAAGACTCACTTGTTTCATTACTGGATGAATCAGTGTTTTTGATCGAATCTCTTGAGTGAATGATTCAGTGACTCACTCATAAATACTTCACTTGTTTCATTACTGGATGAATCACTGTTTCTGAGCGAATCTCTTGAGTGAATGATTAAATGACTCACTCATAAAGACTCACTTGTGTCATTACTGGATGAATCAGTGTTTTTGAATGAATCTCTTGAGTGAATGATTAAATGACTCACTCATAAAGACTCACTTGTTTCATTACTGGATGAATCAGTGTTTTTGATCGAATCTCTTGAGTGAATGATTCAGTGACTCACTCATAAATACTTCACTTGTTTCATTACTGGATGAATCAGTGTTTATGAGTGAATCTCTTGAGTGAATGATTCAATGACTCACTCATAAAGACTCACTTGTTTCATTACTGGATGAATCAGTGTTTTTGATCGAATCTCTTGAGTGAATGATTCAGTGACTCACTCATAAATACTTCACTTGTTTCATTACTGGATGAATCAGTGTTTTTGAATGAATCTCTTGAGTGAATGATTAAATGACTCACTCATAAAGACTTCACTTGTTTCATTACTGGATGAATCAGTGTTTTGGAAATGAATCTCTTGAGTGAATGATTCAATGACTCACTCATAAAGACTCACTTGTTTCATTACTGGATGAATCAGTGTTTTTGAATGAATCTCTTGAGTGAATGATTAAATGACTCACTCATAAAGACTTCACTTGATTCATTACTGGATGAATCACTGTTTATGAATGAATCTCTTGAGTGAATGATTAAATGACTCACTCATAAAGACTCACTTGTGTCATTACTGGATGAATCAGTGTTTTTGAATGAATCTCTTGAGTGAATGATTAAATGACTCACTCATAAAGACTTCACTTGTGTCATTACTGGATGAATCAGTGTTTATGAATGAATCTCTTGAGTGAATGATTAAATGACTCACTCATAAAGACTTCACTCGTTTCATTACTGGATGAATCAGTGTTTTTGAATGAATCTCTTGAGTGAATGATTAAATGACTCACTCATAAAGACTTCACTCGTTTCATTACTGGATGAATCAGTGTTTTTGAATGAATCTCTTGAGTGAATGATTAAATGACTCACTCATAAAGACTTCACTCGTTTCATTACTGGATGAATCAGGGTTTTTGAATGAATCTCTTGAGTGAATGATTCAATGACTCACTCATAAAGACTTCACTTGTTCCATTACTGGATGAATCAGTGCTTCTGAATGAATCTCTTAAGTGAATGATTCAATGACTCACTCATAAAGACTTCACTTGTTTCATTACTGGATGAATCAGCGTTTCTGAGCGAATCTCTTGAGTGAATGATTCAATGACTCACTCATAAAGACTTCACTTGTTTCATTACTGGATGAATCAGTGTTTCTGAGCGAATCTCTTGAGTGAATGATTCAATGACTCACTCATAAAGACTTCACTCGTTTCATTACTGGATGAATCAGTGTTTTTGATCGAATCTCTTGAGTGAATGATTCAATGACTCACTCATAAAGACTTCACTTGTTTCATTACTGGATGAATCAGAGTTTCTGAGCGAATCTCTTGAGTGAATGATTAAATGACTCACTCATAAAGACTTCACTTGGTTCATTACTGGATGAATCAGTGTTTTTGAATGAATCTCTTGAGTGAATGATTAAATGACTCACTCATAAAGACTTCACTCGTTTCATTACTGGATGAATCAGTGTTTTTGAATGAATCTCTTGAGTGAATGATTAAATGACTCACTCATAAAGACTTCACTTGTTTCATTACTGGATGAATCAGTGTTTTTGAATGAATCTCTTGAGTGAATGATTCAATGACTCACTCATAAAGACTTCACTTGTTTCATTACTGGATTAATCAGTGTTTGTGAACGAATCTCTTAAGTGAATGATTCAATGACTCACTCATAAAGACTTCACTTGTTTCATTACTGGATGAATCAGTGTTTTTGAATGAATCTCTTGAGTGAATGATTCAATGACTCACTCATAAAGACTTCACTTGTTTCATTACTGGATGAATCAGTGTTTCTGAACGAATCTCTTGAGTGAATGATTCAATGACTCACTTGTTTCATTACTGGATGAATCAGTGTTTTTGAGCAAATCTCTTGAGTGAATGATTCAATGACTCACTCATAAAGACTTCATTGTTTCATTACTGGATGAATCAGTGTTTTTGAATGAATCTCTTGAGTGAATGATTAAATGACTCACTCATAAAGACTTCACTCGTTTCATTACTGGATGAATCAGTGTTTTTGAATGAATCTCTTGAGTGAATGATTAAATGACTCACTCATAAAGACTTCACTTGTTTCATTACTGGATGAATCAGTGTTTTTGAATGAATCTCTTGAGTGAATGATTAAATGACTCACTCATAAAGACTTCACTCGTTTCATTACTGGATGAATCAGTGTTTTTGAATGAATCTCTTGAGTGAATGATTAAATGACTCATTCATAAAGACTTCACTCGTTTCATTACTGGATGAATCAGTGTTTTTGAATGAATCTCTTGAGTGAATGATTCAATGACTCACTCATAAAGACTTCACTTGTTCCATTACTGGATGAATCAGTGCTTCTGAATGAATCTCTTAAGTGAATGATTCAATGACTCACTCATAAAGACTTCACTTGTTTCATTACTGGATGAATCAGCGTTTCTGAGCGAATCTCTTGAGTGAATGATTCAATGACTCACTCATAAAGACTTCACTTGTTTCATTACTGGATGAATCAGTGTTTCTGAGCGAATCTCTTGAGTGAATGATTCAATGACTCACTCATAAAGACTTCACTCGTTTCATTACTGGATGAATCAGTGTTTTTGATCGAATCTCTTGAGTGAATGATTCAATGACTCACTCATAAAGACTTCACTTGTTTCATTACTGGATGAATCAGAGTTTCTGAGCGAATCTCTTGAGTGAATGATTAAATGACTCACTCATAAAGACTTCACTTGGTTCATTACTGGATGAATCAGTGTTTTTGAATGAATCTCTTGAGTGAATGATTAAATGACTCACTCATAAAGACTTCACTCGTTTCATTACTGGATGAATCAGTGTTTTTGAATGAATCTCTTGAGTGAATGATTAAATGACTCACTCATAAAGACTTCACTTGTTTCATTACTGGATGAATCAGTGTTTTTGAATGAATCTCTTGAGTGAATGATTAAATGACTCACTCATAAAGACTTCACTTGTTTCATTACTGGATGAATCAGTGTTTTTGAATGAATCTCTTGAGTGAATGATTAAATGACTCACCCATAAAGACTTCACTCGTTTCATTACTGGATGAATCAGTGTTTTTGAATGAATCTCTTGAGTGAATGATTCAATGACTCACTCATAAAGACTTCACTTGTTTCATTACTGGATGAATCAGTGTTTCTGAACGAATCTCTTGAGTGAATGATTCAATGACTCACTTGTTTCATTACTGGATGAATCAGTGTTTTTGAGCAAATCTCTTGAGTGAATGATTCAATGACTCACTCATAAAGACTTCATTGTTTCATTACTGGATGAATCAGTGTTTTTGAATGAATCTCTTGAGTGAATGATTAAATGACTCACTCATAAAGACTTCACTCGTTTCATTACTGGATGAATCAGTGTTTTTGAATGAATCTCTTGAGTGAATGATTAAATGACTCACTCATAAAGACTTCACTTGTTTCATTACTGGATGAATCAGTGTTTTTGAATGAATCTCTTGAGTGAATGATTAAATGACTCACTCATAAAGACTTCACTCGTTTCATTACTGGATGAATCAGTGTTTTTGAATGAATCTCTTGAGTGAATGATTAAATGACTCATTCATAAAGACTTCACTCGTTTCATTACTGGATGAATCAGTGTTTTTGAATGAATCTCTTGAGTGAATGATTCAATGACTCACTCATAAAGACTTCACTTGTTCCATTACTGGATGAATCAGTGCTTCTGAATGAATCTCTTAAGTGAATGATTCAATGACTCACTCATAAAGACTTCACTTGTTTCATTACTGGATGAATCAGCGTTTCTGAGCGAATCTCTTGAGTGAATGATTCAATGACTCACTCATAAAGACTTCACTTGTTTCATTACTGGATGAATCAGTGTTTCTGAGCGAATCTCTTGAGTGAATGATTCAATGACTCACTCATAAAGACTTCACTCGTTTCATTACTGGATGAATCAGTGTTTTTGATCGAATCTCTTGAGTGAATGATTCAATGACTCACTCATAAAGACTTCACTTGTTTCATTACTGGATGAATCAGAGTTTCTGAGCGAATCTCTTGAGTGAATGATTAAATGACTCACTCATAAAGACTTCACTTGGTTCATTACTGGATGAATCAGTGTTTTTGAATGAATCTCTTGAGTGAATGATTAAATGACTCACTCATAAAGACTTCACTCGTTTCATTACTGGATGAATCAGTGTTTTTGAATGAATCTCTTGAGTGAATGATTAAATGACTCACTCATAAAGACTTCACTTGTTTCATTACTGGATGAATCAGTGTTTTTGAATGAATCTCTTGAGTGAATGATTAAATGACTCACTCATAAAGACTTCACTTGTTTCATTACTGGATGAATCAGTGTTTTTGAATGAATCTCTTGAGTGAATGATTAAATGACTCACTCATAAAGACTTCACTCGTTTCATTACTGGATGAATCAGGGTTTTTGAATTAATCTCTTGAGTGAATGATTCAATGACTCACTCATAAAGACTCACTTGTTTCATTACTGGATGAATCAGTGTTTTTGAATGAATCTCTTGAGTGAATGATTAAATGACTCACTCATAAAGACTTCACTCGTTTCATTACTGGATGAATCAGGGTTTTTGAATTAATCTCTTGAGTGAATGATTCAATGACTCACTCATAAAGACTTCACTTGTTTCATTACTGGATGAATCAGTGTTTCTGAGTGAATCTCTTGAATGAATGATTCAATGACTCACTCGTAAAGACTTCACTTGTTTCATTACTGGATGAATCAGTGCTTCTGAATGAATCTCTTAAGTGAATGATTCAATGACTCACTCATAAAGACTTCACTTGTTTCATTACTGGATTAATCAGTGTTTGTGAACGAATCTCTTAAGTGAATGATTCAATGACTCACTCATAAAGACTTCACTTGTTTCATTACTGGATGAATCAGTGTTTGTGAATGAATCTCTTGAGTGAATGATTCAATGACTCACTCATAAAGACTTCACTTGTTTCATTACTGGATGAATCAGTGTTTCTGAACGAATCTCTTGAGTGAATGATTCAATGACTCACTTGTTTCATTACTGGATGAATCAGTGTTTTTGAGCAAATCTCTTGAGTGAATGATTCAATGACTCACTCATAAAGACTTCATTGTTTCATTACTGGATGAATCAGTGTTTTTGAATGAATCTCTTGAGTGAATGATTAAATGACTCACTCATAAAGACTTCACTCGTTTCATTACTGGATGAATCAGTGTTTTTGAATGAATCTCTTGAGTGAATGATTAAATGACTCACTCATAAAGACTTCACTTGTTTCATTACTGGATGAATCAGTGTTTTTGAATGAATCTCTTGAGTGAATGATTAAATGACTCACTCATAAAGACTTCACTCGTTTCATTACTGGATGAATCAGTGTTTTTGAATGAATCTCTTGAGTGAATGATTAAATGACTCATTCATAAAGACTTCACTCGTTTCATTACTGGATGAATCAGTGTTTTTGAATGAATCTCTTGAGTGAATGATTCAATGACTCACTCATAAAGACTTCACTTGTTCCATTACTGGATGAATCAGTGCTTCTGAATGAATCTCTTAAGTGAATGATTCAATGACTCACTCATAAAGACTTCACTTGTTTCATTACTGGATGAATCAGCGTTTCTGAGCGAATCTCTTGAGTGAATGATTCAATGACTCACTCATAAAGACTTCACTTGTTTCATTACTGGATGAATCAGTGTTTCTGAGCGAATCTCTTGAGTGAATGATTCAATGACTCACTCATAAAGACTTCACTCGTTTCATTACTGGATGAATCAGTGTTTTTGATCGAATCTCTTGAGTGAATGATTCAATGACTCACTCATAAAGACTTCACTTGTTTCATTACTGGATGAATCAGAGTTTCTGAGCGAATCTCTTGAGTGAATGATTAAATGACTCACTCATAAAGACTTCACTTGTTTCATTACTGGATGAATCAGTGTTTTTGAATGAATCTCTTGAGTGAATGATTAAATGACTCACTCATAAAGACTTCACTCGTTTCATTACTGGATGAATCAGTGTTTTTGAATGAATCTCTTGAGTGAATGATTAAATGACTCACTCATAAAGACTTCACTTGTTTCATTACTGGATGAATCAGTGTTTTTGAATGAATCTCTTGAGTGAATGATTCAATGACTCACTCATAAAGACTTCACTTGTTCCATTACTGGATGAATCAGTGCTTCTGAATGAATCTCTTAAGTGAATGATTCAATGACTCACTCATAAAGACTTCACTTGTTTCATTACTGGATGAATCAGCGTTTCTGAGCGAATCTCTTGAGTGAATGATTCAATGACTCACTCATAAAGACTTCACTTGTTTCATTACTGGATGAATCAGTGTTTCTGAGCGAATCTCTTGAGTGAATGATTCAATGACTCACTCATAAAGACTTCACTCGTTTCATTACTGGATGAATCAGTGTTTTTGATCGAATCTCTTGAGTGAATGATTCAATGACTCACTCATAAAGACTTCACTTGTTTCATTACTGGATGAATCAGAGTTTCTGAGCGAATCTCTTGAGTGAATGATTAAATGACTCACTCATAAAGACTTCACTTGTTTCATTACTGGATGAATCAGTGTTTTTGAATGAATCTCTTGAGTGAATGATTAAATGACTCACTCATAAAGACTTCACTCGTTTCATTACTGGATGAATCAGTGTTTTTGAATGAATCTCTTGAGTGAATGATTAAATGACTCACTCATAAAGACTTCACTCGTTTCATTACTGGATGAATCAGTGTTTTTGAATGAATCTCTTGAGTGAATGATTAAATGACTCACTCATAAAGACTTCACTCGTTTCATTACTGGATGAATCAGGGTTTTTGAATGAATCTCTTGAGTGAATGATTAAATGACTCACTCATAAAGACTTCACTTGTTTCATTACTGGATGAATCAGTGTTTTTAAATAAATCTCTTGAGTGAATGATTAAATGACTCACTCATAAAGACTTCACTTGTTTCATTACTGGATGAATCAGTGTTTTTGAATGAATCTCTTGAGTGAATGATTAAATGACTCACTCATAAAGACTTCACTCGTTTCATTACTGGATGAATCAGTGTTTTTGAATGAATCTCTTGAGTGAATGATTAAATGACTCCCTCATAAAGACTTCACTCGTTTCATTACTGGATGAATCAGGGTTTTTGAATGAATCTCTTGAGTGAATGATTCAATGACTCACTCATAAAGACTTCACTTGTTCCATTACTGGATGAATCAGTGCTTCTGAATGAATCTCTTAAGTGAATGATTCAATGACTCACTCATAAAGACTTCACTTGTTTCATTACTGGATGAATCAGTGTTTGTGAACGAATCTCTTAAGTGAATGATTCAATGACTCACTCATAAAGACTTCACTTGTTTCATTACTGGATGAATCAGTGTTTTTGAATGAATCTCTTGAGTGAATGATTCAATGACTCACTTGTTTCATTACTGGATGAATCAGCGTTTCTGAGCGAATCTCTTGAGTGAATGATTCAATGACTCACTCATAAAGACTTCACTTGTTTCATTACTGGATGAATCAGTGTTTCTGAGCGAATCTCTTGAGTGAATGATTCAATGACTCACTCATAAAGACTTCACTCGTTTCATTACTGGATGAATCAGTGTTTTTGATCGAATCTCTTGAGTGAATGATTCAATGACTCACTCATAAAGACTTCACTTGTTTCATTACTGGATGAATCAGAGTTTCTGAGCGAATCTCTTGAGTGAATGATTAAATGACTCACTCATAAAGACTTCACTTGTTTCATTACTGGATGAATCAGTGTTTTTGAATGAATCTCTTGAGTGAATGATTAAATGACTCACTCATAAAGACTTCACTCGTTTCATTACTGGATGAATCAGTGTTTTTGAATGAATCTCTTGAGTGAATGATTAAATGACTCACTCATAAAGACTTCACTCGTTTCATTACTGGATGAATCAGTGTTTTTGAATGAATCTCTTGAGTGAATGATTAAATGACTCACTCATAAAGACTTCACTCGTTTCATTACTGGATGAATCAGGGTTTTTGAATGAATCTCTTGAGTGAATGATTAAATGACTCACTCATAAAGACTTCACTTGTTTCATTACTGGATGAATCAGTGTTTTTAAATGAATCTCTTGAGTGAATGATTAAATGACTCACTCATAAAGACTTCACTTGTTTCATTACTGGATGAATCAGTGTTTTTGAATGAATCTCTTGAGTGAATGATTAAATGACTCACTCATAAAGACTTCACTCGTTTCGTTACTGGATGAATAAGTGTTTTTGAATGAATCTCTTGAGTGAATGATTAAATGACTCACTCATAAAGACTTCACTCGTTTCATTACTGGATGAATCAGGGTTTTTGAATGAATCTCTTGAGTGAATGATTCAATGACTCACTCATAAAGACTTCACTTGTTCCATTACTGGATGAATCAGTGCTTCTGAATGAATCTCTTAAGTGAATGATTCAATGACTCACTCATAAAGACTTCACTTGTTTCATTACTGGATGAATCAGTGTTTGTGAACGAATCTCTTAAGTGAATGATTCAATGACTCACTCATAAAGACTTCACTTGTTTCATTACTGGATGAATCAGTGTTTTTGAATGAATCTCTTGAGTGAATGATTCAATGACTCACTTGTTTCATTACTGGATGAATCAGTGTTTTTGAGCAAATCTCTTGAGTGAATGATTCAATGACTCACTCATAAAGACTTCATTGTTTCATTACTGGATGAATCAGTGTTTTTGAATGAATCTCTTGAGTGAATGATTAAATGACTCACTCATAAAGACTTCACTCGTTTCATTACTGGATGAATCAGTGTTTTTGAATGAATCTCTTGAGTGAATGATTAAATGACTCACTCATAAAGACTTCACTTGTTTCATTACTGGATGAATCAGTGTTTTTGAATGAATCTCTTGAGTGAATGATTAAATGACTCACTCATAAAGACTTCACTCGTTTCATTACTGGATGAATCAGTGTTTTTGAATGAATCTCTTGAGTGAATGATTAAATGACTCATTCATAAAGACTTCACTCGTTTCATTACTGGATGAATCAGTGTTTTTGAATGAATCTCTTGAGTGAATGATTCAATGACTCACTCATAAAGACTTCACTTGTTCCATTACTGGATGAATCAGTGCTTCTGAATGAATCTCTTAAGTGAATGATTCAATGACTCACTCATAAAGACTTCACTTGTTTCATTACTGGATGAATCAGTGTTTGTGAACGAATCTCTTAAGTGAATGATTCAATGACTCACTCATAAAGACTTCACTTGTTTCATTACTGGATGAATCAGTGTTTTTGAATGAATCTCTTGAGTGAATGATTCAATGACTCACTCATAAAGACTTCACTTGTTTCATTACTGGATGAATCAGTGTTTCTGAACGAATCTCTTGAGTGAATGATTCAATGACTCACTTGTTTCATTACTGGATGAATCAGTGTTTTTGAGCAAATCTCTTGAGTGAATGATTCAATGACTCACTCATAAAGACTTCATTGTTTCATTACTGGATGAATCAGTGTTTTTGAGCAAATCTCTTGAGTGAATGATTCAATGACTCACTCATAAAGACTTCACTTGTTTCATTACTGGATGAATCAGCGTTTCTGAGCGAATCTCTTGAGTGAATGATTCAATGACTCACTCATAAAGACTTCACTTGTTTCATTACTGGATGAATCAGTGTTTCTGAGCGAATCTCTTGAGTGAATGAATCAATGACTCACTCATAAAGACTTCACTTGTTTCATTACTGGATGAATCAGTGCTTCTGAATGAATCTCTTAAGTGAATGATTCAATGACTCACTCATAAAGACTTCACTCGTTTCATTACTGGATGAATCAGTGTTTGTGAACAAATCTCTTAAGTGAATGATTCAATGACTCACTCATAAAGACTTCACTTGTTTCATTACTGGATGAATCAGTGTTTCTGAATGAATCTCTTAAGTGAATGATTCAATGACTCACTCATAAAGACTTCACTTGTTTCATTACTGGATGAATCAGTGTTTGTGAATGAATCTCTTAAGTGAATAATTCAATGACTCACTCATAAAGACTTCACTCGTTTCATTACTGGATGAATCAGTGCTTCTGAATGAATCTCTTAAGTGAATGATTCAATGACTCACTCATAAAGACTTCACTTGTTTCATTACTGGATGAATCAGTGTTTGTGAACGAATCTCTTAAGTGAATGATTCAATGACTCACTCATAAAGACTTCACTTGTTTCATTACTGGATGAATCAGTGTTTTTGAGCAAATCTCTTGAGTGAATGATTCAATGACTCACTCATAAAGACTTCATTGTTTCATTACTGGATGAATCAGTGTTTTTGAATGAATCTCTTGAGTGAATGATTCAATGACTCACTCATAAAGACTTCACTTGTTTCATTACTGGATGAATCAGTGTTTTTGAGCAAATCTCTTGAGTGAATGATTCAATGACTCACTCATAAAGACTTCATTGTTTCATTACTGGATGAATCAGTGTTTTTGAGCAAATCTCTTGAGTGAATGATTCAATGACTCACTCATAAAGACTTCACTTGTTTCATTACTGGATGAATCAGTGTTTCTGAACGAATCTCTTAAGTGAATGATTCAATGACTCACTCATAAAGACTTCACTTGTTTCATTACTGGATGAATCAGTGTTTTTGAGCAAATCTCTTGAGTGAATGATTCAATGACTCACTCATAAAGACTTCATTGTTTCATTACTGGATGAATCAGTGTTTTTGAATGAATCTCTTGAGTGAATGATTAAATGACTCACTCATAAAGACTTCACTCGTTTCATTACTGGATGAATCAGTGTTTTTGAATGAATCTCTTGAGTGAATGATTCAATGACTCACTCATAAAGACTTCACTTGTTTCATTACTGGATGAATCAGTGTTTTTGAGTGAATCTCTTGAGTGAATGATTCAATGACTCACTCATAAAGACTTCACTTGTTTCATTACTGGATGAATCAGTGTTTTTGAATGAATCTCTTGAGTGAATGATTCAATGACTCACTCATAAAGACTTCACTTGTTTCATTACTGGATGAATCAGTGTTTTTGAGCAAATCTCTTGAGTGAATGATTCAATGACTCACTCATAAAGACTTCATTGTTTCATTACTGGATGAATCAGTGTTTTTGAATGAATCTCTTGAGTGAATGATTCAATGACTCACTCATAAAGACTTCACTTGTTTCATTACTGGATGAATCAGTGTTTTTGAGCAAATCTCTTGAGTGAATGATTCAATGACTCACTCATAAAGACTTCATTGTTTCATTACTGGATGAATCAGTGTTTTTGAATGAATCTCTTGAGTGAATGATTCAATGACTCACTCATAAAGACTCACTTGTTTCATTACTGGATGAATCAGTGTTTTTGATCGAATCTCTTGAGTGAATGATTCAATGACTCACTCATAAAGACTTCACTTGTTTCATTACTGGATGAATCAGTGTTTTTGATCGAATCTCTTGAGTGAATGATTCAATGACTCACTCATAAAGACTTCACTTGTTTCATTACTGGATGAATCAGTGTTTTTGAGCAAATCTCTTGAGTGAATGATTCAATGACTCACTCATAAAGACTTCATTGTTTCATTACTGGATGAATCAGTGTTTTTGAATGAATCTCTTGAGTGAATGATTCAATGACTCACTCATAAAGACTCACTTGTTTCATTACTGGATGAATCAGTGTTTTTGATCGAATCTCTTGAGTGAATGATTCAGTGACTCACTCATAAATACTTCACTTGTTTCATTACTGGATGAATCACTGTTTCTGAGCGAATCTCTTGAGTGAATGATTAAATGACTCACTCATAAAGACTCACTTGTGTCATTACTGGATGAATCAGTGTTTTTGAATGAATCTCTTGAGTGAATGATTAAATGACTCACTCATAAAGACTCACTTGTTTCATTACTGGATGAATCAGTGTTTTTGATCGAATCTCTTGAGTGAATGATTCAGTGACTCACTCATAAATACTTCACTTGTTTCATTACTGGATGAATCAGTGTTTATGAGTGAATCTCTTGAGTGAATGATTCAATGACTCACTCATAAAGACTCACTTGTTTCATTACTGGATGAATCAGTGTTTTTGATCGAATCTCTTGAGTGAATGATTCAGTGACTCACTCATAAATACTTCACTTGTTTCATTACTGGATGAATCAGTGTTTTTGAATGAATCTCTTGAGTGAATGATTAAATGACTCACTCATAAAGACTTCACTTGTTTCATTACTGGATGAATCAGTGTTTTGGAAATGAATCTCTTGAGTGAATGATTCAATGACTCACTCATAAAGACTCACTTGTTTCATTACTGGATGAATCAGTGTTTTTGAATGAATCTCTTGAGTGAATGATTAAATGACTCACTCATAAAGACTTCACTTGATTCATTACTGGATGAATCACTGTTTATGAATGAATCTCTTGAGTGAATGATTAAATGACTCACTCATAAAGACTCACTTGTGTCATTACTGGATGAATCAGTGTTTTTGAATGAATCTCTTGAGTGAATGATTAAATGACTCACTCATAAAGACTTCACTTGTGTCATTACTGGATGAATCAGTGTTTATGAATGAATCTCTTGAGTGAATGATTAAATGACTCACTCATAAAGACTTCACTCGTTTCATTACTGGATGAATCAGTGTTTTTGAATGAATCTCTTGAGTGAATGATTAAATGACTCACTCATAAAGACTTCACTCGTTTCATTACTGGATGAATCAGTGTTTTTGAATGAATCTCTTGAGTGAATGATTAAATGACTCACTCATAAAGACTTCACTCGTTTCATTACTGGATGAATCAGGGTTTTTGAATGAATCTCTTGAGTGAATGATTAAATGACTCACTCATAAAGACTTCACTTGTTTCATTACTGGATGAATCAGTGTTTTTAAATGAATCTCTTGAGTGAATGATTAAATGACTCACTCATAAAGACTTCACTTGTTTCATTACTGGATGAATCAGTGTTTGTGAACGAATCTCTTAAGTGAATGATTCAATGACTCACTCATAAAGACTTCACTTGTTTCATTACTGGATGAATCAGTGTTTTTGAATGAATCTCTTGAGTGAATGATTCAATGACTCACTTGTTTCATTACTGGATGAATCAGCGTTTCTGAGCGAATCTCTTGAGTGAATGATTCAATGACTCACTCATAAAGACTTCACTTGTTTCATTACTGGATGAATCAGTGTTTCTGAGCGAATCTCTTGAGTGAATGATTCAATGACTCACTCATAAAGACTTCACTCGTTTCATTACTGGATGAATCAGTGTTTTTGATCGAATCTCTTGAGTGAATGATTCAATGACTCACTCATAAAGACTTCACTTGTTTCATTACTGGATGAATCAGAGTTTCTGAGCGAATCTCTTGAGTGAATGATTAAATGACTCACTCATAAAGACTTCACTTGTTTCATTACTGGATGAATCAGTGTTTTTGAATGAATCTCTTGAGTGAATGATTAAATGACTCACTCATAAAGACTTCACTCGTTTCATTACTGGATGAATCAGTGTTTTTGAATGAATCTCTTGAGTGAATGATTAAATGACTCACTCATAAAGACTTCACTCGTTTCATTACTGGATGAATCAGTGTTTTTGAATGAATCTCTTGAGTGAATGATTAAATGACTCACTCATAAAGACTTCACTCGTTTCATTACTGGATGAATCAGTGTTTTTGAATGAATCTCTTGAGTGAATGATTAAATGACTCACTCATAAAGACTTCACTTGTTTCATTACTGGATGAATCAGTGTTTTTAAATGAATCTCTTGAGTGAATGATTAAATGACTCACTCATAAAGACTTCACTTGTTTCATTACTGGATGAATCAGTGTTTTTGAATGAATCTCTTGAGTGAATGATTAAATGACTCACTCATAAAGACTTCACTCGTTTCATTACTGGATGAATAAGTGTTTTTGAATGAATCTCTTGAGTGAATGATTAAATGACTCACTCATAAAGACTTCACTCGTTTCATTACTGGATGAATCAGGGTTTTTGAATGAATCTCTTGAGTGAATGATTCAATGACTCACTCATAAAGACTTCACTTGTTCCATTACTGGATGAATCAGTGCTTCTGAATGAATCTCTTAAGTGAATGATTCAATGACTCACTCATAAAGACTTCACTTGTTTCATTACTGGATGAATCAGTGTTTGTGAACGAATCTCTTAAGTGAATGATTCAATGACTCACTCATAAAGACTTCACTTGTTTCATTACTGGATGAATCAGTGTTTTTGAATGAATCTCTTGAGTGAATGATTCAATGACTCACTTGTTTCATTACTGGATGAATCAGTGTTTTTGAGCAAATCTCTTGAGTGAATGATTCAATGACTCACTCATAAAGACTTCATTGTTTCATTACTGGATGAATCAGTGTTTTTGAATGAATCTCTTGAGTGAATGATTAAATGACTCACTCATAAAGACTTCACTCGTTTCATTACTGGATGAATCAGTGTTTTTGAATGAATCTCTTGAGTGAATGATTAAATGACTCACTCATAAAGACTTCACTTGTTTCATTACTGGATGAATCAGTGTTTTTGAATGAATCTCTTGAGTGAATGATTAAATGACTCACTCATAAAGACTTCACTCGTTTCATTACTGGATGAATCAGTGTTTTTGAATGAATCTCTTGAGTGAATGATTAAATGACTCATTCATAAAGACTTCACTCGTTTCATTACTGGATGAATCAGTGTTTTTGAATGAATCTCTTGAGTGAATGATTCAATGACTCACTCATAAAGACTTCACTTGTTCCATTACTGGATGAATCAGTGCTTCTGAATGAATCTCTTAAGTGAATGATTCAATGACTCACTCATAAAGACTTCACTTGTTTCATTACTGGATGAATCAGTGTTTGTGAACGAATCTCTTAAGTGAATGATTCAATGACTCACTCATAAAGACTTCACTTGTTTCATTACTGGATGAATCAGTGTTTTTGAATGAATCTCTTGAGTGAATGATTCAATGACTCACTCATAAAGACTTCACTTGTTTCATTACTGGATGAATCAGTGTTTCTGAACGAATCTCTTGAGTGAATGATTCAATGACTCACTTGTTTCATTACTGGATGAATCAGTGTTTTTGAGCAAATCTCTTGAGTGAATGATTCAATGACTCACTCATAAAGACTTCATTGTTTCATTACTGGATGAATCAGTGTTTTTGAGCAAATCTCTTGAGTGAATGATTCAATGACTCACTCATAAAGACTCACTTGTTTCATTACTGGATGAATCAGTGTTTTTGATCGAATCTCTTGAGTGAATGAATCAATGACTCACTCATAAAGACTTCACTTGTTTCATTACTGGATGAATCAGTGTTTCTGAGCGAATCTCTTGAGTGAATGAATCAATGACTCACTCATAAAGACTTCACTTGTTTCATTACTGGATGAATCAGTGTTTTTGAGCAAATCTCTTGAGTGAATGATTCAATGACTCACTCATAAAGACTTCATTGTTTCATTACTGGATGAATCAGGGTTTTTGAACGATTCTCTTGAGTGAATGATTCAATGACTCACTCATAAAGACTTCACTTGTTTCATTACTGGATGAATCAGCGTTTCTGAGCGAATCTCTTGAGTGAATGATTCAATGACTCACTCATAAAGACTTCACTTGTTTCATTACTGGATGAATCAGTGTTTCTGAGCGAATCTCTTGAGTGAATGAATCAATGACTCACTCATAAAGACTTCACTTGTTTCATTACTGGATGAATCAGTGCTTCTGAATGAATCTCTTAAGTGAATGATTCAATGACTCACTCATAAAGACTTCACTCGTTTCATTACTGGATGAATCAGTGTTTGTGAACGAATCTCTTAAGTGAATGATTAAATGACTCACTCATAAAGACTTCACTTGTTTCATTACTGGATGAATCAGTGTTTCTGAATGAATCTCTTAAGTGAATGATTCAATGACTCACTCATAAAGACTTCACTTGTTTCATTACTGGATGAATCAGTGTTTGTGAATGAATCTCTTAAGTGAATGATTCAATGACTCACTCATAAAGACTTCACTCGTTTCATTACTGGATGAATCAGTGCTTCTGAATGAATCTCTTAAGTGAATGATTCAATGACTCACTCATAAAGACTTCACTTGTTTCATTACTGGATGAATCAGTGTTTGTGAACGAATCTCTTAAGTGAATGATTCAATGACTCACTCATAAAGACTTCACTTGTTTCATTACTGGATGAATCAGTGTTTCTGAACGAATCTCTTAAGTGAATGATTCAATGACTCACTCATAAAGACTTCACTTGTTTCATTACTGGATGAATCAGTGTTTTTGAGCAAATCTCTTGAGTGAATGATTCAATGACTCACTCATAAAGACTTCATTGTTTCATTACTGGATGAATCAGTGTTTTTGAATGAATCTCTTGAGTGAATGATTAAATGACTCACTCATAAAGACTTCACTCGTTTCATTACTGGATGAATCAGTGTTTTTGAATGAATCTCTTGAGTGAATGATTCAATGACTCACTCATAAAGACTTCACTTGTTTCATTACTGGATGAATCAGTGTTTTTGAGTGAATCTCTTGAGTGAATGATTAAATGACTCACTCATAAAGACTTCACTCGTTTCATTACTGGATGAATCAGTGTTTTTGAATGAATCTCTTGAGTGAATGATTCAATGACTCACTCATAAAGACTTCACTTGTTTCATTACTGGATGAATCAGTGTTTTTGAGTGAATCTCTTGAGTGAATGATTAAATGACTCACTCATAAAGACTTCACTTGGTTCATTACTGGATGAATCAGTGTTTTTGAATGAATCTCTTGAGTGAATGATTAAATGACTCACTCATAAAGACTTCACTCGTTTCATTACTGGATGAATCAGTGTTTTTGAATGAATCTCTTGAGTGAATGATTCAATGACTCACTCATAAAGACTTCACTTGTTTCATTACTGGATGAATCAGTGTTTTTGAATGAATCTCTTGAGTGAATGATTCAATGACTCACTCATAAAGACTTCACTTGTTTCATTACTGGATGAATCAGTGTTTTTGAGCAAATCTCTTGAGTGAATGATTCAATGACTCACTCATAAAGACTTCATTGTTTCATTACTGGATGAATCAGTGTTTTTGAATGAATCTCTTGAGTGAATGATTCAATGACTCACTCATAAAGACTTCACTTGTTTCATTACTGGATGAATCAGTGTTTTTGAGCAAATCTCTTGAGTGAATGATTAAATGACTCACTCATAAAGACTTCACTCGTTTCATTACTGGATGAATCAGGGTTTTTGAATGAATCTCTTGAGTGAATGATTCAATGACTCACTCATAAAGACTTCACTTGTTCCATTACTGGATGAATCAGTGTTTGTGAACGAATCTCTTAAGTGAATGATTCAATGACTCACTCATAAAGACTTCACTTGTTTCATCAGTGTTTTTGAATGAATCTCTTGAGTGAATGATTCAATGACTCACTTGTTTCATTACTGGATGAATCAGTGTTTTTGAGCAAATCTCTTGAGTGAATGATTCAATGACTCACTCATAAAGACTTCATTGTTTCATTACTGGATGAATCAGTGTTTTTGAATGAATCTCTTGAGTGAATGATTAAATGACTCACTCATAAAGACTTCACTCGTTTCATTACTGGATGAATCAGTGTTTTTGAATGAATCTCTTGAGTGAATGATTAAATGACTCACTCATAAAGACTTCACTTGTTTCATTACTGGATGAATCAGTGTTTTTGAATGAATCTCTTGAGTGAATGATTAAATGACTCACTCATAAAGACTTCACTCGTTTCATTACTGGATGAATCAGTGTTTTTGAATGAATCTCTTGAGTGAATGATTAAATGACTCATTCATAAAGACTTCACTCGTTTCATTACTGGATGAATCAGTGTTTTTGAATGAATCTCTTGAGTGAATGATTCAATGACTCACTCATAAAGACTTCACTTGTTCCATTACTGGATGAATCAGTGCTTCTGAATGAATCTCTTAAGTGAATGATTCAATGACTCACTCATAAAGACTTCACTTGTTTCATTACTGGATGAATCAGTGCTTCTGAATGAATCTCTTAAGTGAATGATTCAATGACTCACTCATAAAGACTTCACTCGTTTCATTACTGGATGAATCAGTGTTTGTGAACGAATCTCTTAAGTGAATGATTCAATGACTCACTCATAAAGACTTCACTTGTTTCATTACTGGATGAATCAGTGTTTCTGAATGAATCTCTTAAGTGAATGATTCAATGACTCACTCATAAAGACTTCACTTGTTTCATTACTGGATGAATCAGTGTTTGTGAATGAATCTCTTAAGTGAATGATTCAATGACTCACTCATAAAGACTTCACTCGTTTCATTACTGGATGAATCAGTGCTTCTGAATGAATCTCTTAAGTGAATGATTCAATGACTCACTCATAAAGACTTCACTTGTTTCATTACTGGATGAATCAGTGTTTGTGAACGAATCTCTTAAGTGAATGATTCAATGACTCACTCATAAAGACTTCACTTGTTTCATTACTGGATGAATCAGTGTTTCTGAACGAATCTCTTAAGTGAATGATTCAATGACTCACTCATAAAGACTTCACTTGTTTCATTACTGGATGAATCAGTGTTTTTGAGCAAATCTCTTGAGTGAATGATTCAATGACTCACTCATAAAGACTTCATTGTTTCATTACTGGATGAATTAGTGTTTTTGAATGAATCTCTTGAGTGAATGATTAAATGACTCACTCATAAAGACTTCACTCGTTTCATTACTGGATGAATCAGTGTTTTTGAATGAATCTCTTGAGTGAATGATTCAATGACTCACTCATAAAGACTTCACTTGTTTCATTACTGGATGAATCAGTGTTTTTGAGTGAATCTCTTGAGTGAATGATTAAATGACTCACTCATAAAGACTTCACTTGTTTCATTACTGGATGAATCAGTGTTTTTGAATGAATCTCTTGAGTGAATGATTCAATGACTCACTCATAAAGACTTCACTTGTTTCATTACTGGATGAATCAGTGTTTTTGAGCAAATCTCTTGAGTGAATGATTCAATGACTCACTCATAAAGACTTCATTGTTTCATTACTGGATGAATCAGTGTTTTTGAATGAATCTCTTGAGTGAATGATTCAATGACTCACTCATAAAGACTTCACTTGTTTCATTACTGGATGAATCAGTGTTTTTGAGCAAATCTCTTGAGTGAATGATTAAATGACTCACTCATAAAGACTTCACTCGTTTCATTACTGGATGAATCAGGGTTTTTGAATGAATCTCTTGAGTGAATGATTCAATGACTCACTCATAAAGACTTCACTTGTTCCATTACTGGATGAATCAGTGTTTGTGAACGAATCTCTTAAGTGAATGATTCAATGACTCACTCATAAAGACTTCACTTGTTCCATTACTGGATGAATCAGTGTTTGTGAACGAATCTCTTAAGTGAATGATTCAATGACTCACTCATAAAGACTTCACTTGTTTCATCAGTGTTTTTGAATGAATCTCTTGAGTGAATGATTCAATGACTCACTTGTTTCATTACTGGATGAATCAGTGTTTTTGAGCAAATCTCTTGAGTGAATGATTCAATGACTCACTCATAAAGACTTCATTGTTTCATTACTGGATGAATCAGTGTTTTTGAATGAATCTCTTGAGTGAATGATTAAATGACTCACTCATAAAGACTTCACTCGTTTCATTACTGGATGAATCAGTGTTTTTGAATGAATCTCTTGAGTGAATGATTAAATGACTCACTCATAAAGACTTCACTTGTTTCATTACTGGATGAATCAGTGTTTTTGAATGAATCTCTTGAGTGAATGATTAAATGACTCACTCATAAAGACTTCACTCGTTTCATTACTGGATGAATCAGTGTTTTTGAATGAATCTCTTGAGTGAATGATTAAATGACTCATTCATAAAGACTTCACTCGTTTCATTACTGGATGAATCAGTGTTTTTGAATGAATCTCTTGAGTGAATGATTCAATGACTCACTCATAAAGACTTCACTTGTTCCATTACTGGATGAATCAGTGCTTCTGAATGAATCTCTTAAGTGAATGATTCAATGACTCACTCATAAAGACTTCACTTGTTTCATTACTGGATGAATCAGTGTTTGTGAACGAATCTCTTAAGTGAATGATTCAATGACTCACTCATAAAGACTTCACTTGTTTCATTACTGGATGAATCAGTGTTTTTGAATGAATCTCTTGAGTGAATGATTCAATGACTCACTCATAAAGACTTCACTTGTTTCATTACTGGATGAATCAGTGTTTCTGAACGAATCTCTTGAGTGAATGATTCAATGACTCACTTGTTTCATTACTGGATGAATCAGTGTTTTTGAGCAAATCTCTTGAGTGAATGATTCAATGACTCACTCATAAAGACTTCATTGTTTCATTACTGGATGAATCAGTGTTTTTGAGCAAATCTCTTGAGTGAATGATTCAATGACTCACTCATAAAGACTCACTTGTTTCATTACTGGATGAATCAGTGTTTTTGATCGAATCTCTTGAGTGAATGAATCAATGACTCACTCATAAAGACTTCACTTGTTTCATTACTGGATGAATCAGTGTTTCTGAGCGAATCTCTTGAGTGAATGAATCAATGACTCACTCATAAAGACTTCACTTGTTTCATTACTGGATGAATCAGTGTTTTTGAGCAAATCTCTTGAGTGAATGATTCAATGACTCACTCATAAAGACTTCATTGTTTCATTACTGGATGAATCAGGGTTTTTGAACGATTCTCTTGAGTGAATGATTCAATGACTCACTCATAAAGACTTCACTTGTTTCATTACTGGATGAATCAGCGTTTCTGAGCGAATCTCTTGAGTGAATGATTCAATGACTCACTCATAAAGACTTCACTTGTTTCATTACTGGATGAATCAGTGTTTCTGAGCGAATCTCTTGAGTGAATGAATCAATGACTCACTCATAAAGACTTCACTTGTTTCATTACTGGATGAATCAGTGCTTCTGAATGAATCTCTTAAGTGAATGATTCAATGACTCACTCATAAAGACTTCACTCGTTTCATTACTGGATGAATCAGTGTTTGTGAACGAATCTCTTAAGTGAATGATTCAATGACTCACTCATAAAGACTTCACTTGTTTCATTACTGGATGAATCAGTGTTTCTGAATGAATCTCTTAAGTGAATGATTCAATGACTCACTCATAAAGACTTCACTTGTTTCATTACTGGATGAATCAGTGTTTGTGAATGAATCTCTTAAGTGAATGATTCAATGACTCACTCATAAAGACTTCACTCGTTTCATTACTGGATGAATCAGTGCTTCTGAATGAATCTCTTAAGTGAATGATTCAATGACTCACTCATAAAGACTTCACTTGTTTCATTACTGGATGAATCAGTGTTTGTGAACGAATCTCTTAAGTGAATGATTCAATGACTCACTCATAAAGACTTCACTTGTTTCATTACTGGATGAATCAGTGTTTCTGAACGAATCTCTTAAGTGAATGATTCAATGACTCACTCATAAAGACTTCACTTGTTTCATTACTGGATGAATCAGTGTTTTTGAGCAAATCTCTTGAGTGAATGATTCAATGACTCACTCATAAAGACTTCATTGTTTCATTACTGGATGAATCAGTGTTTTTGAATGAATCTCTTGAGTGAATGATTAAATGACTCACTCATAAAGACTTCACTCGTTTCATTACTGGATGAATCAGTGTTTTTGAATGAATCTCTTGAGTGAATGATTCAATGACTCACTCATAAAGACTTCACTTGTTTCATTACTGGATGAATCAGTGTTTTTGAGTGAATCTCTTGAGTGAATGATTCAATGACTCACTCATAAAGACTTCACTTGTTTCATTACTGGATGAATCAGTGTTTTTGAATGAATCTCTTGAGTGAATGATTCAATGACTCACTCATAAAGACTTCACTTGTTTCATTACTGGATGAATCAGTGTTTTTGAGCAAATCTCTTGAGTGAATGATTCAATGACTCACTCATAAAGACTTCATTGTTTCATTACTGGATGAATCAGTGTTTTTGAATGAATCTCTTGAGTGAATGATTCAATGACTCACTCATAAAGACTTCACTTGTTTCATTACTGGATGAATCAGTGTTTTTGAGCAAATCTCTTGAGTGAATGATTCAATGACTCACTCATAAAGACTTCATTGTTTCATTACTGGATGAATCAGTGTTTTGAATGAATCTCTTGAGTGAATGATTCAATGACTCACTCATAAAGACTCACTTGTTTCATTACTGGATGAATCAGTGTTTTTGATCGAATCTCTTGAGTGAATGATTCAATGACTCACTCATAAAGACTTCACTTGTTTCATTACTGGATGAATCAGTGTTTTTGATCGAATCTCTTGAGTGAATGATTCAATGACTCACTCATAAAGACTTCACTTGTTTCATTACTGGATGAATCAGTGTTTTTGAGCAAATCTCTTGAGTGAATGATTCAATGACTCACTCATAAAGACTTCATTGTTTCATTACTGGATGAATCAGTGTTTTTGAATGAATCTCTTGAGTGAATGATTCAATGACTCACTCATAAAGACTCACTTGTTTCATTACTGGATGAATCAGTGTTTTTGATCGAATCTCTTGAGTGAATGATTCAGTGACTCACTCATAAATACTTCACTTGTTTCATTACTGGATGAATCACTGTTTCTGAGCGAATCTCTTGAGTGAATGATTAAATGACTCACTCATAAAGACTCACTTGTGTCATTACTGGATGAATCAGTGTTTTTGAATGAATCTCTTGAGTGAATGATTAAATGACTCACTCATAAAGACTCACTTGTTTCATTACTGGATGAATCAGTGTTTTTGATCGAATCTCTTGAGTGAATGATTCAGTGACTCACTCATAAATACTTCACTTGTTTCATTACTGGATGAATCAGTGTTTATGAGTGAATCTCTTGAGTGAATGATTCAATGACTCACTCATAAAGACTCACTTGTTTCATTACTGGATGAATCAGTGTTTTTGATCGAATCTCTTGAGTGAATGATTCAGTGACTCACTCATAAATACTTCACTTGTTTCATTACTGGATGAATCAGTGTTTCTGAGCGAATCTCTTGAGTGAATGATTAAATGACTCACTCATAAAGACTCACTTGTGTCATTACTGGATGAATCAGTGTTTTTGAATGAATCTCTTGAGTGAATGATTAAATGACTCACTCATAAAGACTTCACTTGTTTCATTACTGGATGAATCAGTGTTTTGGAAATGAATCTCTTGAGTGAATGATTCAATGACTCACTCATAAAGACTCACTTGTTTCATTACTGGATGAATCAGTGTTTTTGAATGAATCTCTTGAGTGAATGATTAAATGACTCACTCATAAAGACTCACTTGTGTCATTACTGGATGAATCAGTGTTTTTGAATGAATCTCTTGAGTGAATGATTAAATGACTCACTCATAAAGACTTCACTTGTGTCATTACTGGATGAATCAGTGTTTATGAATGAATCTCTTGAGTGAATGATTAAATGACTCACTCATAAAGACTTCACTCGTTTCATTACTGGATGAATCAGTGTTTTTGAATGAATCTCTTGAGTGAATGATTAAATGACTCACTCATAAAGACTTCACTCGTTTCATTACTGGATGAATCAGGGTTTTTGAATGAATCTCTTGAGTGAATGATTAAATGACTCACTCATAAAGACTTCACTTGTTTCATTACTGGATGAATCAGTGTTTTTAAATGAATCTCTTGAGTGAATGATTAAATGACTCACTCATAAAGACTTCACTTGTTTCATTACTGGATGAATCAGTGTTTTTGAATGAATCTCTTGAGTGAATGATTAAATGACTCACTCATAAAGACTTCACTCGTTTCATTACTGGATGAATAAGTGTTTTTGAATGAATCTCTTGAGTGAATGATTAAATGACTCACTCATAAAGACTTCACTCGTTTCATTACTGGATGAATCAGGGTTTTTGAATGAATCTCTTGAGTGAATGAATCAATGACTCACTCATAAAGACTTCACTTGTTCCATTACTGGATGAATCAGTGCTTCTGAATGAATCTCTTAAGTGAATGATTCAATGACTCACTCATAAAGACTTCACTTGTTTCATTACTGGATGAATCAGTGTTTGTGAACGAATCTCTTAAGTGAATGATTCAATGACTCACTCATAAAGACTTCACTTGTTTCATTACTGGATGAATCAGTGTTTTTGAATGAATCTCTTGAGTGAATGATTCAATGACTCACTTGTTTCATTACTGGATGAATCAGTGTTTTTGAGCAAATCTCTTGAGTGAATGATTCAATGACTCACTCATAAAGACTTCATTGTTTCATTACTGGATGAATCAGTGTTTTTGAATGAATCTCTTGAGTGAATGATTAAATGACTCACTCATAAAGACTTCACTCGTTTCATTACTGGATGAATCAGTGTTTTTGAATGAATCTCTTGAGTGAATGATTAAATGACTCACTCATAAAGACTTCACTTGTTTCATTACTGGATGAATCAGTGTTTTTGAATGAATCTCTTGAGTGAATGATTAAATGACTCACTCATAAAGACTTCACTCGTTTCATTACTGGATGAATCAGTGTTTTTGAATGAATCTCTTGAGTGAATGATTAAATGACTCATTCATAAAGACTTCACTCGTTTCATTACTGGATGAATCAGTGTTTTTGAATGAATCTCTTGAGTGAATGATTCAATGACTCACTCATAAAGACTTCACTTGTTCCATTACTGGATGAATCAGTGCTTCTGAATGAATCTCTTAAGTGAATGATTCAATGACTCACTCATAAAGACTTCACTTGTTTCATTACTGGATGAATCAGTGTTTGTGAACGAATCTCTTAAGTGAATGATTCAATGACTCACTCATAAAGACTTCACTTGTTTCATTACTGGATGAATCAGTGTTTTTGAATGAATCTCTTGAGTGAATGATTCAATGACTCACTCATAAAGACTTCACTTGTTTCATTACTGGATGAATCAGTGTTTCTGAACGAATCTCTTGAGTGAATGATTCAATGACTCACTTGTTTCATTACTGGATGAATCAGTGTTTTTGAGCAAATCTCTTGAGTGAATGATTCAATGACTCACTCATAAAGACTTCATTGTTTCATTACTGGATGAATCAGTGTTTTTGAGCAAATCTCTTGAGTGAATGATTCAATGACTCACTCATAAAGACTCACTTGTTTCATTACTGGATGAATCAGTGTTTTTGATCGAATCTCTTGAGTGAATGAATCAATGACTCACTCATAAAGACTTCACTTGTTTCATTACTGGATGAATCAGTGTTTCTGAGCGAATCTCTTGAGTGAATGAATCAATGACTCACTCATAAAGACTTCACTTGTTTCATTACTGGATGAATCAGTGTTTTTGAGCAAATCTCTTGAGTGAATGATGCAATGACTCACTCATAAAGACTTCATTGTTTCATTACTGGATGAATCAGGGTTTTTGAACGATTCTCTTGAGTGAATGATTCAATGACTCACTCATAAAGACTTCACTTGTTTCATTACTGGATGAATCAGCGTTTCTGAGCGAATCTCTTGAGTGAATGATTCAATGACTCACTCATAAAGACTTCACTTGTTTCATTACTGGATGAATCAGTGTTTCTGAGCGAATCTCTTGAGTGAATGAATCAATGACTCACTCATAAAGACTTCACTTGTTTCATTACTGGATGAATCAGTGCTTCTGAATGAATCTCTTAAGTGAATGATTCAATGACTCACTCATAAAGACTTCACTCGTTTCATTACTGGATGAATCAGTGTTTGTGAACGAATCTCTTAAGTGAATGATTCAATGACTCACTCATAAAGACTTCACTTGTTTCATTACTGGATGAATCAGTGTTTCTGAATGAATCTCTTAAGTGAATGATTCAATGACTCACTCATAAAGACTTCACTTGTTTCATTACTGGATGAATCAGTGTTTGTGAATGAATCTCTTAAGTGAATGATTCAATGACTCACTCATAAAGACTTCACTCGTTTCATTACTGGATGAATCAGTGCTTCTGAATGAATCTCTTAAGTGAATGATTCAATGACTCACTCATAAAGACTTCACTTGTTTCATTACTGGATGAATCAGTGTTTGTGAACGAATCTCTTAAGTGAATGATTCAATGACTCACTCATAAAGACTTCACTTGTTTCATTACTGGATGAATCAGTGTTTCTGAACGAATCTCTTAAGTGAATGATTCAATGACTCACTCATAAAGACTTCACTTGTTTCATTACTGGATGAATCAGTGTTTTTGAGCAAATCTCTTGAGTGAATGATTCAATGACTCACTCATAAAGACTTCATTGTTTCATTACTGGATGAATCAGTGTTTTTGAATGAATCTCTTGAGTGAATGATTAAATGACTCACTCATAAAGACTTCACTCGTTTCATTACTGGATGAATCAGTGTTTTTGAATGAATCTCTTGAGTGAATGATTCAATGACTCACTCATAAAGACTTCACTTGTTTCATTACTGGATGAATCAGTGTTTTTGAGTGAATCTCTTGAGTGAATGATTCAATGACTCACTCATAAAGACTTCACTTGTTTCATTACTGGATGAATCAGTGTTTTTGAATAAATCTCTTGAGTGAATGATTCAATGACTCACTCATAAAGACTTCACTTGTTTCATTACTGGATGAATCAGTGTTTTTGAGCAAATCTCTTGAGTGAATGATTCAATGACTCACTCATAAAGACTTCATTGTTTCATTACTGGATGAATCAGTGTTTTTGAATGAATCTCTTGAGTGAATGATTCAATGACTCACTCATAAAGACTTCACTTGTTTCATTACTGGATGAATCAGTGTTTTTGAGCAAATCTCTTGAGTGAATGATTCAATGACTCACTCATAAAGACTTCATTGTTTCATTACTGGATGAATCAGTGTTTTTGAATGAATCTCTTGAGTGAATGATTCAATGACTCACTCATAAAGACTCACTTGTTTCATTACTGGATGAATCAGTGTTTTTGATCGAATCTCTTGAGTGAATGATTCAATGACTCACTCATAAAGACTTCACTTGTTTCATTACTGGATGAATCAGTGTTTTTGATCGAATCTCTTGAGTGAATGATTCAATGACTCACTCATAAAGACTTCACTTGTTTCATTACTGGATGAATCAGTGTTTTTGAGCAAATCTCTTGAGTGAATGATTCAATGACTCACTCATAAAGACTTCATTGTTTCATTACTGGATGAATCAGTGTTTTTGAATGAATCTCTTGAGTGAATGATTCAATGACTCACTCATAAAGACTCACTTGTTTCATTACTGGATGAATCAGTGTTTTTGATCGAATCTCTTGAGTGAATGATTCAGTGACTCACTCATAAATACTTCACTTGTTTCATTACTGGATGAATCACTGTTTCTGAGCGAATCTCTTGAGTGAATGATTAAATGACTCACTCATAAAGACTCACTTGTGTCATTACTGGATGAATCAGTGTTTTTGAATGAATCTCTTGAGTGAATGATTAAATGACTCACTCATAAAGACTCACTTGTTTCATTACTGGATGAATCAGTGTTTTTGATCGAATCTCTTGAGTGAATGATTCAGTGACTCACTCATAAATACTTCACTTGTTTCATTACTGGATGAATCAGTGTTTATGAGTGAATCTCTTGAGTGAATGATTCAATGACTCACTCATAAAGACTCACTTGTTTCATTACTGGATGAATCAGTGTTTTTGATCGAATCTCTTGAGTGAATGATTCAGTGACTCACTCATAAATACTTCACTTGTTTCATTACTGGATGAATCAGTGTTTCTGAGCGAATCTCTTGAGTGAATGATTAAATGACTCACTCATAAAGACTCACTTGTGTCATTACTGGATGAATCAGTGTTTTTGAATGAATCTCTTGAGTGAATGATTAAATGACTCACTCATAAAGACTTCACTTGTTTCATTACTGGATGAATCAGTGTTTTGGAAATGAATCTCTTGAGTGAATGATTAAATGACTCACTCATAAAGACTTCACTTGATTCATTACTGGATGAATCAGTGTTTATGAATGAATCTCTTGAGTGAATGATTAAATGACTCACTCATAAAGACTCACTTGTGTCATTACTGGATGAATCAGTGTTTTTGAATGAATCTCTTGAGTGAATGATTAAATGACTCACTCATAAAGACTTCACTTGATTCATTACTGGATGAATCAGTGTTTATGAATGAATCTCTTGAGTGAATGATTAAATGACTCACTCATAAAGACTCACTTGTGTCATTACTGGATGAATCAGTGTTTTTGAATGAATCTCTTGAGTGAATGATTCAAAGACTCACTCATAAAGACTCACTTGTTTCATTACTGGATGAATCAGTGTTTATGAATGAATATCTTGAGTGAATGATTCAATGACTCACTCATAAAGACTTCACTTGTTTCATTACTGGATGAATCAGTGTTTTTGAATGAATCTCTTGAGTGAATGATTAAATGACTCACTCATAAAGACTTCACTTGTTTCATTACTGGATGAATCAGTGTTTATGAGTGAATCTCTTGAGTGAATGATTCAATGACTCACTCATAAAGACTCACTTGTTTCATTACTGGATGAATCAGTGTTTTTGATCGAATCTCTTGAGTGAATGATTCAGTGACTCACTCATAAATACTTCACTTGTTTCATTACTGGATGAATCAGTGTTTCTGAGCGAATCTCTTGAGTGAATGATTAAATGACTCACTCATAAAGACTCACTTGTGTCATTACTGGATGAATCAGTGTTTTTGAATGAATCTCTTGAGTGAATGATTAAATGACTCACTCATAAAGACTTCACTTGTTTCATTACTGGATGAATCAGTGTTTTGGAAATGAATCTCTTGAGTGAATGATTCAATGACTCACTCATAAAGACTCACTTGTTTCATTACTGGATGAATCAGTGTTTTTGAATGAATCTCTTGAGTGAATGATTAAATGACTCACTCATAAAGACTTCACTTGATTCATTACTGGATGAATCACTGTTTATGAATGAATCTCTTGAGTGAATGATTAAATGACTCACTCATAAAGACTCACTTGTGTCATTACTGGATGAATCAGTGTTTTTGAATGAATCTCTTGAGTGAATGATTAAATGACTCACTCATAAAGACTTCACTTGTGTCATTACTGGATGAATCAGTGTTTATGAATGAATCTCTTGTGTGAATGATTAAATGACTCACTCATAAAGACTCACTTGTGTCATTACTGGATGAATCAGTGTTTTTGAATGAATCTCTTGAGTGAATGATTAAATGACTCACTCATAAAGACTTCACTTGATTCATTACTGGATGAATCAGTGTTTATGAATGAATCTCTTGAGTGAATGATTAAATGACTCACTCATAAAGACTCACTTGTGTCATTACTGGATGAATCAGTGTTTATGAATGAATCTCTTGAGTGAATGATTAAATGACTCACTCATAAAGACTCACTTGTGTCATTACTGGATGAATCAGTGTTTTTGAATGAATCTCTTGAGTGAATGATTAAATGACTCACTCATAAAGACTTCACTTGTTTCATTACTGGATGAATCAGTGTTTATGAGTGAATCTCTTGAGTGAATGATTCAATGACTCACTCATAAAGACTCACTTGTGTCATTACTGGATGAATCAGTGTTTATGAGTGAGAATTATTCTCTTGAGATCATTCACTCAAGAGATTCAAGATCATTCACTCAAGAGATATATCTCTTGAGAATCATTCACTCAAGAGATTCATTCAAAAACACTGATTCATCCAGTAATGACACAAGTGAGTCTTTATGAGTGAGTCATTGAATCATTCACTCAAGAGATTCATTCAAAAACACTGATTCATCCAGTAATGAATCAAGTGAAGTCTTTATGAGTGAGTCATTTAATCATTCACTCAAGAGATTCATTCATAAACACTGATTCATCCAGTAATGACACAAGTAAAGTCTTTATGAGTGAGTCATTGAATCATTCACTCAAGAGATTCGTTCACAAACACTGATTCATCCAGTAATGAATCAAGTGAAGTCTTTATGAGTGAGTCATTTAATCATTCACTCAAGAGATTCATTCAAAAACACTGATTCATCCAGTAATGAAACAAGTGAAGTCTTTATGAGTGAGTCATTGAATCATTCACTCAAGAGATTCATTCAAAAACACTGATTCATCCAGTAATGAAACAAGTGAAGTCTTTATGAGTGAGTCATTGAATCATTCACTCAAGATATTCATTCATAAACACTGATTCATCCAGTAATGAAACAAGTGAGTCTTTATGAGTGAGTCTTTGAATCATTCACTCAAGAGATTCATTCAAAAACACTGATTCATCCAGTAATGACACAAGTGAGTCTTTATGAGTGAGTCATTTAATCATTCACTCAAGAGATTCATTCATAAACACTGATTCATCCAGTAATGAATCAAGTGAAGTCTTTATGAGTGAGTCATTTAATCATTCACTCAAGAGATTCATTCAAAAACACTGATTCATCCAGTAATGACACAAGTGAGTCTTTATGAGTGAGTCATTTAATCATTCACTCAAGAGATTCATTCATAAACACTGATTCATCCAGTAATGACACAAGTGAGTCTTTATGAGTGAGTCATTTAATCATTCACTCAAGAGATTCATTCAAAAACACTGATTCATCCAGTAATGACACAAGTGAGTCTTTATGAGTGAGTCATTTAATCATTCACTCAAGAGATTCATTCATAAACAGTGATTCATCCAGTAATGAATCAAGTGAAGTCTTTATGAGTGAGTCATTTAATCATTCACTCAAGAGATTCACTCATAAAGACTCACTTGTTTCATTACTGGATGAATCAGTGTTTATGAATGAATATCTTGAGTGAATGATTCAATGACTCACTCATAAAGACTTCACTTGTTTCATTACTGGATGAATCAGTGTTTTTGAATGAATCTCTTGAGTGAATGATTCAATGACTCACTCATAAAGACTTCACTTGTTTCATTACTGGATGAATCAGAGTTTTTGAATGAATCTCTTGAGTGAATGATTAAATGACTCACTCATAAAGACTTCACTTGATTCATTACTGGATGAATCAGTGTTTGTGAACGAATCTCTTGAGTGAATGATTCAATGACTCACTCATAAAGACTTTACTTGTGTCATTACTGGATGAATCAGTGTTTATGAATGAATCTCTTGAGTGAATGATTAAATGACTCACTCATAAAGACTTCACTTGATTCATTACTGGATGAATCAGTGTTTTTGAATGAATCTCTTGAGTGAATGATTCAATGACTCACTCATAAAGACTCACTTGTTTCATTACTGGATGAATCAGTGTTTTTGAACGATTCTCTTGAGTGAATGAATCAATGACTCACTCATAAAGACTTCACTTGTTTCATTACTGGATGAATCAGTGTTTTTGAATTAATCTCTTGAGTGAATGATTCAATGACTCACTCATAAAGACTCACTTGTTTCATTACTGGATGAATCAGTGTTTTTGAACAAATCTCTTGAGTGAATGATTCAATGACTCACTCATAAAGACTTTACTTGTGTCATTACTGGATGAATCAGTGTTTTTGAATGAATCTCTTGAGTGAATGATTCAATGACTCACTCATAAAGACTTCACTTGTTTCATTACTGGATGAATCAGTGTTTTTGAATGAATCTCTTGAGTGAATGATTAAATGACTCACTCATAAAGACTTCACTTGATTCATTACTGGATGAATCAGTGTTTGTGAACGAATCTCTTGAGTGAATGATTCAATGACTAACTCATAAAGACTTTACTTGTGTCATTACTGGATGAATCAGTGTTTTTGAATTAATCTCTTGAGTGAATGATTAAATGACTCACTCATAAAGACTTCACTTGTTTCATTACTGGATGAATCAGTGTTTTTGAATGAATCTCTTGAGTGAATGATTCAATGACTCACTCATAAAGACTCACTTGTTTCATTACTGGATGAATCAGTGTTTTTGAATGAATCTCTTGAGTGAATGATTAAATGACTCACTCATAAAGACTTCACTTGATTCATTACTGGATGAATCAGTGTTTTTGAGCAAATCTCTTGAGTGAATGATTCAATGACTCACTCATAAAGACTTCATTGTTTCATTACTGGATGAATCAGTGTTTTTGAATGAATCTCTTGAGTGAATGATTAAATGACTCACTCATAAAGACTTCACTCGTTTCATTACTGGATGAATCAGGGTTTTTGAACGAATCTCTTGAGTGAATGATTCAGTGACTCACTCATAAATACTTCACTTGTTTCATTACTGGATGAATCAGTGTTTATGAGTGAATCTCTTGAGTGAATGATTCAGTGACTCACTCATAAATACTTCACTTGTTTCATTACTGGATGAATCAGTGTTTCTGAGTGAATCTCTTGAGTGAATGATTAAATGACTCACTCATAAAGACTTCACTTGTTTCATTACTGGATGAATCAGTGTTTATGAGTGAATCTCTTGAGTGAATGATTCAATGACTCACTCATAAAGACTCACTTGTTTCATTACTGGATGAATCAGTGTTTTTGATCGAATCTCTTGAGTGAATGATTCAGTGACTCACGCATAAATACTTCACTTGTTTCATTACTGGATGAATCAGTGTTTCTGAGCGAATCTCTTGAGTGAATGATTAAATGACTCACTCATAAAGACTCACTTGTGTCATTACTGGATGAATCAGTGTTTTTGAATGAATCTCTTGAGTGAATGATTAAATGACTCACTCATAAAGACTTCACTTGTTTCATTACTGGATGAATCAGTGTTTTGGAAATGAATCTCTTGAGTGAATGATTCAATGACTCACTCATAAAGACTCACTTGTTTCATTACTGGATGAATCAGTGTTTTTGAATGAATCTCTTGAGTGAATGATTAAATGACTCACTCATAAAGACTTCACTTGATTCATTACTGGATGAATCACTGTTTATGAATGAATCTCTTGAGTGAATGATTAAATGACTCACTCATAAAGACTCACTTGTGTCATTACTGGATGAATCAGTGTTTTTGAATGAATCTCTTGAGTGAATGATTAAATGACTCACTCATAAAGACTTCACTTGTGTCATTACTGGATGAATCAGTGTTTATGAATGAATCTCTTGAGTGAATGATTAAATGACTCACTCATAAAGACTCACTTGTGTCATTACTGGATGAATCAGTGTTTTTGAATGAATCTCTTGAGTGAATGATTAAATGACTCACTCATAAAGACTTCACTTGATTCATTACTGGATGAATCAGTGTTTATGAATGAATCTCTTGAGTGAATGATTAAATGACTCACTCATAAAGACTCACTTGTGTCATTACTGGATGAATCAGTGTTTTTGAATGAATCTCTTGAGTGAATGATTCAAAGACTCACTCATAAAGACTCACTTGTTTCATTACTGGATGAATCAGTGTTTATGAATGAATATCTTGAGTGAATGATTCAATGACTCACTCATAAAGACTTCACTTGTTTCATTACTGGATGAATCAGTGTTTTTGAATGAATCTCTTGAGTGAATGATTCAATGACTCACTCATAAAGACTTCACTTGTTTCATTACTGGATGAATCAGTGTTTTTGAATGAATCTCTTGAGTGAATGATTAAATGACTCACTCATAAAGACTTCACTTGATTCATTACTGGATGAATCAGTGTTTGTGAACGAATCTCTTGAGTGAATGATTCAATGACTCACTCATAAAGACTTTACTTGTGTCATTACTGGATGAATCAGTGTTTATGAATGAATCTCTTGAGTGAATGATTAAATGACTCACTCATAAAGACTTCACTTGATTCATTACTGGATGAATCAGTGTTTTTGAATGAATCTCTTGAGTGAATGATTCAATGACTCACTCATAAAGACTCACTTGTTTCATTACTGGATGAATCAGTGTTTTTGAACGATTCTCTTGAGTGAATGAATCAATGACTCACTCATAAAGACTTCACTTGTTTCATTACTGGATGAATCAGTGTTTTTGAATTAATCTCTTGAGTGAATGATTCAATGACTCACTCATAAAGACTCACTTGTTTCATTACTGGATGAATCAGTGTTTTTGAATGAATCTCTTGAGTGAATGATTAAATGACTCACTCATAAAGACTTCACTTGATTCATTACTGGATGAATCAGTGTTTGTGAACGAATCTCTTGAGTGAATGATTCAATGACTAACTCATAAAGACTTTACTTGTGTCATTACTGGATGAATCAGTGTTTTTGAATTAATCTCTTGAGTGAATGATTAAATGACTCACTCATAAAGACTTCACTTGTTTCATTACTGGATGAATCAGTGTTTTTGAATGAATCTCTTGAGTGAATGATTCAATGACTCACTCATAAAGACTCACTTGTTTCATTACTGGATGAATCAGTGTTTTTGAATGAATCTCTTGAGTGAATGATTCAATGACTCACTCATAAAGACTTCATTGTTTCATTACTGGATGAATCAGTGTTTTTGAATGAATCTCTTGAGTGAATGATTAAATGACTCACTCATAAAGACTTCACTCGTTTCATTACTGGATGAATCAGGGTTTTTGAACGAATCTCTTGAGTGAATGATTCAGTGACTCACTCATAAATACTTCACTTGTTTCATTACTGGATGAATCAGTGTTTATGAGTGAATCTCTTGAGTGAATGATTCAGTGACTCACTCATAAATACTTCACTTGTTTCATTACTGGATGAATCAGTGTTTCTGAGTGAATCTCTTGAGTGAATGATTAAATGACTCACTCATAAAGACTCACTTGTGTCATTACTGGATGAATCAGTGTTTTTGAATGAATCTCTTGAGTGAATGATTAAATGACTCACTCATAAAGACTTCACTTGTTTCATTACTGGATGAATCAGTGTTTTGGAAATGAATCTCTTGAGTGAATGATTCAATGACTCACTCATAAAGACTCACTTGTTTCATTACTGGATGAATCAGTGTTTTTGAATGAATCTCTTGAGTGAATGATTAAATGACTCACTCATAAAGACTTCACTTGATTCATTACTGGATGAATCACTGTTTATGAATGAATCTCTTGAGTGAATGATTAAATGACTCACTCATAAAGACTCACTTGTGTCATTACTGGATGAATCAGTGTTTTTGAATGAATCTCTTGAGTGAATAATTAAATGACTCACTCATAAAGACTTCACTTGTGTCATTACTGGATGAATCAGTGTTTATGAATGAATCTCTTGAGTGAATGATTAAATGACTCACTCATAAAGACTCACTTGTGTCATTACTGGATGAATCAGTGTTTTTGAATGAATCTCTTGAGTGAATGATTAAATGACTCACTCATAAAGACTTCACTTGATTCATTACTGGATGAATCAGTGTTTATGAATGAATCTCTTGAGTGAATGATTAAATGACTCACTCATAAAGACTCACTTGTGTCATTACTGGATGAATCAGTGTTTTTGAATGAATCTCTTGAGTGAATGATTCAAAGACTCACTCATAAAGAATCACTTGTTTCATTACTGGATGAATCAGTGTTTATGAATGAATATCTTGAGTGAATGATTCAATGACTCACTCATAAAGACTTCACTTGTTTCATTACTGGATGAATCAGTGTTTTTGAATGAATCTCTTGAGTGAATGATTAAATGACTCACTCATAAAGACTTCACTTGTTTCATTACTGGATGAATCAGTGTTTATGAGTGAATCTCTTGAGTGAATGATTCAATGACTCACTCATAAAGACTCACTTGTTTCATTACTGGATGAATCAGTGTTTTTGATCGAATCTCTTGAGTGAATGATTCAGTGACTCACTCATAAATACTTCACTTGTTTCATTACTGGATGAATCAGTGTTTCTGAGCGAATCTCTTGAGTGAATGATTAAATGACTCACTCATAAAGACTCACTTGTGTCATTACTGGATGAATCAGTGTTTTTGAATGAATCTCTTGAGTGAATGATTAAATGACTCACTCATAAAGACTTCACTTGTTTCATTACTGGATGAATCAGTGTTTTGGAAATGAATCTCTTGAGTGAATGATTCAATGACTCACTCATAAAGACTCACTTGTTTCATTACTGGATGAATCAGTGTTTTTGAATGAATCTCTTGAGTGAATGATTAAATGACTCACTCATAAAGACTTCACTTGATTCATTACTGGATGAATCACTGTTTATGAATGAATCTCTTGAGTGAATGATTAAATGACTCACTCATAAAGACTTCACTTGTGTCATTACTGGATGAATCAGTGTTTATGAATGAATCTCTTGAGTGAATGATTAAATGACTCACTCATAAAGACTCACTTGTGTCATTACTGGATGAATCAGTGTTTTTGAATGAATCTCTTGAGTGAATGATTAAATGACTCACTCATAAAGACTTCACTTGATTCATTACTGGATGAATCAGTGTTTATGAATGAATCTCTTGAGTGAATGATTAAATGACTCACTCATAAAGACTCACTTGTGTCATTACTGGATGAATCAGTGTTTATGAATGAATCTCTTGAGTGAATGATTAAATGACTCACTCATAAAGACTTCACTTGTTTCATTACTGGATGAATCAGTGTTTTTGAATGAATCTCTTGAGTGAATGATTCAATGACTCACTCATAAAGACTTCACTTGTTTCATTACTGGATGAATCAGTGTTTCTGAACGAATCTCTTGAGTGAATGATTCAATGACTCACTTGTTTCATTACTGGATGAATCAGTGTTTCTGAACGAATCTCTTGAGTGAATGATTCAATGACTCACTTGTGTCATTACTGGATGAATCAGTGTTTTTGAATGAATCTCTTGAGTGAATGATTAAATGACTCACTCATAAAGACTTCACTTGTGTCATTACTGGATGAATCAGTGTTTATGAATGAATCTCTTGAGTGAATGATTAAATGACTCACTCATAAAGACTCACTTGTGTCATTACTGGATGAATCAGTGTTTTTGAATGAATCTCTTGAGTGAATGATTAAATGACTCACTCATAAAGACTTCACTTGATTCATTACTGGATGAATCAGTGTTTATGAATGAATCTCTTGAGTGAATGATTAAATGACTCACTCATAAAGACTCACTTGTGTCATTACTGGATGAATCAGTGTTTATGAATGAATCTCTTGAGTGAATGATTAAATGACTCACTCATAAAGACTTCACTTGTTTCATTACTGGATGAATCAGTGTTTTTGAATGAATCTCTTGAGTGAATGATTCAATGACTCACTCATAAAGACTTCACTTGTTTCATTACTGGATGAATCAGTGTTTCTGAACGAATCTCTTGAGTGAATGATTCAATGACTCACTTGTTTCATTACTGGATGAATCAGTGTTTTTGAGCAAATCTCTTGAGTGAATGATTCAATGACTCACTCATAAAGACTTCATTGTTTCATTACTGGATGAATCAGTGTTTTTGAGCAAATCTCTTGAGTGAATGATTCAATGACTCACTCATAAAGACTCACTTGTTTCATTACTGGATGAATCAGTGTTTTTGATCGAATCTCTTGAGTGAATGAATCAATGACTCACTCATAAAGACTTCACTTGTTTCATTACTGGATGAATCAGTGTTTCTGAGCGAATCTCTTGAGTGAATGAATCAATGACTCACTCATAAAGACTTCACTTGTTTCATTACTGGATGAATCAGTGTTTTTGAGCAAATCTCTTGAGTGAATGATGCAATGACTCACTCATAAAGACTTCATTGTTTCATTACTGGATGAATCAGGGTTTTTGAACGATTCTCTTGAGTGAATGATTCAATGACTCACTCATAAAGACTTCACTTGTTTCATTACTGGATGAATCAGCGTTTCTGAGCGAATCTCTTGAGTGAATGATTCAATGACTCACTCATAAAGACTTCACTTGTTTCATTACTGGATGAATCAGTGTTTCTGAGCGAATCTCTTGAGTGAATGAATCAATGACTCACTCATAAAGACTTCACTTGTTTCATTACTGGATGAATCAGTGTTTATGAATGAATCTCTTGAGTGAATGATTAAATGACTCACTCATAAAGACTCACTTGTGTCATTACTGGATGAATCAGTGTTTATGAATGAATCTCTTGAGTGAATGATTAAATGACTCACTCATAAAGACTTCACTTGTTTCATTACTGGATGAATCAGTGTTTTTGAATGAATCTCTTGAGTGAATGATTCAATGACTCACTCATAAAGACTTCACTTGTTTCATTACTGGATGAATCAGTGTTTCTGAACGAATCTCTTGAGTGAATGATTCAATGACTCACTTGTTTCATTACTGGATGAATCAGTGTTTTTGAGCAAATCTCTTGAGTGAATGATTCAATGACTCACTCATAAAGACTTCATTGTTTCATTACTGGATGAATCAGTGTTTTTGAGCAAATCTCTTGAGTGAATGATTCAATGACTCACTCATAAAGACTCACTTGTTTCATTACTGGATGAATCAGTGTTTTTGATCGAATCTCTTGAGTGAATGAATCAATGACTCACTCATAAAGACTTCACTTGTTTCATTACTGGATGAATCAGTGTTTCTGAGCGAATCTCTTGAGTGAATGAATCAATGACTCACTCATAAAGACTTCACTTGTTTCATTACTGGATGAATCAGTGTTTTTGAGCAAATCTCTTGAGTGAATGATGCAATGACTCACTCATAAAGACTTCATTGTTTCATTACTGGATGAATCAGGGTTTTTGAACGATTCTCTTGAGTGAATGATTCAATGACTCACTCATAAAGACTTCACTTGTTTCATTACTGGATGAATCAGCGTTTCTGAGCGAATCTCTTGAGTGAATGATTCAATGACTCACTCATAAAGACTTCACTTGTTTCATTACTGGATGAATCAGTGTTTCTGAGCGAATCTCTTGAGTGAATGAATCAATGACTCACTCATAAAGACTTCACTTGTTTCATTACTGGATGAATCAGTGCTTCTGAATGAATCTCTTAAGTGAATGATTCAATGACTCACTCATAAAGACTTCACTCGTTTCATTACTGGATGAATCAGTGTTTGTGAACGAATCTCTTAAGTGAATGATTCAATGACTCACTCATAAAGACTTCACTTGTTTCATTACTGGATGAATCAGTGTTTCTGAATGAATCTCTTAAGTGAATGATTCAATGACTCACTCATAAAGACTTCACTTGTTTCATTACTGGATGAATCAGTGTTTGTGAATGAATCTCTTAAGTGAATGATTCAATGACTCACTCATAAAGACTTCACTCGTTTCATTACTGGATGAATCAGTGCTTCTGAATGAATCTCTTAAGTGAATGATTCAATGACTCACTCATAAAGACTTCACTTGTTTCATTACTGGATGAATCAGTGTTTGTGAACGAATCTCTTAAGTGAATGATTCAATGACTCACTCATAAAGACTTCACTTGTTTCATTACTGGATGAATCAGTGTTTCTGAACGAATCTCTTAAGTGAATGATTCAATGACTCACTCATAAAGACTTCACTTGTTTCATTACTGGATGAATCAGTGTTTTTGAGCAAATCTCTTGAGTGAATGATTCAATGACTCACTCATAAAGACTTCATTGTTTCATTACTGGATGAATCAGTGTTTTTGAATGAATCTCTTGAGTGAATGATTAAATGACTCACTCATAAAGACTTCACTCGTTTCATTACTGGATGAATCAGTGTTTTTGAATGAATCTCTTGAGTGAATGATTCAATGACTCACTCATAAAGACTTCACTTGTTTCATTACTGGATGAATCAGTGTTTTTGAGTGAATCTCTTGAGTGAATGATTCAATGACTCACTCATAAAGACTTCACTTGTTTCATTACTGGATGAATCAGTGTTTTTGAATAAATCTCTTGAGTGAATGATTCAATGACTCACTCATAAAGACTTCACTTGTTTCATTACTGGATGAATCAGTGTTTTTGAGCAAATCTCTTGAGTGAATGATTCAATGACTCACTCATAAAGACTTCATTGTTTCATTACTGGATGAATCAGTGTTTTTGAATGAATCTCTTGAGTGAATGATTCAATGACTCACTCATAAAGACTTCACTTGTTTCATTACTGGATGAATCAGTGTTTTTGAGCAAATCTCTTGAGTGAATGATTCAATGACTCACTCATAAAGACTTCATTGTTTCATTACTGGATGAATCAGTGTTTTTGAATGAATCTCTTGAGTGAATGATTCAATGACTCACTCATAAAGACTCACTTGTTTCATTACTGGATGAATCAGTGTTTTTGATCGAATCTCTTGAGTGAATGATTCAATGACTCACTCATAAAGACTTCACTTGTTTCATTACTGGATGAATCAGTGTTTTTGATCGAATCTCTTGAGTGAATGATTCAATGACTCACTCATAAAGACTTCACTTGTTTCATTACTGGATGAATCAGTGTTTTTGAGCAAATCTCTTGAGTGAATGATTCAATGACTCACTCATAAAGACTTCATTGTTTCATTACTGGATGAATCAGTGTTTTTGAATGAATCTCTTGAGTGAATGATTCAATGACTCACTCATAAAGACTCACTTGTTTCATTACTGGATGAATCAGTGTTTTTGATCGAATCTCTTGAGTGAATGATTCAGTGACTCACTCATAAATACTTCACTTGTTTCATTACTGGATGAATCACTGTTTCTGAGCGAATCTCTTGAGTGAATGATTAAATGACTCACTCATAAAGACTCACTTGTGTCATTACTGGATGAATCAGTGTTTTTGAATGAATCTCTTGAGTGAATGATTAAATGACTCACTCATAAAGACTCACTTGTTTCATTACTGGATGAATCAGTGTTTTTGATCGAATCTCTTGAGTGAATGATTCAGTGACTCACTCATAAATACTTCACTTGTTTCATTACTGGATGAATCAGTGTTTATGAGTGAATCTCTTGAGTGAATGATTCAATGACTCACTCATAAAGACTCACTTGTTTCATTACTGGATGAATCAGTGTTTTTGATCGAATCTCTTGAGTGAATGATTCAGTGACTCACTCATAAATACTTCACTTGTTTCATTACTGGATGAATCAGTGTTTCTGAGCGAATCTCTTGAGTGAATGATTAAATGACTCACTCATAAAGACTCACTTGTGTCATTACTGGATGAATCAGTGTTTTTGAATGAATCTCTTGAGTGAATGATTAAATGACTCACTCATAAAGACTTCACTTGTTTCATTACTGGATGAATCAGTGTTTTGGAAATGAATCTCTTGAGTGAATGATTAAATGACTCACTCATAAAGACTTCACTTGATTCATTACTGGATGAATCACTGTTTATGAATGAATCTCTTGAGTGAATGATTAAATGACTCACTCATAAAGACTCACTTGTGTCATTACTGGATGAATCAGTGTTTTTGAATGAATCTCTTGAGTGAATGATTAAATGACTCACTCATAAAGACTTCACTTGTGTCATTACTGGATGAATCAGTGTTTATGAATGAATCTCTTGAGTGAATGATTAAATGACTCACTCATAAAGACTCACTTGTGTCATTACTGGATGAATCAGTGTTTTTGAATGAATCTCTTGAGTGAATGATTAAATGACTCACTCATAAAGACTTCACTTGATTCATTACTGGATGAATCAGTGTTTATGAATGAATCTCTTGAGTGAATGATTAAATGACTCACTCATAAAGACTCACTTGTGTCATTACTGGATGAATCAGTGTTTTTGAATGAATCTCTTGAGTGAATGATTCAAAGACTCACTCATAAAGACTCACTTGTTTCATTACTGGATGAATCAGTGTTTATGAATGAATATCTTGAGTGAATGATTCAATGACTCACTCATAAAGACTTCACTTGTTTCATTACTGGATGAATCAGTGTTTTTGAATGAATCTCTTGAGTGAATGATTAAATGACTCACTCATAAAGACTTCACTTGTTTCATTACTGGATGAATCAGTGTTTATGAGTGAATCTCTTGAGTGAATGATTCAATGACTCACTCATAAAGACTCACTTGTTTCATTACTGGATGAATCAGTGTTTTTGATCGAATCTCTTGAGTGAATGATTCAGTGACTCACTCATAAATACTTCACTTGTTTCATTACTGGATGAATCAGTGTTTCTGAGCGAATCTCTTGAGTGAATGATTAAATGACTCACTCATAAAGACTCACTTGTGTCATTACTGGATGAATCAGTGTTTTTGAATGAATCTCTTGAGTGAATGATTAAATGACTCACTCATAAAGACTTCACTTGTTTCATTACTGGATGAATCAGTGTTTTGGAAATGAATCTCTTGAGTGAATGATTCAATGACTCACTCATAAAGACTCACTTGTTTCATTACTGGATGAATCAGTGTTTTTGAATGAATCTCTTGAGTGAATGATTAAATGACTCACTCATAAAGACTTCACTTGATTCATTACTGGATGAATCACTGTTTATGAATGAATCTCTTGAGTGAATGATTAAATGACTCACTCATAAAGACTCACTTGTGTCATTACTGGATGAATCAGTGTTTTTGAATGAATCTCTTGAGTGAATGATTAAATGACTCACTCATAAAGACTTCACTTGTGTCATTACTGGATGAATCAGTGTTTATGAATGAATCTCTTGTGTGAATGATTAAATGACTCACTCATAAAGACTCACTTGTGTCATTACTGGATGAATCAGTGTTTTTGAATGAATCTCTTGAGTGAATGATTAAATGACTCACTCATAAAGACTTCACTTGATTCATTACTGGATGAATCAGTGTTTATGAATGAATCTCTTGAGTGAATGATTAAATGACTCACTCATAAAGACTCACTTGTGTCATTACTGGATGAATCAGTGTTTATGAATGAATCTCTTGAGTGAATGATTAAATGACTCACTCATAAAGACTCACTTGTGTCATTACTGGATGAATCAGTGTTTTTGAATGAATCTCTTGAGTGAATGATTAAATGACTCACTCATAAAGACTTCACTTGATTCATTACTGGATGAATCAGTGTTTATGAATGAATCTCTTGAGTGAATGATTAAATGACTCACTCATAAAGACTCACTTGTGTCATTACTGGATGAATCAGTGTTTTTGAATGAATCTCTTGAGTGAATGATTCAAAGACTCACTCATAAAGACTCACTTGTTTCATTACTGGATGAATCAGTGTTTATGAATGAATATCTTGAGTGAATGATTCAATGACTCACTCATAAAGACTTCACTTGTTTCATTACTAGATGAATCAGTGTTTTTGAATGAATCTCTTGAGTGAATGATTAAATGACTCACTCATAAAGACTTCACTTGTTTCATTACTGGATGAATCAGTGTTTATGAGTGAATCTCTTGAGTGAATGATTCAATGACTCACTCATAAAGACTCACTTGTTTCATTACTGGATGAATCAGTGTTTTTGATCGAATCTCTTGAGTGAATGATTCAGTGACTCACTCATAAATACTTCACTTGTTTCATTACTGGATGAATCAGTGTTTCTGAGCGAATCTCTTGAGTGAATGATTAAATGACTCACTCATAAAGACTCACTTGTGTCATTACTGGATGAATCAGTGTTTTTGAATGAATCTCTTGAGTGAATGATTAAATGACTCACTCATAAAGACTTCACTTGTTTCATTACTGGATGAATCAGTGTTTTGGAAATGAATCTCTTGAGTGAATGATTCAATGACTCACTCATAAAGACTCACTTGTTTCATTACTGGATGAATCAGTGTTTTTGAATGAATCTCTTGAGTGAATGATTAAATGACTCACTCATAAAGACTTCACTTGATTCATTACTGGATGAATCACTGTTTATGAATGAATCTCTTGAGTGAATGATTAAATGACTCACTCATAAAGACTCACTTGTGTCATTACTGGATGAATCAGTGTTTATGAATGAATCTCTTGAGTGAATGATTAAATGACTCACTCATAAAGACTTCACTTGTTTCATTACTGGATGAATCAGTGTTTTTGAATGAATCTCTTGAGTGAATGATTCAATGACTCACTCATAAAGACTTCACTTGTTTCATTACTGGATGAATCAGTGTTTCTGAACGAATCTCTTGAGTGAATGATTCAATGACTCACTTGTTTCATTACTGGATGAATCAGTGTTTTTGAGCAAATCTCTTGAGTGAATGATTCAATGACTCACTCATAAAGACTTCATTGTTTCATTACTGGATGAATCAGTGTTTTTGAGCAAATCTCTTGAGTGAATGATTCAATGACTCACTCATAAAGACTCACTTGTTTCATTACTGGATGAATCAGTGTTTTTGATCGAATCTCTTGAGTGAATGAATCAATGACTCACTCATAAAGACTTCACTTGTTTCATTACTGGATGAATCAGTGTTTCTGAGCGAATCTCTTGAGTGAATGAATCAATGACTCACTCATAAAGACTTCACTTGTTTCATTACTGGATGAATCAGTGTTTTTGAGCAAATCTCTTGAGTGAATGATGCAATGACTCACTCATAAAGACTTCATTGTTTCATTACTGGATGAATCAGGGTTTTTGAACGATTCTCTTGAGTGAATGATTCAATGACTCACTCATAAAGACTTCACTTGTTTCATTACTGGATGAATCAGCGTTTCTGAGCGAATCTCTTGAGTGAATGATTCAATGACTCACTCATAAAGACTTCACTTGTTTCATTACTGGATGAATCAGTGTTTCTGAGCGAATCTCTTGAGTGAATGAATCAATGACTCACTCATAAAGACTTCACTTGTTTCATTACTGGATGAATCAGTGTTTATGAATGAATCTCTTGAGTGAATGATTAAATGACTCACTCATAAAGACTCACTTGTGTCATTACTGGATGAATCAGTGTTTATGAATGAATCTCTTGAGTGAATGATTAAATGACTCACTCATAAAGACTTCACTTGTTTCATTACTGGATGAATCAGTGTTTTTGAATGAATCTCTTGAGTGAATGATTCAATGACTCACTCATAAAGACTTCACTTGTTTCATTACTGGATGAATCAGTGTTTCTGAACGAATCTCTTGAGTGAATGATTCAATGACTCACTTGTTTCATTACTGGATGAATCAGTGTTTTTGAGCAAATCTCTTGAGTGAATGATTCAATGACTCACTCATAAAGACTTCATTGTTTCATTACTGGATGAATCAGTGTTTTTGAGCAAATCTCTTGAGTGAATGATTCAATGACTCACTCATAAAGACTCACTTGTTTCATTACTGGATGAATCAGTGTTTTTGATCGAATCTCTTGAGTGAATGAATCAATGACTCACTCATAAAGACTTCACTTGTTTCATTACTGGATGAATCAGTGTTTCTGAGCGAATCTCTTGAGTGAATGAATCAATGACTCACTCATAAAGACTTCACTTGTTTCATTACTGGATGAATCAGTGTTTTTGAGCAAATCTCTTGAGTGAATGATGCAATGACTCACTCATAAAGACTTCATTGTTTCATTACTGGATGAATCAGGGTTTTTGAACGATTCTCTTGAGTGAATGATTCAATGACTCACTCATAAAGACTTCACTTGTTTCATTACTGGATGAATCAGCGTTTCTGAGCGAATCTCTTGAGTGAATGATTCAATGACTCACTCATAAAGACTTCACTTGTTTCATTACTGGATGAATCAGTGTTTCTGAGCGAATCTCTTGAGTGAATGAATCAATGACTCACTCATAAAGACTTCACTTGTTTCATTACTGGATGAATCAGTGCTTCTGAATGAATCTCTTAAGTGAATGATTCAATGACTCACTCATAAAGACTTCACTCGTTTCATTACTGGATGAATCAGTGTTTGTGAACGAATCTCTTAAGTGAATGATTCAATGACTCACTCATAAAGACTTCACTTGTTTCATTACTGGATGAATCAGTGTTTCTGAATGAATCTCTTAAGTGAATGATTCAATGACTCACTCATAAAGACTTCACTTGTTTCATTACTGGATGAATCAGTGTTTGTGAATGAATCTCTTAAGTGAATGATTCAATGACTCACTCATAAAGACTTCACTCGTTTCATTACTGGATGAATCAGTGCTTCTGAATGAATCTCTTAAGTGAATGATTCAATGACTCACTCATAAAGACTTCACTTGTTTCATTACTGGATGAATCAGTGTTTGTGAACGAATCTCTTAAGTGAATGATTCAATGACTCACTCATAAAGACTTCACTTGTTTCATTACTGGATGAATCAGTGTTTCTGAACGAATCTCTTAAGTGAATGATTCAATGACTCACTCATAAAGACTTCACTTGTTTCATTACTGGATGAATCAGTGTTTTTGAGCAAATCTCTTGAGTGAATGATTCAATGACTCACTCATAAAGACTTCATTGTTTCATTACTGGATGAATCAGTGTTTTTGAATGAATCTCTTGAGTGAATGATTAAATGACTCACTCATAAAGACTTCACTCGTTTCATTACTGGATGAATCAGTGTTTTTGAATGAATCTCTTGAGTGAATGATTCAATGACTCACTCATAAAGACTTCACTTGTTTCATTACTGGATGAATCAGTGTTTTTGAGTGAATCTCTTGAGTGAATGATTCAATGACTCACTCATAAAGACTTCACTTGTTTCATTACTGGATGAATCAGTGTTTTTGAATAAATCTCTTGAGTGAATGATTCAATGACTCACTCATAAAGACTTCACTTGTTTCATTACTGGATGAATCAGTGTTTTTGAGCAAATCTCTTGAGTGAATGATTCAATGACTCACTCATAAAGACTTCATTGTTTCATTACTGGATGAATCAGTGTTTTTGAATGAATCTCTTGAGTGAATGATTCAATGACTCACTCATAAAGACTTCACTTGTTTCATTACTGGATGAATCAGTGTTTTTGAGCAAATCTCTTGAGTGAATGATTCAATGACTCACTCATAAAGACTTCATTGTTTCATTACTGGATGAATCAGTGTTTTTGAATGAATCTCTTGAGTGAATGATTCAATGACTCACTCATAAAGACTCACTTGTTTCATTACTGGATGAATCAGTGTTTTTGATCGAATCTCTTGAGTGAATGATTCAATGACTCACTCATAAAGACTTCACTTGTTTCATTACTGGATGAATCAGTGTTTTTGATCGAATCTCTTGAGTGAATGATTCAATGACTCACTCATAAAGACTTCACTTGTTTCATTACTGGATGAATCAGTGTTTTTGAGCAAATCTCTTGAGTGAATGATTCAATGACTCACTCATAAAGACTTCATTGTTTCATTACTGGATGAATCAGTGTTTTTGAATGAATCTCTTGAGTGAATGATTCAATGACTCACTCATAAAGACTCACTTGTTTCATTACTGGATGAATCAGTGTTTTTGATCGAATCTCTTGAGTGAATGATTCAGTGACTCACTCATAAATACTTCACTTGTTTCATTACTGGATGAATCACTGTTTCTGAGCGAATCTCTTGAGTGAATGATTAAATGACTCACTCATAAAGACTCACTTGTGTCATTACTGGATGAATCAGTGTTTTTGAATGAATCTCTTGAGTGAATGATTAAATGACTCACTCATAAAGACTCACTTGTTTCATTACTGGATGAATCAGTGTTTTTGATCGAATCTCTTGAGTGAATGATTCAGTGACTCACTCATAAATACTTCACTTGTTTCATTACTGGATGAATCAGTGTTTATGAGTGAATCTCTTGAGTGAATGATTCAATGACTCACTCATAAAGACTCACTTGTTTCATTACTGGATGAATCAGTGTTTTTGATCGAATCTCTTGAGTGAATGATTCAGTGACTCACTCATAAATACTTCACTTGTTTCATTACTGGATGAATCAGTGTTTCTGAGCGAATCTCTTGAGTGAATGATTAAATGACTCACTCATAAAGACTCACTTGTGTCATTACTGGATGAATCAGTGTTTTTGAATGAATCTCTTGAGTGAATGATTAAATGACTCACTCATAAAGACTTCACTTGTTTCATTACTGGATGAATCAGTGTTTTGGAAATGAATCTCTTGAGTGAATGATTAAATGACTCACTCATAAAGACTTCACTTGATTCATTACTGGATGAATCACTGTTTATGAATGAATCTCTTGAGTGAATGATTAAATGACTCACTCATAAAGACTCACTTGTGTCATTACTGGATGAATCAGTGTTTTTGAATGAATCTCTTGAGTGAATGATTAAATGACTCACTCATAAAGACTTCACTTGTGTCATTACTGGATGAATCAGTGTTTATGAATGAATCTCTTGAGTGAATGATTAAATGACTCACTCATAAAGACTCACTTGTGTCATTACTGGATGAATCAGTGTTTTTGAATGAATCTCTTGAGTGAATGATTAAATGACTCACTCATAAAGACTTCACTTGATTCATTACTGGATGAATCAGTGTTTATGAATGAATCTCTTGAGTGAATGATTAAATGACTCACTCATAAAGACTCACTTGTGTCATTACTGGATGAATCAGTGTTTTTGAATGAATCTCTTGAGTGAATGATTCAAAGACTCACTCATAAAGACTCACTTGTTTCATTACTGGATGAATCAGTGTTTATGAATGAATATCTTGAGTGAATGATTCAATGACTCACTCATAAAGACTTCACTTGTTTCATTACTGGATGAATCAGTGTTTTTGAATGAATCTCTTGAGTGAATGATTAAATGACTCACTCATAAAGACTTCACTTGTTTCATTACTGGATGAATCAGTGTTTATGAGTGAATCTCTTGAGTGAATGATTCAATGACTCACTCATAAAGACTCACTTGTTTCATTACTGGATGAATCAGTGTTTTTGATCGAATCTCTTGAGTGAATGATTCAGTGACTCACTCATAAATACTTCACTTGTTTCATTACTGGATGAATCAGTGTTTCTGAGCGAATCTCTTGAGTGAATGATTAAATGACTCACTCATAAAGACTCACTTGTGTCATTACTGGATGAATCAGTGTTTTTGAATGAATCTCTTGAGTGAATGATTAAATGACTCACTCATAAAGACTTCACTTGTTTCATTACTGGATGAATCAGTGTTTTGGAAATGAATCTCTTGAGTGAATGATTCAATGACTCACTCATAAAGACTCACTTGTTTCATTACTGGATGAATCAGTGTTTTTGAATGAATCTCTTGAGTGAATGATTAAATGACTCACTCATAAAGACTTCACTTGATTCATTACTGGATGAATCACTGTTTATGAATGAATCTCTTGAGTGAATGATTAAATGACTCACTCATAAAGACTCACTTGTGTCATTACTGGATGAATCAGTGTTTTTGAATGAATCTCTTGAGTGAATGATTAAATGACTCACTCATAAAGACTTCACTTGTGTCATTACTGGATGAATCAGTGTTTATGAATGAATCTCTTGTGTGAATGATTAAATGACTCACTCATAAAGACTCACTTGTGTCATTACTGGATGAATCAGTGTTTTTGAATGAATCTCTTGAGTGAATGATTAAATGACTCACTCATAAAGACTTCACTTGATTCATTACTGGATGAATCAGTGTTTATGAATGAATCTCTTGAGTGAATGATTAAATGACTCACTCATAAAGACTCACTTGTGTCATTACTGGATGAATCAGTGTTTATGAATGAATCTCTTGAGTGAATGATTAAATGACTCACTCATAAAGACTCACTTGTGTCATTACTGGATGAATCAGTGTTTTTGAATGAATCTCTTGAGTGAATGATTAAATGACTCACTCATAAAGACTTCACTTGATTCATTACTGGATGAATCAGTGTTTATGAATGAATCTCTTGAGTGAATGATTAAATGACTCACTCATAAAGACTCACTTGTGTCATTACTGGATGAATCAGTGTTTTTGAATGAATCTCTTGAGTGAATGATTCAAAGACTCACTCATAAAGACTCACTTGTTTCATTACTGGATGAATCAGTGTTTATGAATGAATATCTTGAGTGAATGATTCAATGACTCACTCATAAAGACTTCACTTGTTTCATTACTAGATGAATCAGTGTTTTTGAATGAATCTCTTGAGTGAATGATTAAATGACTCACTCATAAAGACTTCACTTGTTTCATTACTGGATGAATCAGTGTTTATGAGTGAATCTCTTGAGTGAATGATTCAATGACTCACTCATAAAGACTCACTTGTTTCATTACTGGATGAATCAGTGTTTTTGATCGAATCTCTTGAGTGAATGATTCAGTGACTCACTCATAAATACTTCACTTGTTTCATTACTGGATGAATCAGTGTTTCTGAGCGAATCTCTTGAGTGAATGATTAAATGACTCACTCATAAAGACTCACTTGTGTCATTACTGGATGAATCAGTGTTTTTGAATGAATCTCTTGAGTGAATGATTAAATGACTCACTCATAAAGACTTCACTTGTTTCATTACTGGATGAATCAGTGTTTTGGAAATGAATCTCTTGAGTGAATGATTCAATGACTCACTCATAAAGACTCACTTGTTTCATTACTGGATGAATCAGTGTTTTTGAATGAATCTCTTGAGTGAATGATTAAATGACTCACTCATAAAGACTTCACTTGATTCATTACTGGATGAATCACTGTTTATGAATGAATCTCTTGAGTGAATGATTAAATGACTCACTCATAAAGACTCACTTGTGTCATTACTGGATGAATCAGTGTTTTTGAATGAATCTCTTGAGTGAATGATTAAATGACTCACTCATAAAGACTTCACTTGTGTCATTACTGGATGAATCAGTGTTTATGAATGAATCTCTTGAGTGAATGATTAAATGACTCACTCATAAAGACTCACTTGTGTCATTACTGGATGAATCAGTGTTTTTGAATGAATCTCTTGAGTGAATGATTAAATGACTCACTCATAAAGACTTCACTTGATTCATTACTGGATGAATCAGTGTTTATGAATGAATCTCTTGAGTGAATGATTAAATGACTCACTCATAAAGACTCACTTGTGTCATTACTGGATGAATCAGTGTTTTTGAATGAATCTCTTGAGTGAATGATTCAAAGACTCACTCATAAAGACTCACTTGTTTCATTACTGGATGAATCAGTGTTTATGAATGAATATCTTGAGTGAATGATTCAATGACTCACTCATAAAGACTTCACTTGTTTCATTACTGGATGAATCAGTGTTTTTGAATGAATCTCTTGAGTGAATGATTCAATGACTCACTCATAAAGACTTCACTTGTTTCATTACTGGATGAATCAGTGTTTTTGAATGAATCTCTTGAGTGAATGATTAAATGACTCACTCATAAAGACTTCACTTGATTCATTACTGGATGAATCAGTGTTTGTGAACGAATCTCTTGAGTGAATGATTCAATGACTCACTCATAAAGACTTTACTTGTGTCATTACTGGATGAATCAGTGTTTATGAATGAATCTCTTGAGTGAATGATTAAATGACTCACTCATAAAGACTTCACTTGATTCATTACTGGATGAATCAGTGTTTTTGAATGAATCTCTTGAGTGAATGATTCAATGACTCACTCATAAAGACTCACTTGTGTCATTACTGGATGAATCAGTGTTTTTGAATGAATCTCTTGAGTGAATGATTAAATGACTCACTCATAAAGACTTCACTTGTGTCATTACTGGATGAATCAGTGTTTATGAATGAATCTCTTGTGTGAATGATTAAATGACTCACTCATAAAGACTCACTTGTGTCATTACTGGATGAATCAGTGTTTTTGAATGAATCTCTTGAGTGAATGATTAAATGACTCACTCATAAAGACTTCACTTGATTCATTACTGGATGAATCAGTGTTTATGAATGAATCTCTTGAGTGAATGATTAAATGACTCACTCATAAAGACTCACTTGTGTCATTACTGGATGAATCAGTGTTTATGAATGAATCTCTTGAGTGAATGATTAAATGACTCACTCATAAAGACTCACTTGTGTCATTACTGGATGAATCAGTGTTTTTGAATGAATCTCTTGAGTGAATGATTAAATGACTCACTCATAAAGACTTCACTTGATTCATTACTGGATGAATCAGTGTTTATGAATGAATCTCTTGAGTGAATGATTAAATGACTCACTCATAAAGACTCACTTGTGTCATTACTGGATGAATCAGTGTTTTTGAATGAATCTCTTGAGTGAATGATTCAAAGACTCACTCATAAAGACTCACTTGTTTCATTACTGGATGAATCAGTGTTTATGAATGAATATCTTGAGTGAATGATTCAATGACTCACTCATAAAGACTTCACTTGTTTCATTACTGGATGAATCAGTGTTTTTGAATGAATCTCTTGAGTGAATGATTAAATGACTCACTCATAAAGACTTCACTTGTTTCATTACTGGATGAATCAGTGTTTATGAGTGAATCTCTTGAGTGAATGATTCAATGACTCACTCATAAAGACTCACTTGTTTCATTACTGGATGAATCAGTGTTTTTGATCGAATCTCTTGAGTGAATGATTCAGTGACTCACTCATAAATACTTCACTTGTTTCATTACTGGATGAATCAGTGTTTCTGAGCGAATCTCTTGAGTGAATGATTAAATGACTCACTCATAAAGACTCACTTGTGTCATTACTGGATGAATCAGTGTTTTTGAATGAATCTCTTGAGTGAATGATTAAATGACTCACTCATAAAGACTTCACTTGTTTCATTACTGGATGAATCAGTGTTTTGGAAATGAATCTCTTGAGTGAATGATTCAATGACTCACTCATAAAGACTCACTTGTTTCATTACTGGATGAATCAGTGTTTTTGAATGAATCTCTTGAGTGAATGATTAAATGACTCACTCATAAAGACTTCACTTGATTCATTACTGGATGAATCACTGTTTATGAATGAATCTCTTGAGTGAATGATTAAATGACTCACTCATAAAGACTCACTTGTGTCATTACTGGATGAATCAGTGTTTTTGAATGAATCTCTTGAGTGAATGATTAAATGACTCACTCATAAAGACTTCACTTGTGTCATTACTGGATGAATCAGTGTTTATGAATGAATCTCTTGAGTGAATGATTAAATGACTCACTCATAAAGACTCACTTGTGTCATTACTGGATGAATCAGTGTTTTTGAATGAATCTCTTGAGTGAATGATTAAATGACTCACTCATAAAGACTTCACTTGATTCATTACTGGATGAATCAGTGTTTATGAATGAATCTCTTGAGTGAATGATTAAATGACTCACTCATAAAGACTCACTTGTGTCATTACTGGATGAATCAGTGTTTTTGAATGAATCTCTTGAGTGAATGATTCAAAGACTCACTCATAAAGACTCACTTGTTTCATTACTGGATGAATCAGTGTTTATGAATGAATATCTTGAGTGAATGATTCAATGACTCACTCATAAAGACTTCACTTGTTTCATTACTGGATGAATCAGTGTTTTTGAATGAATCTCTTGAGTGAATGATTCAATGACTCACTCATAAAGACTTCACTTGTTTCATTACTGGATGAATCAGTGTTTTTGAATGAATCTCTTGAGTGAATGATTAAATGACTCACTCATAAAGACTTCACTTGATTCATTACTGGATGAATCAGTGTTTGTGAACGAATCTCTTGAGTGAATGATTCAATGACTCACTCATAAAGACTTTACTTGTGTCATTACTGGATGAATCAGTGTTTATGAATGAATCTCTTGAGTGAATGATTAAATGACTCACTCATAAAGACTTCACTTGATTCATTACTGGATGAATCAGTGTTTTTGAATGAATCTCTTGAGTGAATGATTCAATGACTCACTCATAAAGACTCACTTGTTTCATTACTGGATGAATCAGTGTTTTTGAACGATTCTCTTGAGTGAATGAATCAATGACTCACTCATAAAGACTTCACTTGTTTCATTACTGGATGAATCAGTGTTTTTGAATTAATCTCTTGAGTGAATGATTCAATGACTCACTCATAAAGACTCACTTGTTTCATTACTGGATGAATCAGTGTTTTTGAACAAATCTCTTGAGTGAATGATTCAATGACTCACTCATAAAGACTTTACTTGTGTCATTACTGGATGAATCAGTGTTTTTGAATGAATCTCTTAAGTGAATGATTCAATGACTCACTCATAAAGACTTCACTTGTTTCATTACTGGATGAATCAGTGTTTTTGAATGAATCTCTTGAGTGAATGATTAAATGACTCACTCATAAAGACTTCACTTGATTCATTACTGGATGAATCAGTGTTTGTGAACGAATCTCTTGAGTGAATGATTCAATGACTAACTCATAAAGACTTTACTTGTGTCATTACTGGATGAATCAGTGTTTTTGAATTAATCTCTTGAGTGAATGATTAAATGACTCACTCATAAAGACTTCACTTGTTTCATTACTGGATGAATCAGTGTTTTTGAATGAATCTCTTGAGTGAATGATTCAATGACTCACTCATAAAGACTCACTTGTTTCATTACTGGATGAATCAGTGTTTTTGAATGAATCTCTTGAGTGAATGATTAAATGACTCACTCATAAAGACTTCACTTGATTCATTACTGGATGAATCAGTGTTTTTGAGCAAATCTCTTGAGTGAATGATTCAATGACTCACTCATAAAGACTTCATTGTTTCATTACTGGATGAATCAGTGTTTTTGAATGAATCTCTTGAGTGAATGATTAAATGACTCACTCATAAAGACTTCACTCGTTTCATTACTGGATGAATCAGGGTTTTTGAACGAATCTCTTGAGTGAATGATTCAGTGACTCACTCATAAATACTTCACTTGTTTCATTACTGGATGAATCAGTGTTTATGAGTGAATCTCTTGAGTGAATGATTCAGTGACTCACTCATAAATACTTCACTTGTTTCATTACTGGATGAATCAGTGTTTCTGAGTGAATCTCTTGAGTGAATGATTAAATGACTCACTCATAAAGACTTCACTTGTTTCATTACTGGATGAATCAGTGTTTATGAGTGAATCTCTTGAGTGAATGATTCAATGACTCACTCATAAAGACTCACTTGTTTCATTACTGGATGAATCAGTGTTTTTGATCGAATCTCTTGAGTGAATGATTCAGTGACTCACTCATAAATACTTCACTTGTTTCATTACTGGATGAATCAGTGTTTCTGAGCGAATCTCTTGAGTGAATGATTAAATGACTCACTCATAAAGACTCACTTGTGTCATTACTGGATGAATCAGTGTTTTTGAATGAATCTCTTGAGTGAATGATTAAATGACTCACTCATAAAGACTTCACTTGTTTCATTACTGGATGAATCAGTGTTTTGGAAATGAATCTCTTGAGTGAATGATTCAATGACTCACTCATAAAGACTCACTTGTTTCATTACTGGATGAATCAGTGTTTTTGAATGAATCTCTTGAGTGAATGATTAAATGACTCACTCATAAAGACTTCACTTGATTCATTACTGGATGAATCACTGTTTATGAATGAATCTCTTGAGTGAATGATTAAATGACTCACTCATAAAGACTCACTTGTGTCATTACTGGATGAATCAGTGTTTTTGAATGAATCTCTTGAGTGAATGATTAAATGACTCACTCATAAAGACTTCACTTGTGTCATTACTGGATGAATCAGTGTTTATGAATGAATCTCTTGAGTGAATGATTAAATGACTCACTCATAAAGACTCACTTGTGTCATTACTGGATGAATCAGTGTTTTTGAATGAATCTCTTGAGTGAATGATTAAATGACTCACTCATAAAGACTTCACTTGATTCATTACTGGATGAATCAGTGTTTATGAATGAATCTCTTGAGTGAATGATTAAATGACTCACTCATAAAGACTCACTTGTGTCATTACTGGATGAATCAGTGTTTTTGAATGAATCTCTTGAGTGAATGATTCAAAGACTCACTCATAAAGACTCACTTGTTTCATTACTGGATGAATCAGTGTTTATGAATGAATATCTTGAGTGAATGATTCAATGACTCACTCATAAAGACTTCACTTGTTTCATTACTGGATGAATCAGTGTTTTTGAATGAATCTCTTGAGTGAATGATTCAATGACTCACTCATAAAGACTTCACTTGTTTCATTACTGGATGAATCAGTGTTTTTGAATGAATCTCTTGAGTGAATGATTAAATGACTCACTCATAAAGACTTCACTTGATTCATTACTGGATGAATCAGTGTTTGTGAACGAATCTCTTGAGTGAATGATTCAATGACTCACTCATAAAGACTTTACTTGTGTCATTACTGGATGAATCAGTGTTTATGAATGAATCTCTTGAGTGAATGATTAAATGACTCACTCATAAAGACTTCACTTGATTCATTACTGGATGAATCAGTGTTTTTGAATGAATCTCTTGAGTGAATGATTCAATGACTCACTCATAAAGACTCACTTGTTTCATTACTGGATGAATCAGTGTTTTTGAACGATTCTCTTGAGTGAATGAATCAATGACTCACTCATAAAGACTTCACTTGTTTCATTACTGGATGAATCAGTGTTTTTGAATTAATCTCTTGAGTGAATGATTCAATGACTCACTCATAAAGACTCACTTGTTTCATTACTGGATGAATCAGTGTTTTTGAACAAATCTCTTGAGTGAATGATTCAATGACTCACTCATAAAGACTTTACTTGTGTCATTACTGGATGAATCAGTGTTTTTGAATGAATCTCTTGAGTGAATGATTCAATGACTCACTCATAAAGACTTCACTTGTTTCATTACTGGATGAATCAGTGTTTTTGAATGAATCTCTTGAGTGAATGATTAAATGACTCACTCATAAAGACTTCACTTGATTCATTACTGGATGAATCAGTGTTTGTGAACGAATCTCTTGAGTGAATGATTCAATGACTAACTCATAAAGACTTTACTTGTGTCATTACTGGATGAATCAGTGTTTTTGAATTAATCTCTTGAGTGAATGATTAAATGACTCACTCATAAAGACTTCACTTGTTTCATTACTGGATGAATCAGTGTTTTTGAATGAATCTCTTGAGTGAATGATTCAATGACTCACTCATAAAGACTCACTTGTTTCATTACTGGATGAATCAGTGTTTTTGAATGAATCTCTTGAGTGAATGATTAAATGACTCACTCATAAAGACTTCACTTGATTCATTACTGGATGAATCAGTGTTTTTGAGCAAATCTCTTGAGTGAATGATTCAATGACTCACTCATAAAGACTTCATTGTTTCATTACTGGATGAATCAGTGTTTTTGAATGAATCTCTTGAGTGAATGATTAAATGACTCACTCATAAAGACTTCACTCGTTTCATTACTGGATGAATCAGGGTTTTTGAACGAATCTCTTGAGTGAATGATTCAGTGACTCACTCATAAATACTTCACTTGTTTCATTACTGGATGAATCAGTGTTTATGAGTGAATCTCTTGAGTGAATGATTCAGTGACTCACTCATAAATACTTCACTTGTTTCATTACTGGATGAATCAGTGTTTCTGAGTGAATCTCTTGAGTGAATGATTAAATGACTCACTCATAAAGACTCACTTGTGTCATTACTGGATGAATCAGTGTTTTTGAATGAATCTCTTGAGTGAATGATTAAATGACTCACTCATAAAGACTTCACTTGTTTCATTACTGGATGAATCAGTGTTTTGGAAATGAATCTCTTGAGTGAATGATTCAATGACTCACTCATAAAGACTCACTTGTTTCATTACTGGATGAATCAGTGTTTTTGAATGAATCTCTTGAGTGAATGATTAAATGACTCACTCATAAAGACTTCACTTGATTCATTACTGGATGAATCACTGTTTATGAATGAATCTCTTGAGTGAATGATTAAATGACTCACTCATAAAGACTCACTTGTGTCATTACTGGATGAATCAGTGTTTTTGAATGAATCTCTTGAGTGAATAATTAAATGACTCACTCATAAAGACTTCACTTGTGTCATTACTGGATGAATCAGTGTTTATGAATGAATCTCTTGAGTGAATGATTAAATGACTCACTCATAAAGACTCACTTGTGTCATTACTGGATGAATCAGTGTTTTTGAATGAATCTCTTGAGTGAATGATTAAATGACTCACTCATAAAGACTTCACTTGATTCATTACTGGATGAATCAGTGTTTATGAATGAATCTCTTGAGTGAATGATTAAATGACTCACTCATAAAGACTCACTTGTGTCATTACTGGATGAATCAGTGTTTTTGAATGAATCTCTTGAGTGAATGATTCAAAGACTCACTCATAAAGAATCACTTGTTTCATTACTGGATGAATCAGTGTTTTGGAAATGAATCTCTTGAGTGAATGATTCAATGACTCACTCATAAAGACTCACTTGTTTCATTACTGGATGAATCAGTGTTTTTGAATGAATCTCTTGAGTGAATGATTAAATGACTCACTCATAAAGACTTCACTTGATTCATTACTGGATGAATCACTGTTTATGAATGAATCTCTTGAGTGAATGATTAAATGACTCACTCATAAAGACTCACTTGTGTCATTACTGGATGAATCAGTGTTTTTGAATGAATCTCTTGAGTGAATGATTAAATGACTTACTCATAAAGACTCACTTGTGTCATTACTGGATGAATCAGTGTTTATGAATGAATCTCTTGAGTGAATGATTAAATGACTCACTCATAAAGACTCACTTGTGTCATTACTGGATGAATCAGTGTTTTTGAATGAATCTCTTGAGTGAATGATTAAATGACTCACTCATAAAGACTTCACTTGATTCATTACTGGATGAATCAGTGTTTATGAATGAATCTCTTGAGTGAATGATTAAATGACTCACTCATAAAGACTCACTTGTGTCATTACTGGATGAATCAGTGTTTTTGAATGAATCTCTTGAGTGAATGATTCAAAGACTCACTCATAAAGACTCACTTGTTTCATTACTGGATGAATCAGTGTTTATGAATGAATATCTTGAGTGAATGATTCAATGACTCACTCATAAAGACTTCACTTGTTTCATTACTGGATGAATCAGTGTTTTTGAATGAATCTCTTGAGTGAATGATTCAATGACTCACTCATAAAGACTTCACTTGTTTCATTACTGGATGAATCAGTGTTTTTGAATGAATCTCTTGAGTGAATGATTAAATGACTCACTCATAAAGACTTCACTTGATTCATTACTGGATGAATCAGTGTTTGTGAACGAATCTCTTGAGTGAATGATTCAATGACTCACTCATAAAGACTTTACTTGTGTCATTACTGGATGAATCAGTGTTTATGAATGAATCTCTTGAGTGAATGATTAAATGACTCACTCATAAAGACTTCACTTGTTTCATTACTGGATGAATCAGTGTTTTGGAAATGAATCTCTTGAGTGAATGATTCAATGACTCACTCATAAAGACTCACTTGTTTCATTACTGGATGAATCAGTGTTTTTGAATGAATCTCTTGAGTGAATGATTAAATGACTCACTCATAAAGACTTCACTTGATTCATTACTGGATGAATCACTGTTTATGAATGAATCTCTTGAGTGAATGATTAAATGACTCACTCATAAAGACTCACTTGTGTCATTACTGGATGAATCAGTGTTTTTGAATGAATCTCTTGAGTGAATAATTAAATGACTCACTCATAAAGACTTCACTTGTGTCATTACTGGATGAATCAGTGTTTATGAATGAATCTCTTGAGTGAATGATTAAATGACTCACTCATAAAGACTCACTTGTGTCATTACTGGATGAATCAGTGTTTTTGAATGAATCTCTTGAGTGAATGATTAAATGACTCACTCATAAAGACTTCACTTGATTCATTACTGGATGAATCAGTGTTTATGAATGAATCTCTTGAGTGAATGATTAAATGACTCACTCATAAAGACTCACTTGTGTCATTACTGGATGAATCAGTGTTTTTGAATGAATCTCTTGAGTGAATGATTCAAAGACTCACTCATAAAGAATCACTTGTTTCATTACTGGATGAATCAGTGTTTTGGAAATGAATCTCTTGAGTGAATGATTCAATGACTCACTCATAAAGACTCACTTGTTTCATTACTGGATGAATCAGTGTTTTTGAATGAATCTCTTGAGTGAATGATTAAATGACTCACTCATAAAGACTTCACTTGATTCATTACTGGATGAATCACTGTTTATGAATGAATCTCTTGAGTGAATGATTAAATGACTCACTCATAAAGACTCACTTGTGTCATTACTGGATGAATCAGTGTTTTTGAATGAATCTCTTGAGTGAATGATTAAATGACTTACTCATAAAGACTCACTTGTGTCATTACTGGATGAATCAGTGTTTATGAATGAATCTCTTGAGTGAATGATTAAATGACTCACTCATAAAGACTCACTTGTGTCATTACTGGATGAATCAGTGTTTTTGAATGAATCTCTTGAGTGAATGATTAAATGACTCACTCATAAAGACTTCACTTGATTCATTACTGGATGAATCAGTGTTTATGAATGAATCTCTTGAGTGAATGATTAAATGACTCACTCATAAAGACTCACTTGTGTCATTACTGGATGAATCAGTGTTTTTGAATGAATCTCTTGAGTGAATGATTCAAAGACTCACTCATAAAGACTCACTTGTTTCATTACTGGATGAATCAGTGTTTATGAATGAATATCTTGAGTGAATGATTCAATGACTCACTCATAAAGACTTCACTTGTTTCATTACTGGATGAATCAGTGTTTTTGAATGAATCTCTTGAGTGAATGATTCAATGACTCACTCATAAAGACTTCACTTGTTTCATTACTGGATGAATCAGTGTTTTTGAATGAATCTCTTGAGTGAATGATTAAATGACTCACTCATAAAGACTTCACTTGATTCATTACTGGATGAATCAGTGTTTGTGAACGAATCTCTTGAGTGAATGATTCAATGACTCACTCATAAAGACTTTACTTGTGTCATTACTGGATGAATCAGTGTTTATGAATGAATCTCTTGAGTGAATGATTAAATGACTCACTCATAAAGACTTCACTTGATTCATTACTGGATGAATCAGTGTTTTTGAATGAATCTCTTGAGTGAATGATTAAATGACTCACTCATAAAGACTCACTTGTTTCATTACTGGATGAATCAGTGTTTTTGAACGATTCTCTTGAGTGAATGAATCAATGACTCACTCATAAAGACTTCACTTGTTTCATTACTGGATGAATCAGTGTTTTTGAATTAATCTCTTGAGTGAATGATTCAATGACTCACTCATAAAGACTCACTTGTTTCATTACTGGATGAATCAGTGTTTTTGAACAAATCTCTTGAGTGAATGATTCAATGACTCACTCATAAAGACTTTACTTGTGTCATTACTGGATGAATCAGTGTTTTTGAATGAATCTCTTGAGTGAATGATTCAATGACTCACTCATAAAGACTTCACTTGTTTCATTACTGGATGAATCAGTGTTTTTGAATGAATCTCTTGAGTGAATGATTAAATGACTCACTCATAAAGACTTCACTTGATTCATTACTGGATGAATCAGTGTTTGTGAACGAATCTCTTGAGTGCATGATTCAATGACTCACTCATAAAGACTTTACTTGTGTCATTACTGGATGAATCAGTGTTTTTGAATTAATCTCTTGAGTGAATGATTAAATGACTCACTCATAAAGACTTCACTTGTTTCATTACTGGATGAATCAGTGTTTTTGAATGAATCTCTTGAGTGAATGATTCAATGACTCACTCATAAAGACTCACTTGTTTCATTACTGGATGAATCAGTGTTTTTGAATGAATCTCTTGAGTGAATGATTAAATGACTCACTCATAAAGACTCACTTGTTTCATTACTGGATGAATCAGTGTTTTTGAATGAATCTCTTGAGTGAATGATTAAATGACTCACTCATAAAGACTTCACTTGATTCATTACTGGATGAATCAGTGTTTGTGAACGAATCTCTTGAGTGCATGATTCAATGACTCACTCATAAAGACTTCACTTGTGTCATTACTGGATGAATCAGTGTTTTTGAATTAATCTCTTGAGTGAATGATTAAATGACTCACTCATAAAGACTTCACTTGTTTCATTACTGGATGAATCAGTGTTTTTGAATGAATCTCTTGAGTGAATGATTCAATGACTCACTCATAAAGACTCACTTGTTTCATTACTGGATGAATCAGTGTTTTTGAATGAATCTCTTGAGTGAATGATTAAATGACTCACTCATAAAGACTTCACTTGATTCATTACTGGATGAATCAGTGTTTGTGAACGAATCTCTTGAGTGAATGATTCAATGACTCACTCATAAAGACTTTACTTGTGTCATTACTGGATGAATCAGTGTTTATGAATGAATCTCTTGAGTGAATGATTAAATGACTCACTCATAAAGACTTCACTTGATTCATTACTGGATGAATCAGTGTTTTTGAATGAATCTCTTGAGTGAATGATTCAATGACTCACTCATAAAGACTCACTTGTTTCATTACTGGATGAATCAGTGTTTTTGAACGATTCTCTTGAGTGAATGAATCAATGACTCACTCATAAAGACTTCACTTGTTTCATTACTGGATGAATCAGTGTTTTTGAATTAATCTCTTGAGTGAATGATTCAATGACTCACTCATAAAGACTCACTTGTTTCATTACTGGATGAATCAGTGTTTTTGAACAAATCTCTTGAGTGAATGATTCAATGACTCACTCATAAAGACTTTACTTGTGTCATTACTGGATGAATCAGTGTTTTTGAATGAATCTCTTGAGTGAATGATTCAATGACTCACTCATAAAGACTTCACTTGTTTCATTACTGGATGAATCAGTGTTTTTGAATGAATCTCTTGAGTGAATGATTAAATGACTCACTCATAAAGACTTCACTTGATTCATTACTGGATGAATCAGTGTTTGTGAACAAATCTCTTGAGTGAATGATTCAATGACTCACTCATAAAGACTTTACTTGTGTCATTACTGGATGAATCAGTGTTTTTGAATTAATCTCTTGAGTGAATGATTAAATGACTCACTCATAAAGACTTCACTTGTTTCATTACTGGATGAATCAGTGTTTTTGAATGAATCTCTTGAGTGAATGATTCAATGACTCACTCATAAAGACTCACTTGTTTCATTACTGGATGAATCAGTGTTTTTGAATGAATCTCTTGAGTGAATGATTAAATGACTCACTCATAAAGACTTCACTTGATTCATTACTGGATGAATCAGTGTTTTTGAGCAAATCTCTTGAGTGAATGATTCAATGACTCACTCATAAAGACTTCATTGTTTCATTACTGGATGAATCAGTGTTTTTGAATGAATCTCTTGAGTGAATGATTAAATGACTCACTCATAAAGACTTCACTCGTTTCATTACTGGATGAATCAGGGTTTTTGAACGAATCTCTTGAGTGAATGATTCAGTGACTCACTCATAAATACTTCACTTGTTTCATTACTGGATGAATCAGTGTTTATGAGTGAATCTCTTGAGTGAATGATTCAGTGACTCACTCATAAATACTTCACTTGTTTCATTACTGGATGAATCAGTGTTTCTGAGCGAATCTCTTGAGTGAATGATTAAATGACTCACTCATAAAGACTCACTTGTGTCATTACTGGATGAATCAGTGTTTTTGAATGAATCTCTTGAGTGAATGATTAAATGACTCACTCATAAAGACTTCACTTGTTTCATTACTGGATGAATCAGTGTTTTGGAAATGAATCTCTTGAGTGAATGATTCAATGACTCACTCATAAAGACTCACTTGTTTCATTACTGGATGAATCAGTGTTTTTGAATGAATCTCTTGAGTGAATGATTAAATGACTCACTCATAAAGACTTCACTTGATTCATTACTGGATGAATCACTGTTTATGAATGAATCTCTTGAGTGAATGATTAAATGACTCACTCATAAAGACTCACTTGTGTCATTACTGGATGAATCAGTGTTTTTGAATGAATCTCTTGAGTGAATAATTAAATGACTCACTCATAAAGACTTCACTTGTGTCATTACTGGATGAATCAGTGTTTATGAATGAATCTCTTGAGTGAATGATTAAATGACTCACTCATAAAGACTCACTTGTGTCATTACTGGATGAATCAGTGTTTTTGAATGAATCTCTTGAGTGAATGATTAAATGACTCACTCATAAAGACTTCACTTGATTCATTACTGGATGAATCAGTGTTTATGAATGAATCTCTTGAGTGAATGATTAAATGACTCACTCATAAAGACTCACTTGTGTCATTACTGGATGAATCAGTGTTTTTGAATGAATCTCTTGAGTGAATGATTCAAAGACTCACTCATAAAGAATCACTTGTTTCATTACTGGATGAATCAGTGTTTATGAATGAATATCTTGAGTGAATGATTCAATGACTCACTCATAAAGACTTCACTTGTTTCATTACTGGATGAATCAGTGTTTTTGAATGAATCTCTTGAGTGAATGATTAAATGACTCACTCATAAAGACTTCACTTGTTTCATTACTGGATGAATCAGTGTTTATGAGTGAATCTCTTGAGTGAATGATTCAATGACTCACTCATAAAGACTCACTTGTTTCATTACTGGATGAATCAGTGTTTTTGATCGAATCTCTTGAGTGAATGATTCAGTGACTCACTCATAAATACTTCACTTGTTTCATTACTGGATGAATCAGTGTTTCTGAGCGAATCTCTTGAGTGAATGATTAAATGACTCACTCATAAAGACTCACTTGTGTCATTACTGGATGAATCAGTGTTTTTGAATGAATCTCTTGAGTGAATGATTAAATGACTCACTCATAAAGACTTCACTTGTTTCATTACTGGATGAATCAGTGTTTTGGAAATGAATCTCTTGAGTGAATGATTCAATGACTCACTCATAAAGACTCACTTGTTTCATTACTGGATGAATCAGTGTTTTTGAATGAATCTCTTGAGTGAATGATTAAATGACTCACTCATAAAGACTTCACTTGATTCATTACTGGATGAATCACTGTTTATGAATGAATCTCTTGAGTGAATGATTAAATGACTCACTCATAAAGACTCACTTGTGTCATTACTGGATGAATCAGTGTTTTTGAATGAATCTCTTGAGTGAATGATTAAATGACTCACTCATAAAGACTTCACTTGTGTCATTACTGGATGAATCAGTGTTTATGAATGAATCTCTTGAGTGAATGATTAAATGACTCACTCATAAAGACTCACTTGTGTCATTACTGGATGAATCAGTGTTTTTGAATGAATCTCTTGAGTGAATGATTAAATGACTCACTCATAAAGACTTCACTTGATTCATTACTGGATGAATCAGTGTTTATGAATGAATCTCTTGAGTGAATGATTAAATGACTCACTCATAAAGACTCACTTGTGTCATTACTGGATGAATCAGTGTTTATGAATGAATCTCTTGAGTGAATGATTAAATGACTCACTCATAAAGACTCACTTGTGTCATTACTGGATGAATCAGTGTTTTTGAATGAATCTCTTGAGTGAATGATTAAATGACTCACTCATAAAGACTTCACTTGATTCATTACTGGATGAATCAGTGTTTATGAATTAATCTCTTGAGTGAATGATTAAATGACTCACTCATAAAGACTCACTTGTGTCATTACTGGATGAATCAGTGTTTTTGAATGAATCTCTTGAGTGAATGATTAAATGACTCACTCATAAAGACTTCACTTGATTCATTACTGGATGAATCAGTGTTTATGAATGAATCTCTTGAGTGAATGATTAAATGACTCACTCATAAAGACTCACTTGTGTCATTACTGGATGAATCAGTGTTTTTGAATGAATCTCTTGAGTGAATGATTCAAAGACTCACTCATAAAGACTCACTTGTTTCATTACTGGATGAATCAGTGTTTATGAATGAATATCTTGAGTGAATGATTCAATGACTCACTCATAAAGACTTCACTTGTTTCATTACTGGATGAATCAGTGTTTTTGAATGAATCTCTTGAGTGAATGATTCAATGACTCACTCATAAAGACTTCACTTGTTTCATTACTGGATGAATCAGTGTTTTTGAATGAATCTCTTGAGTGAATGATTAAATGACTCACTCATAAAGACTTCACTTGATTCATTACTGGATGAATCAGTGTTTGTGAACGAATCTCTTGAGTGAATGATTCAATGACTCACTCATAAAGACTTTACTTGTGTCATTACTGGATGAATCAGTGTTTATGAATGAATCTCTTGAGTGAATGATTAAATGACTCACTCATAAAGACTTCACTTGATTCATTACTGGATGAATCGGTGTTTTTGAATGAATCTCTTGAGTGAATGATTCAATGACTCACTCATAAAGACTCACTTGTTTCATTACTGGATGAATCAGTGTTTTTGAACGATTCTCTTGAGTGAATGAATCAATGACTCACTCATAAAGACTTCACTTGTTTCATTACTGGATGAATCAGTGTTTTTGAATTAATCTCTTGAGTGAATGATTCAATGACTCACTCATAAAGACTCACTTGTTTCATTACTGGATGAATCAGTGTTTTTGAACAAATCTCTTGAGTGAATGATTCAATGACTCACTCATAAAGACTTTACTTGTGTCATTACTGGATGAATCAGTGTTTTTGAATGAATCTCTTGAGTGAATGATTCAATGACTCACTCATAAAGACTTCACTTGTTTCATTACTGGATGAATCAGTGTTTTTGAATGAATCTCTTGAGTGAATGATTAAATGACTCACTCATAAAGACTTCACTTGATTCATTACTGGATGAATCAGTGTTTGTGAACGAATCTCTTGAGTGCATGATTCAATGACTCACTCATAAAGACTTTACTTGTGTCATTACTGGATGAATCAGTGTTTTTGAACAAATCTCTTGAGTGCATGATTCAATGACTCACTCATAAAGACTTCACTTGTTTCATTACTGGATGAATCAGTGTTTTTGAATGAATCTCTTGAGTGAATGATTCAATGACTCACTCATAAAGACTCACTTGTTTCATTACTGGATGAATCAGTGTTTTTGAATGAATCTCTTGAGTGAATGATTAAATGACTCACTCATAAAGACTTCACTTGATTCATTACTGGATGAATCAGTGTTTTTGAATGAATCTCTTGAGTGAATGATTAAATGACTCACTCATAAAGACTTCACTTGTTTCATTACTGGATGAATCAGTGTTTTGGAAATGAATCTCTTGAGTGAATGATTCAATGACTCACTCATAAAGACTCACTTGTTTCATTACTGGATGAATCAGTGTTTTTGAATGAATCTCTTGAGTGAATGATTAAATGACTCACTCATAAAGACTTCACTTGATTCATTACTGGATGAATCACTGTTTATGAATGAATCTCTTGAGTGAATGATTAAATGACTCACTCATAAAGACTCACTTGTGTCATTACTGGATGAATCAGTGTTTTTGAATGAATCTCTTGAGTGAATAATTAAATGACTCACTCATAAAGACTTCACTTGTGTCATTACTGGATGAATCAGTGTTTATGAATGAATCTCTTGAGTGAATGATTAAATGACTCACTCATAAAGACTCACTTGTGTCATTACTGGATGAATCAGTGTTTTTGAATGAATCTCTTGAGTGAATGATTAAATGACTCACTCATAAAGACTTCACTTGATTCATTACTGGATGAATCAGTGTTTATGAATGAATCTCTTGAGTGAATGATTAAATGACTCACTCATAAAGACTCACTTGTGTCATTACTGGATGAATCAGTGTTTTTGAATGAATCTCTTGAGTGAATGATTCAAAGACTCACTCATAAAGAATCACTTGTTTCATTACTGGATGAATCAGTGTTTATGAATGAATATCTTGAGTGAATGATTCAATGACTCACTCATAAAGACTTCACTTGTTTCATTACTGGATGAATCAGTGTTTTTGAATGAATCTCTTGAGTGAATGATTAAATGACTCACTCATAAAGACTTCACTTGTTTCATTACTGGATGAATCAGTGTTTATGAGTGAATCTCTTGAGTGAATGATTCAATGACTCACTCATAAAGACTCACTTGTTTCATTACTGGATGAATCAGTGTTTTTGATCGAATCTCTTGAGTGAATGATTCAGTGACTCACTCATAAATACTTCACTTGTTTCATTACTGGATGAATCAGTGTTTCTGAGCGAATCTCTTGAGTGAATGATTAAATGACTCACTCATAAAGACTCACTTGTGTCATTACTGGATGAATCAGTGTTTTTGAATGAATCTCTTGAGTGAATGATTAAATGACTCACTCATAAAGACTTCACTTGTTTCATTACTGGATGAATCAGTGTTTTGGAAATGAATCTCTTGAGTGAATGATTCAATGACTCACTCATAAAGACTCACTTGTTTCATTACTGGATGAATCAGTGTTTTTGAATGAATCTCTTGAGTGAATGATTAAATGACTCACTCATAAAGACTTCACTTGATTCATTACTGGATGAATCACTGTTTATGAATGAATCTCTTGAGTGAATGATTAAATGACTCACTCATAAAGACTCACTTGTGTCATTACTGGATGAATCAGTGTTTTTGAATGAATCTCTTGAGTGAATGATTAAATGACTCACTCATAAAGACTTCACTTGTGTCATTACTGGATGAATCAGTGTTTATGAATGAATCTCTTGAGTGAATGATTAAATGACTCACTCATAAAGACTCACTTGTGTCATTACTGGATGAATCAGTGTTTTTGAATGAATCTCTTGAGTGAATGATTAAATGACTCACTCATAAAGACTTCACTTGATTCATTACTGGATGAATCAGTGTTTATGAATGAATCTCTTGAGTGAATGATTAAATGACTCACTCATAAAGACTCACTTGTGTCATTACTGGATGAATCAGTGTTTATGAATGAATCTCTTGAGTGAATGATTAAATGACTCACTCATAAAGACTCACTTGTGTCATTACTGGATGAATCAGTGTTTTTGAATGAATCTCTTGAGTGAATGATTAAATGACTCACTCATAAAGACTTCACTTGATTCATTACTGGATGAATCAGTGTTTATGAATTAATCTCTTGAGTGAATGATTAAATGACTCACTCATAAAGACTCACTTGTGTCATTACTGGATGAATCAGTGTTTTTGAATGAATCTCTTGAGTGAATGATTAAATGACTCACTCATAAAGACTTCACTTGATTCATTACTGGATGAATCAGTGTTTATGAATGAATCTCTTGAGTGAATGATTAAATGACTCACTCATAAAGACTCACTTGTGTCATTACTGGATGAATCAGTGTTTTTGAATGAATCTCTTGAGTGAATGATTCAAAGACTCACTCATAAAGACTCACTTGTTTCATTACTGGATGAATCAGTGTTTATGAATGAATATCTTGAGTGAATGATTCAATGACTCACTCATAAAGACTTCACTTGTTTCATTACTGGATGAATCAGTGTTTTTGAATGAATCTCTTGAGTGAATGATTCAATGACTCACTCATAAAGACTTCACTTGTTTCATTACTGGATGAATCAGTGTTTTTGAATGAATCTCTTGAGTGAATGATTAAATGACTCACTCATAAAGACTTCACTTGATTCATTACTGGATGAATCAGTGTTTGTGAACGAATCTCTTGAGTGAATGATTCAATGACTCACTCATAAAGACTTTACTTGTGTCATTACTGGATGAATCAGTGTTTATGAATGAATCTCTTGAGTGAATGATTAAATGACTCACTCATAAAGACTTCACTTGATTCATTACTGGATGAATCAGTGTTTTTGAATGAATCTCTTGAGTGAATGATTCAATGACTCACTCATAAAGACTCACTTGTTTCATTACTGGATGAATCAGTGTTTTTGAACGATTCTCTTGAGTGAATGAATCAATGACTCACTCATAAAGACTTCACTTGTTTCATTACTGGATGAATCAGTGTTTTTGAATTAATCTCTTGAGTGAATGATTCAATGACTCACTCATAAAGACTCACTTGTTTCATTACTGGATGAATCAGTGTTTTTGAACAAATCTCTTGAGTGAATGATTCAATGACTCACTCATAAAGACTTTACTTGTGTCATTACTGGATGAATCAGTGTTTTTGAATGAATCTCTTGAGTGAATGATTCAATGACTCACTCATAAAGACTTCACTTGTTTCATTACTGGATGAATCAGTGTTTTTGAATGAATCTCTTGAGTGAATGATTAAATGACTCACTCATAAAGACTTCACTTGATTCATTACTGGATGAATCAGTGTTTGTGAACGAATCTCTTGAGTGCATGATTCAATGACTCACTCATAAAGACTTTACTTGTGTCATTACTGGATGAATCAGTGTTTTTGAACAAATCTCTTGAGTGCATGATTCAATGACTCACTCATAAAGACTTCACTTGTTTCATTACTGGATGAATCAGTGTTTTTGAATGAATCTCTTGAGTGAATGATTCAATGACTCACTCATAAAGACTCACTTGTTTCATTACTGGATGAATCAGTGTTTTTGAATGAATCTCTTGAGTGAATGATTAAATGACTCACTCATAAAGACTTCACTTGATTCATTACTGGATGAATCAGTGTTTGTGAACGAATCTCTTGAGTGAATGATTCAATGACTCACTCATAAAGACTTTACTTGTGTCATTACTGGCTGGTTGATTGCTCCTGCCTGATCCTGCCTGCCTGATCGATTGCTCCTGTCTCCTGTGTGCCTCCTGTGTGCCTGTTTGTAGCTCTGTACAGCCTTGCTCACGTTTGAATCTTTATCTTGATATTTCCTCTTTATTCTACTGCTAAATATAACTTACTCATCACCATAAATTGTTTAGCTTTTAATCTAAATCACCATCACACGTTAGCATTTCGCTAGCCTGTTAGCTTGTCATCTCTGCACCCGGGTCTCCTGCTCTCTGAGTTCATTAGTTGGATTAGTAAATAGTGTCCAGCATACGATTGTGGTAAGTGGTAAATTGGATTAATCAACAAATACGGTAAGTCATGTCTTCTCCTGTCATTATCACTTGCACTTCATGCTGCATGTTTAGTATAGGCTTCTCCGCTGGCGAACAGGGCTTCACATGTGATAAATGTAAGGAGATAGTTAGGCTGACGGAGAAGATTTCAGAATTAGAAACACGCATCCATACTTTATCTGAGAGTAGTGAGAATGTAACAGCTTTAGACACTGATTTGGATGTGAATAGCTTAGTGAACTCTGTACATTCTTCGGTTCCGGCTGCAGGGCCCTCGCAGCAGGGCAACTGGGTGACAGTGAGGCAGCATAGTCGCAGACCAAAAAACCGCTTTTCCGTTCCGGTTAGAACATCAAACAGGTTCTCCCCTCTCAGTGAAGCACCCACTGAGTATCCTGTTGAAAGTGCCCTAGTCATTGGCGATTCTATTACACGGAATGTGAAGATACCAGCCACCATAGTCACTTGTTTACCGGGAGCCAGAGCGCCTGACATCAAAGCAAATTTAAAAGTGCTGGCTAAAGCTAATCGTAAATTCTCTAAGATTATTATTCACGTCGGCACTAATGATGTTCGACTTCGCCAGTCGGAGATCACCAAAATTAACATTAAAGAGGTGTGTGAACTCGCTAGTACGATGTCAGAGGCTGTTTATTGTTCTGGTCCGCTCCCCGTTAGAAGGAGTGATGAGATAGTTAGCAGGCTATCATCACTCAATGGCTGGTTGTCTAAGTGGTGTCTGCAAAATAACATAGGGTTCATAGACAATTGGAAAAGTTTTTGGGGCAGACCTGACCTGTTGAAGAAGGATGGCATCCATCCCTCCTGGGGTGGTGCCGCTCTTCTCTCTAGTAATTTGGCACATAGTCTTAGAGCTAAACCTTGACTCACTAGGGCCCAGGTCAGGAAGCAGACAAACTGGCTAAACCGACCGTCTGCTAGCTGTCTCATGTCACCGGAGTCAGATAAATCCCAGCACATAGAGACTCTTTCACCGAGATATTATCATATAGAGACTGTGTCTGTTCCCCGAATTAGTAAATACAAAAAAACATCAAAACCATTCAACAGTAAAAATTTAATTGATGTCCAACAAATAAACAAAAGATATAATACAGATGAACAATTGATAAAGCTTGGGTTGCTGAATATTAGATCCCTTTCCCCAAAAGCGCTTATTGTTAATGATATTATTAAAGATAATAATCTTGATGTGCTGTGTTTGACAGAAACCTGGCTAAAACCTGACGACTACATTACCTTAAATGAGTCCACCCCCCAAGATTATTGTTATAAACATGAGCCGCGTCTGAAAGGTAAAGGGGGAGGGGTTGCTGTAATCTATAATAATATCTTCAGTATTACTCAGAAGTCTAGTTTCAAATATAATTCCTTCGAAGTTTTGGTGCTTTATGTAACGCTATGTAGTGTACATGACAAAACCCGTTCAACATTGGTGTTAGCTACTGTATACAGGCCACCAGGGCATAATACAGACTTTATCAAAGAATTTGCTGACTTTCTATCAGAATTAGTACTGGCCGTAGATAAAGTACTAATTGTTGGTGATTTTAATATCCATGTAGACAACGAAAAAGACGTATTAGGATTAGCATTTAAAGATACACTAAACTCTATTGGAGTTAGGCAACACGTGTCAGGACCCACTCATCGCCATAATCATACTTTAGACCTAATATTGTCACATGGAATTAATGTTGATATCGTTGAAATTCTGCAGCAGAGCGATGACATCTCAGATCATTACCTAGTATCATGTATACTTCATTTAGCTAAGGTTGCAAAGCCGCCCCCTCGTTTCAAAAATGGCAGGACAATCACTGCCGCTACTAAAGATTGCTTTTTGAATACTCTTCCTCATCAGTATCATCTCCTCAGCAACCCAGATAGCATAGAAGAACTCGATGTTGCAACAGAAACTATTGACTCTCTCTTTTCCAGTACTTTAGACACAGTTGCTCCTCTGCGCTTAAAGAAGATTAAAGAAAATAGTCCAACGCCGTGGTACAACGAGCACACCCGGGCCCTTAAAACAGCAGCCAGAAAAATGGAGCGCAGCTGGAAGAAAACAAAACTAGAGGTCTTTCGAAATTCGTGGAAAGAGCACATGATCGCATACAGAAAGGCAATAAAAACCGCTAGATCTGATTATTTCTCAACTCTCTTGGAAGAAAACAAACACAACCCAAGGTATTTATTCGATACAGTGGCTAAATTAACCAAAAATAAAGCTTCAACTTCTGATGATTGTAAACAGCACAGCAGTAATGACTTTATGAACTTCTTCACATGTAAAATTGATAATATTAGGAAGAAAATTTTAACCATGCAGCCGTCTACTACAGTATCACATCAGACAGAGCATTGTAGTGTCACTGAGGAAAAATTACAATCATTCACTGCTATAGGAGAAAAAGAATTGGCTAAACTCGTTAAATCATCAAAATCAACAACATGTATGCTTGACCCTGTACCGACTAGGCTATTAAAAGAGATGCTACCAGAGGTCATAGATCCTCTTCTTAATATCATTAATTCATCTTTGTCATTAGGATATGTACCGAAAACTTTTAAGTTGGCTATTATTAAACCACTTATTAAAAAACCGCAACTTGATCCTACAGAATTAGTCAATTATAGACCAATCTCAAATCTACCCTTTCTGTCAAAAATACTTGAAAAGGCAGTGTCTTCACAATTATGTTCCTTTTTAGAAAGAAATGGTATCTGTGAGGATTTCCAGTCAGGATTTAGACCGTATCATAGCACTGAGACTGCTCTCATCAGAGTTACAAATGATTTACTCTTATCATCCGATCGTGGCTGTATCTCTCTATTAGTGTTACTCGATCTTAGCGCTGCATTTGATACCATTGACCACAACATTCTTTTGAATAGACTCGAAAATTATGTAGGTATTAGTGGAATTGCTTTATCATGGTTTAAATCATACCTATGCGACCGTTATCAGTTTGTAGCAGTAAATGAAGAGATGTCACACCGATCGCAAGTTCAGTATGGAGTACCACAAGGCTCAGTGCTAGGACCGCTGCTCTTCACCCTGTACATGCTACCACTGGGAGATATTATTAGGAAGCATGGCATTAGTTTTCATTGTTATGCTGACGATACTCAGCTCTATATTTCTTCACGCCCTGAAGAAATTTACCAATTCACAAGATTAACGGAATGCATAGCCGCCATAAAACATTGGATGACTGGTAATTTCCTGCAACTCAATTCAGAAAAAACTGAATTTTTAATTATTGGACAAAAAAGCTCCACAAGTAGTAACCTAGAATACTGTCTAACACTTGATGGCTGCTCTGTCAAGTCTTCGTCGTCAGTGAGGAACCTGGGTGTGCTCTTTGATACCAATCTTTCGTTTGAAAGCCACGTTTCTAGCATCTGTAAAACAGCTTTCTACCATCTTAAAAATATATCAAAATTACGGCACATGCTCTCAATGCAAAATGCTGAACAGTTAGTTCATGCGTTCATGACCTCAAGGCTAGATTATTGTAATGCTCTATTGGGTGGTTGCCCTGCTCGCTTAATAAATAAACTCCAGCTGGTCCAAAACGCAGCAGCTCGAGTACTTACTAGAACCAGGAAGTATGACCATATTAGCCCAGTTCTGTCAACACTGCACTGGCTACCTATTAAACATCGCATACATTTTAAAATCTTGCTTATTACTTACAAAGCACTAAATGGTTTAGCTCCCCAATACTTGAGCGAGCTCTTAACATATTATACTCCATCACGTCTACTGCGATCTCTAAATTCTGGCCAGTTGTTAATACCGAGAATATCCAAATCAACTGCAGGCGGTCGATCCTTTTCCTATTTAGCTCCTAAACTCTGGAACAGTCTTCCTAGCACTGTTCGGGAAGCAGACACACTCTGTCAGTTTAAATCTAGACTAAAAACACATCTCTTTACTGTGGCATACACATAAAACACTTTATCAATGAAATGATTGTTAGGCTGCATTAACTAGGTCAGCCGGAACCGGGAACACTTCCCATAACACCTGATGTACTCGTTACATCATCAGAAGAATGGCATCTACGCTAATGATATTCTCTCTGTTTTATCCCGAGGTTTACTGCAGTCAGCCAGATCTGGGCCATATCCTAATCAGATGGTGGACCAGAGAAGACCAACACAGGACCCCGAAGTGTCTGCAGAGACCGTGTCAATTATCCTCCCCCTGCAACTGCCTCATCGACACGGCATCTAAATAAACCCGTCACCAGTGTGATGACTCCGATTGTTCGAATATTATCATTAAATAATACTTAAATCGATATGTCATCCGCAATAAACCCGTCTCCAGCGTGTTGCCTCCGGTCCTTTGAATATTCCGATCTATTATGACCTCTGACCTGTAAAGCAGCCAGAATAATAATAATAATAATAATAATAATAATAATAATACGTTGTTTGTAAATTGGCCAGAGGAGAACTGGCACCCCGACTGAGCCTGGTTTCTCCCAAGGTTTATTTTTCTCCATTAGGTCACCTGATGGGGTTTGGGTTTCCTTGCCACTGTTGCCTCTGGCTTGGCGTGCTCAGTTGGGGACACTATATTTTTCAACTAAACATCGAAATAAATCTAATTAATAAACTAATTTAACCATGTAAACTAAATTACTGATCTAATTATTGATCTAAAGCCCACACTGTCACCGTATGGAAATTGAAATGAACTGATGACATCAAATGGCTATACAGCTGAATAAAATTAGGCTGCATTATTTTGCTGTTTAACACTGTAAAGCTGCTTTGAAACAATCTACATTGTTAAAAGCGCTATATAAATAAAGTTGACTTGACTTGACTTGATTACTGGATGAATCAGTGTTTTTGAATGAATCTCTTGAGTGAATGATTAAATGACTCACTCATAAAGACTTCACTTGTTTCATTACTGGATGAATCAGTGTTTTTGAATGAATCTCTTGAGTGAATGATTCAATGACTCACTCATAAAGACTCACTTGTTTCATTACTGGATGAATCAGTGTTTTTGAATGAATCTCTTGAGTGAATGATTAAATGACTCACTCATAAAGACTTCACTTGATTCATTACTGGATGAATCAGTGTTTGTGAACGAATCTCTTGAGTGAATGATTCAATGACTCACTCATAAAGACTTTACTTGTGTCATTACTGGATGAATCAGTGTTTTTGAATGAATCTCTTGAGTGAATGATTCAATGACTCACTCATAAAGACTTCACTTGTTTCATTACTGGATGAATCAGTGTTTTTGAATGAATCTCTTGAGTGAATGATTCAATGACTCACTCATAAAGACTCACTTGTTTCATTACTGGATGAATCAGTGTTTTTGAATGAATCTCTTGAGTGAATGATTAAATGACTCACTCATAAAGACTTCACTTGATTCATTACTGGATGAATCAGTGTTTGTGAACGAATCTCTTGAGTGAATGATTCAATGACTCACTCATAAAGACTTTACTTGTGTCATTACTGGATGAATCAGTGTTTTTGAATGAATCTCTTGAGTGAATGATTCAATGACTCACTCATAAAGACTTCACTTGTTTCATTACTGGATGAATCAGTGTTTGTGAACGAATCTCTTGAGTGAATGATTCAATGACTCACTCATAAAGACTTCAATACTGGATGAATCAGTGTTTATGAACTAATCCGTTTGAGTCTTGCTAGCGACACACACTAATCCTAGTCTATTCAATAGTACCTAAAAGCTTTGCACTGCAGGGATTGCTCTGTAAATTAAAGTGAGAACAGAACTAATGCATCTATGCTATTGTAATTACTGTAGTCTATGCCAGAGGCGTGACGCGATTGTGAAAATACCGTGTCAGGCTACACAAATATTGATCTTGACATTGCCTCTTGTCTTTTTTACATGTCTTACACTGTGCGTTTAACTTAAAATACTGAATTTTTGTTCAAGAAAACAGCCCTTAGTAATGAAGTGTAAGAGTGGACTCCTCCAGGTGTTCAATCTGCAGGGTTACCGAACGGCTAAAGAAACGTTATCAGAAAGATGGAAGAAAACTGTACATTTCTCCTCTATTTCCACCCACTGCAACTTATACCAGCGATGGAGATAAGCGCAGTTACAATAGCAAAATATGTGGGAGAGCGTTGCTATAATGTGACTATATTGTATTGCAATAGGGAGCACTTCAAAGTCAATACCAAATCAAAACTTCCAAAACGTAGAAAAATTTGGCGACCCGTTTACAATAGGCCTACAGCCTTTTACATTCTAACAAGTCAAGCCAAGCATAAGAATACTTGTTTACAATTGGTACTGCAGAGTGTTTACTACACTGTGCTACTGTAAAATAAAGAGCACTAGATGTGCTTTCTGTCGTCTGCTTTCCTTTCCATGAGTGTGTTTGAGGAGCCACGCCTCACGATGATCAACCAAACTCTTTTTCTCTCTTTTTGTTAATCTGTTAATTAAGTCAAATATATGTCACAAATTTATTCCTGATTTTTTTTATTTTTTATGTAACTCTAATGTAACTCTTTTTTTTAATCATCCTGGAGACCCGCCCTAGACCGTTGCGCTCGCAGCTCTTCCATACTTTTGCAGAGTTCGTGCACGACGCGGCTTTATAAACGGGAAAAAAAGAAAGAAAATGTTTTTTAAACGCATCTTCACAACTGTATATCACGTTTTTACATTACATTTCTGCATTTGGCAGACGCTTTTATCCAAAGCGACTTACAGTGCCCTTATTACAGGGACAATCCCCCTGGAACAAGTAAGGAATAATTGACTCCGGGGCGTTCAATTATTAGAATAATAATGCACACCCGAGGTGGTGATGCGGTCGCGACGAGAAGCGGAGTTACACCTCGGGTGTGCATTATTATTCTAATAACTGAACGGCCTGGAGTCAATTATTCCGCTTATACTACGGTTACCTTACCTCAAGACATCGATCCGATGATATATTTAAAGGGATTCGTCCGGTTTTTGTACTTAAATCGCTATTGTGAGCAGGACTATTTCTTCCGCGTCTCATCCATCGGCTCTTTTGTTAGTTCCCAAACGTCATTTTAAAGCTGTTAACGAAGGCTTGAGCCGTTGATAGCATTCTACTGCAGTTATTAATAAAGTTGTGAGAGAGAGAGAGAGAGAGAGAGAGAGAGAGAGAGAGAGAGAGAGAGTGCTTGTGTGAATTAGGCTGCCTCTGTGCGTCTTTAAACAGCTGTTATTACCTCACTAGTGAAAAAATGTCACGTGTAGCCTTTAAGTAGCTCCACTATAGGCGAACTGATCAAATGCTCAGGGCCTTTCTGTACAAATTGTAGTGTGTGTGTGAGCATGTGTGATTTCAGTCATGAGACAGAAAAGCTTGCCTCTGATGTCCGCTTCCGTTTGTTGGTTTTCATCTGGACTGTCTAATACTGCTGCCGCCCAGCTGTTGAACGTTTCATATTCACCGTAAATATTAAGATTTACTTTAGGAAAATCGTCTGTCATATTGTTGTTTTTTAGTCCTGTAATTTCCTATGCGAAGTGATATGGAACTGTAATGCGGTCAGGAGCTGCTGGAACTACGTTCGCTGTGCATCTCCCAGAAAATAATTGCACACCTCAGAACGTTCATCAGCCAATCAGATTCAAGCATTCAACGGCCCTGTAGTGTAACATGGAGTACAGTCCCTTGCTCAAGGACACACCGCTGGGATCAAAGCAGCAACCTTCTGTGTATCAGTTCCATGGTTTAACCCACTGGACCACCATCTCCTTGCTCAAGGACACACTGGTGGTGACCGCTGGGATCGAACCAGCAACCTTCTGCATATCAGTTCAGTGGTTTAACCCACTGGACCACCATCTCCTTGCTCAAGGACACACTGGTGGTGACCGCTGGGATCGAACCAGCAACCTTCTGCGTATCAGTTCCATGGTTTAACCCACTGGACCACCATCTCCTTGCTCAAGGACACACTGGTGGTGACCGCTGGGATCGAACCAGCAACCTTCTGCATATCAGTTCAGTGGTTTAACCCACTGGACCACCATCTCCTTGCTCAAGGACACACTGGTGGTGACCGCTGGGATCGAACCAGCAACCTTCTGCGTATCAGTTCCATGGTTTAACCCACTGGACCACCATCTCCTTGCTCAAGGACACACTGGTGGTGACCGCTGGGATCGAACCAGCAACCTTCTGCATATCAGTTCCATGGTTTAACCCACTGGACCACCATCTCCTTGCTCAAGGACATACTGGTGGTGACCGCTGGGATCGAACTAGCAACCTTCTGCGTATCAGTTCCATGGTTTAACCCACTGGACCACCATCTCCTTGCTCAAGGACACACTGGTGGAGACCACTGGGATCCAACCAGCAACCTTCTGCATATCAGTTCAGTGGTTTAACCCACTGGACCACCATCTCCTTGCTCAAGGACACACTGGTGGTGACCGCTGGGATCGAACCAGCAACCTTCTGCGTATCAGTTCCATGGTTTAACCCACTGGACCACCATCTCCTTGCTCAAGGACACACTGGTGGTGACCGCTGGGATCGAACCAGCAACCTTCTGCATATCAGTTCCATGGTTTAACCCACTGGACCACCATCTCCTTGCTCAAGGACACACTGGTGGTGACCGCTGGGATCGAACCAGCAACCTTCTGCGTATCAGTTCCATGGTTTAACCCACTGGACCACCATCTCCTTGCTCAAGGACACACTGGTGGTGACCGCTGGGATCGAACCAGCAACCTTCTGCGTATCAGTTCCATGGTTAAACCACTGGACCACCATCTCCTTACTCAAGCACACACTGGTGGTGACCGCTGGGATCGAACCAGCAACCTTCTGCGTATCAGTTCCATGGTTTAACCCACTGGACCACCATCTCCTTGCTCAAGGACACACTGGTGGAGACCTCTGGGATCCAACCAGCAACCTTCTGCGTATCAGTTCCATGGTTTAACCCACTGGACCACCATCTCCTTGCTCAAGGACACACTGGTGGTGACCGCTGGGATCGAACCAGCAACCTTCTGCGTATCAGTTCCATGGTTTAACCCACTGGACCACCATCTCCTTGCTCAAGGACACACTGGTGGTGACCGCTGGGATCGAACCAGCAACCTTCTGCGTATCAGTTCCATGGTTTAACCCACTGGACCACCATCTCCTTGCTCAAGGACACACTGGTGGTGACCGCTGGGATCGAACCAGCAACCTTCTGCGTATCAGTTCCATGGTTTAACCCACTGGACCACCATCTCCTTGCTCAAGGACACACTGGTGGTGACCGCTGGGATCGAACCAGCAACCTTCTGCGTATCAGTTCCATGGTTTAACCCACTGGACCACCATCTCCTTGCTCAAGGACACACTGGTGGTGACCGCTGGGATCGAACCAGCAACCTTCTGCGTATCAGTTCCATGGTTTAACCCACTGGACCACCATCTCCTTGCTCAAGGACACACTGGTGGTGACCGCTGGGATCGAACCAGCAACCTTCTGCGTATCAGTTCCATGGTTTAACCCACTGGACCACCATCTCCTTGCTCAAGGACACACTGGTGGTGACCGCTGGGATCGAACCAGCAACCTTCTGCGTATCAGTTCCATGGTTTAACCCACTGGACCACCATCTCCTTGCTCAAGGACACACTGGTGGTGACCGCTGGGATCGAACCAGCAACCTTCTGCGTATCAGTTCCATGGTTTAACCCACTGGACCACCATCTCCTTGCTCAAGGACACACTGGTGGTGACCGCTGGGATCGAACCAGCAACCTTCTGCGTATCAGTTCCATGGTTTAACCCACTGGACCACCATCTCCTTGCTCAAGGACACACTGGTGGTGACCGCTGGGATCGAACCAGCAACCTTCTGCGTATCAGTTCCATGGTTTAACCCACTGGACCACCATCTCCTTGCTCAAGGACACACTGGTGGTGACCGCTGGGATCGAACCAGCAACCTTCTGCATATCAGTTCCATGGTTTAACCCACTGGACCACCATCTCCTTGCTCAAGGACATACTGGTGGTGACCGCTGGGATCGAACTAGCAACCTTCTGCGTATCAGTTCCATGGTTTAACCCACTGGACCACCATCTCCTTGCTCAAGGACACACTGGTGGAGACCACTGGGATCCAACCAGCAACCTTCTGCATATCAGTTCCATGGTTTAACCCACTGGACCACCATCTCCTTGCTCAAGGACACACTGGTGGTGACCGCTGGGATTGAACCAGCAACCTTCTGCATATCAGTTCCATGGTTTAACCCACTGGACCACCATCTCCTTGCTCAAGGACACACTGGTGGTGACCGCTGGGATTGAACCAGCAACCTTCTGCGTATCAGTTCCATGGTTAAACCACTGGACCACCATCTCCTTACTCAAGCACACACTGGTGGTGACCGCTGGGATCGAACCAGCAACCTTCTGCGTATCAGTTCCATGGTTTAACCCACTGGACCACCATCTCCTTGCTCAAGGACACACTGGTGGTGACCGCTGGGATTGAACCAGCAACCTTCTGCATATCAGTTCCATGGTTTAACCCACTGGACCACCATCTCCTTGCTCAAGGACACACTGGTGGTGACCGCTGGGATTGAACCAGCAACCTTCTGCGTATCAGTTCCATGGTTTAACCCACTGGACCGCCATCTCCTTACTCAAGCACACACTGGTGGTGACCGCTGGGATCGAACCAGCAACCTTCTGCATATCAGTTCCATGGTTTAACCCACTGGACCACCAGCTCTATTTAATTTTGAAATGACAATATATGGCTATAGAGAAGGCACACAGACCCACGAGATCTCCAGAGAAGAGCTGTTGGGTTTAGACTGGAAATACTGGATCAGATTTTGGGCTGGAGGAGGAATTTGATCTCAAACCTTGTTTGTAGAATTGAGCATATCTCTTCATCTGTTCTCAGTGCCTTTGTGTAATTGTAGATCTATTTTGGACTTTATTGTATTTTCAGATGAGTTTTAGTTTTTCCAAATTATTATTTCAGTTATTTATTTTCTCTTTTTTTACAAATTATTATTATTATTTAATTTTTCTTTCTGTTTTTTATATTATAAATATTTTTTATGTTTCATATTATTATTATTATTTTAATTATTTTTTATTTTAAAATTATTTTTTATTTTAAAATTATTTTTTCTCTCTGTTTTTATTTTTTAAATTTGATTTATATATATTTTTGAAATTATCATTATTTTATTTATTTGTTTTCTTTTTAAAATGTATCCATTATTTTTATGTATTCATATTATTCATATAATTATTACTATTTTATTTATTTATTGCATTTATTTATTTTCTCTTTTTCTTTCTATTTTTTATTTATATTTATTTATAGTTTATTTATTTATTTATTTTTCAAACTATTATTTTATTTTTCTTTCTTTCCCTTTTAATTGATTTATTATTAAATTATATTATTATTATTATTTTATTAATGTATTATTATTTTATTAATTTATTTTTTTTTCAAATTATTATTGAACAGATGATGTTTGGGTGAACACATGCCAGACAGATATTGAGAAAGACGTAATTCTGTGTGTGTGTGTGTGTCTATCAGGATCACGAGCGCTCTGGTCTTTGTGTGACGCTTTGTTTACATCAGCAGGAGTTTGAACATCACATTTCATTGGTTCAGACTCATGCCATCAGAATGTGCTGTGAATCTTCTCAAATCCTGGAATACTGCGCTTTACAGCGATACCAAACTTGGGTATCATAGATAGAAAAACTGCAATGTTTCATGGGTTAGTAAAACAAAGGAAAGGTTTAGGACCTCTCAGAAAACACACAAATACAGAGACTTGAATTACTGTCTGGAGAACACATGTTTAATGAACACATTTTAGTGGAAACCTCAAACATCACATTTGTTTATCCCACTTGTTTAGCCAGTAGCTCATAATTAGCATTACAGCTCATTCTGCTAGCACGGGTCACACACACACACACACACACACACACACACACACACACACACACACACACACACACACACACACACACACACACACACACACACACACACACACACACACACACAAACACACACACACACACACACACTAATATAATAGTTCAATATAACCTTGCATGTTCTAGTCTCTCCAGTTTCTTCACTTCTTACGTCTATCCTCTGAAAAACTTGTCCTTTCAGTGAACATGTAGACTGATTTACTGTGAAGCTTTGCTCAACCTTTCCTCCAACACAATAACACTGACACTGAACCTAAAGTCTCATCTTACCTGGAGTCTCTGTTCTTGATATGTGAGTCTGAAGCGGATCAGAAATCTGTCGTGATGTCTATAGACCTGCTACTGAGGGAATGCCTCATGAACACATGCGCTGTTGGGAAATATTGGGAAAGATTGGAGAGGGGAGGTCAATGCCCCTTAGACCTTGAGATGCTTTCTGGCAGTAGAGACCACTGAATAGATGCCATTAGAAACAGTATGGATTTATGTTATGTAAGAGCCTGTGTTACTGTAATTCATGTGATGTGAAACGTGTATCTTGCATTGTTTGCTATTAAATGAGTGTTAAAAGGACTACATTGACAGATCACACTGTTGTGTTTCAGTGATCAAACCAAATTATCTCATTACATATTGCAATAACCTTCATGTAGAATGAAAAGATTTGAAAAGAAAAACATTTGAGATGCTTTTAGATCCAGCATGATTGACTCATGGAGTCTGGATTCCCAGAAGTCTATATTTTATAAATATGGTCCTTGGAAAAGGCTAATTGACTTTGTAATGGCCTTCGTTGTTATAGGAAGAAGGAGACGGGAACCGGCAAACATTTAAAGACTTTAATAAATAAACCAAATGAAAGTAAAAGAGGACGACTGCCACACACATACTAATAAAATGTAATATCGATTCCAGGCCTGGTCCTCTCTCGCCCCTTCACTGCAGTCGCTCGTGCTCATATGCCTTGAGCTCCCTCATGAGAGGACTCGAGACTCGCAGGTGATGCTCACACCGGTCTCGCTCGCTGCTCCCGCGGCTCTCGCTCGCCAACCTCGCCACAGACTTTATTGTGCTTCGGCTACTGTAGGTATTCCAGTGTGGACAAAAGCCATGCGTGTCTCTTCTGCAGGCTGTGAGATCAACACTCACTCTTTCAGAGCTTTTGCTGGCTCTGGGACACTCACTTGGCATTTCTCTCACTCCCTGCCTAGCAAAATATCACTCTGTAGCGGCAAAACAAGCTTCAAATTTCCAATTTTGTCCCTTGTTTCTTGGCCACTGTGAGAGGTGATGGTGCAATACTTCTGACGCGTGCAAAATAGCATGAATAGATCCAAAGAGGCTTGTTGATGTTTCAAAACGATAACTGAAGTTTATTAAATAAAAAATAAAGATGCATTGTAGCATAAATCAAACAAACAACTCCAAGGCTGCTTTCTGTCTTTCCCCATGTGTACGGTCAAAAACTGTGTGCTCTTGCACCAGCGCCCCCCTCCTGTCAGGGGTGGCATATCCTTTAAACTTTCCTCTCACCTATAGAGGGCACACACTCAAAGAAATAAAGAATTAATAATACAACAACAAAAATTATATTTAAATGAACAAATTGATAAAAATTAAATAAACTAGTAACTATGGCTCCTACACCCGGCCCCTAATTGAGGGTTAAAGCATCAATTACAATAAATTAAATGTAAATGGAGCCAAATGTGTCTACACAAAAAAATGAATACTCATCCTTATTCAGTTGTCACTTCTATTTTTTCAGACCTAATCTTCTGCATCTTCTATTAGCAGGCGAAGTTTCGTAATAGGTCTTTCCAAGAAACCAGTCTTTGTCTTAAGTTTAACAGTTCTTATGAGTCCTTTGGAATCAGGTAGAACTTCTGTTACTCTTCCAATAGGCCACGATCCACGAGGTGCTGAACTGTCCACGACTAGCACAATATCTCCTTTCTGCAGACCTCTTTTAGCAGTAAACCACCTTTGACGTTCCTGCAGTAATGGTAAGTATTCTTGTGACCACCTCTTCCAAAACAGGTCTGCTAAATATTGTACTTGCCTCCAACGACGTCTGATGTATACATCTGACCTTTGAAACAATCCAGGTGGCAATGTAGGGCTAGACTTTAAAAGGAGAATGTGATTTGGTGTCAGAGGTTCCAGATCATGATGGTCATCAGACAATGTGGTAATGGGACGACTATTCAAGATAGCTTCTATCTCACAAAAGAGTGTTTGTAGTTCTTCATCATCCAGGGTGTGTTGTTGTAGAATAGAGCATAAGATCTGTGTCACAGGTCGGAGCGGACCGCGTGAGTCCCGCTCCTCCCTTCTTTTTCACCTCGGGGAGGTTCCCAGTGATACCCCAGACGACCAGACACACGAGGACACTGGAGTAAAGTTTAAAATTACACTTCTTTATTTATATACTTAAAATTTGGGGGGGGGGAGGGGAAGTGAGGGGGCTAAAATCCAAAAGGACTGGAGAGTGAGGACGCCGCCTCAGAGCTCGCCGGCTCTTTCTGCAGGAGGACCTCAGATAAGTCGTTTCGTCCTGTTTCTCAATGTCTGGCTTCCATATCCTGCTACGTGCTCACTTGTCTCTGTCTTTCTGTTTCCCAGGGTGGACCTTGTGGGGGATTTACGCCACGGCTTGCTCCTTCTCAGACTCCGTAGACACGGTTCATCCGTTCTCTCTCCTTGTTCCAGGCTCTGTGATAGCGGTGGCTCAAAGGGCTTAACCACGGCGGGGGGGCTGGATCGGCCGCTTCTCTAGGTGGCTACACACAGGTAATGGCAGGTAAGTATGACTTTGCTCAATGGATATCACTCACAGACTCCGTAGACACGGTTCATCCGTTCTCTCTCCTTGTTCCAGGCTCTGTGATAGCGGTGGCTCAAAGGCTTAACCACGGCGGTGGGGCTGGATCGGCCGCTGCTCTAGGTGGCTACACACAGGTAATGGCAGGTAAGTATGACTTTGCTCAATGGATATCACTCACAGACTCCGTAGACACGGTTCATCCGTTCTCTCTCCTTGTTCCAGGCTCTGTGATAGCGGTGGCTCAAAGGGCTTAACCACGGCGGTGGGGCTGGATTGGGCGCTTCTCTAGGTGGCTACACACAGGTAATGGCAGGTAAGTATGACTTTACTCAAATGACATCACTCACAGACTCCGTAGACACGGTTCAGCCGTTCTCTCTCCTTGTTCCAGGCTCTGTGATAGCGGTGGCTCAAAGGGCTTATCCGCGGCGATGGGCTGTGTCGGCCACTTCTCTAGGTGGCTACACACAGGTAATGGCAGGTAAGTATGACTTTACTCAAATGATATCACTCACAGACTCCGTAGACACGGTTCAGCCGTTCTCTCTCCTTGTTCCAGGCTCTGTGATAGCGGTGGCTCAAAGGGCTTAACCACGGCGGTGGGGCTGGATCGGGCGCTTCTCTAGGTGACTACACACAGGTAATGGCAGGTAAGTATGACTTTACTCAAATGATATCACTCACAGACTCCGTAGACACGGTTCAGCCGTTCTCTCTCCTTGTTCCAGGCTCTGTGATAGCGGTGGCTCAAAAGGCTTAACCACGGCGGTGGGGCTGGATCGGGCGCTTCTCTAGGTGACTACACACAGGTAATGGCAGGTAAGTATAACTTTGTTCCGGGAGTATGTAGCGTTCTCCTCTCCTCAGGCCCTGCACACGCACACAGTTTCCTCTGACACAAGCACGTAACAATGGCTATTCAAGAGAGTGCTTACTTGGCTCCGGTCATGCTACCCCCGTAGAGACAGAGAATAGGGTGAGGTTCACAGCGTGAATGGTTAGAGCTAGTTACTCCGCCAGCTTCGGGATCGTACCTCCCCAGAGATTGGGTCAGCCTGGATAATGGTCTCGGGGACGACACGCACACACACACAGCACAACACAGCAGATTCCAAGTGTACACTCTCAAAGTCAAAATGCTGACTCACCCACGGCACTCTTCACACCAACCAGGTGTACTTAAGGTCCAGAGACCACTTTTCCCGCGTTGTTTATCTCAGGGGGAAGGGAAGATCGCTGAAGCGCTGGTATAGCAAAGAACCAACGAAAAGGACGTTGCTGCTACACCACCCCGGCGACTTTCACTGCCTGCCGGCTCTGGCTCTCCCACGCTCACTCTGCGCGGTGGGGCCACTCGTTTTCCTAGTTTCAACGTCACAAGGCTCACAGATGATAAACCTCCGATGAAGTTGTTACTGTATACGTTTCTCAGGGTACTCACACATTGATCAACCCGTGTGCTCGTCTTGTTCTCTCTTCCAGTGTCTGGCCCGTGTCCTGGCCGCTGTGCTCTCACTCCCGAAGGGATTGGCTCACCAGCACTTCCGGCAACTGTCCTGCATGTAACTTCTCAGAATCGAACACACACAGCACTTGAATCACAATGCAAACTCAGTCCGTATTATACTCAGCCTCGTCTCTTTTCTTCTCTTTATAGCTCTCCAGATCTTTGATCGCTCAGTCCACAATATCCACCTTGTGATATCCTTGGTTTGCCCAAATGCCCAGATCCTCTCGCCGCAACGGCTGGAAGCGGCTACCCCCATGCTCAGCTTGAGCCCGACCCGGAACTAACAGCTGCGGCTGTGTGTGACCGCTGCAATGACTGACACAGACTGACTTCTGGAGGCCCTCTTTATACTCCTCCTACCTCCCCTTCACCCAATCCAGAGATCGCGCCGTTTATTGGAGCACCTGTTGCCGATTCCTATGATTTTGGCGCGGGGACGGGAACCCGGAAGTAGTGGTGTTTGATCCGGGCGGAACAAATCTCCGCCACTATGGTTCCGCCCCAGGAAAAGTCACACCGTGACATCCTCCCCCGCCAAACCGTTCTAGTCCCTAGAACGCCTTTCGGCTGCCCATTCTCCATAGCGTGCTGGAGGCCGGCCACGGTTCTCCCGCTGGGACCGTCGTGGTGGCGAAACAGGGTTGATGCCAGCAGGCATATCCACTGGGTCTCTGGGGGCCATTTCTGCGGGGGCATTTACCCGTTCTCCTGGGATCACGGCCCATCCCGCTATCCACGGGGCTACAGCTTCAGGCTCCGTTGGCACCTCCTCTACGGGGCTGGGATAGTTCGGACAGGGGCGGATCATGTTCCGATGGACCACTCTATCGGGCCCGGCTTTCCCTTCGGGCCGAATCGTATACACCGGCTGTCCAGGCCGCTGTTGGCCCTGGATCACATACGGAGTAGTCTCCCATCGGTCACTGAGCTTCCCCTTTCCCTGTCGCCGGTTGTCCCTTACCAGGACCCTTTCTCCTGGAAGAAGGGGGGCCTCTCGAGCCGTCCGATCGTATAGCCTCTTGTTTTTCTCCCCAGCCACTCGGATCCGTCTCGAGACTTGCTCGTACGCAAAGTGAAGGCGCTGGTGGTGGCGCCCTACCCACTCGGTTACGTTCCCCTCCTCCTCGGTCGTTGCCATCCCCAGCATTAAGTCGGTGGGCATCCGCACGTGCCTGCCAAACATCAAATAAGTGGGGGCGTAGCCCGTGGTACTGTGCGTGCTGTTATTGTATGCCTGTATCAAATTTGGTAACGCACTCACCCAGTTGCTCTGGTGTTCCTGATCTAGCGTGCCTAGCAAGTTCAATAGGGTCTGGTTGAACCGCTCGCATCCGCCATTTCCCTGGGGGTGATAAGTGGTGGTATGAGTCTTGGTGCAGCCATACAATTGACACAGCTCTCTAATCACCCGAGACTCGAAGTTTGGCCCTTGGTCCGAGTGGAGAAACTCAGGGCAACCGAACGGCTGGAAGACAGCTCCCCACAGGGCAGTGGCAGTGGTGTTCGCCGTCTGGTCCAGGGTAGGAATGGCCCAGGCGTACTTGGTGAACAGGTCAGTGACTACAAGGATGTTCTGATAGCGGTCTACCGGCCGACCCAACGTCAAGAAGTCCATTGCGACTATGTGGAGAGGGGCCTTCGCCTGGATGGGGACCATCGGTGCTCGTGCTTCCTTCCTGGCTTTGAACAGGGTGCAACGGGGACAGGCCTGTACGAAAGTGCGTACCGTTGCTTCTAGCTTAGGCCAATAAAAGTGTCGCCTCAGGAGGGACACGGTCTTCTCGTGTCCTTGGTGGCCCAGCTGGTCGTGATAGGCTGTCAAGAGCCCTTGTACCTGGCCTTCGGGGACAACGATCTGCTGGAGTTCCTCGTCCAGCCCTGGACCTCGGACAGACCTACATAGTACTCCCTCCTTTACCCAGAGTCTGGCCCATTGTCCCAGCAGCTTCCCTCCTGTTCCCCCTTGGGTCCGTCGTTCGGTCACTGTCGGTTTTGGCCCCCGTTCCAACCATCGTGTCAGGATACTAATCTCCTCATCGGCCTGCTGTTGCTCCTTCCAGCGGTAGGGGTCCCATCCCCAGCTCGCAGGCATCGCCTCACATTGAGCCCCAGGCGCCTCCACAATGCCCACCATATACTCTTCCCCCTCGGGGTCCGACGTGGGTTCCGGTGGATCCCTCGGGCCTTGGGCTTCCGGGAGTCGGGACAGGGCATCAGCGTTGGTGTGTTCCCGTCCTGGCCGGTACTGGAGCTGATAGTTGTAATTGGCTAGCTGGGCCGCCCAACGCTGCTCAACTGCCCCCAACTTTGCCGTCTGCAGGTGTACTAATGGGTTGTTGTCCGTTACTACCGTCACCTGTGCACCCCACAGATAGTCTTTAAATTTCTCGCTGAGTGCCCATTTCAGCGCCAGCAGTTCCAACTTGAAGGAGCTGTAGTTGGCATCATTCCTCTCTGCTGGATGGAGGCTCCGGCTTGCGTAGGCTATTACCCTCTCCACGCCGTCCTGTTGCTGGGCCAACACGGCCCCTAAGCCCAGGTTGCTGGCGTCCGTGTACAGGACAAAGGGCTTGGAGAAGTCGGCATACGCCAGAATCGGCGCCTGCAGTAACTCCTGTTTCAGTCGCTGGAACGCAGCCTCACACTCAGGACTCCACAGGATAGCCGGGGATCCACGACCTCGGGGGCGTCCCGTCCCAGCCAGCAACTGATTCAGGGGCTTCGCGATCCCTGAGAAGTCCCTGATGAAGCGGCGGTAGTACCCTACGAAGCCCAAGAATGACCGGACTTGCCTCACGGTCTGCGGGGCAGCCCACTCCCGCACCACCGACACCTTCTCCGGGTCGACAGAAACTCCCGCCGCACCCACACGATGTCCCAAGAATTTGACTTCCCGCCGTAGCAGATGGCATTTGTCTGGTTGGAGCTTCAGCCCATACTTCTCCATGGCCCTGAAGACCTGCTCAAGGTGCTGCAAGTGGGAGTCGAAATCTGGGGAATAGACAATGACATCATCTAGGTATACCAGGGCGGACTCCATCAGCTGGCCTCCCAGGCACCGCTGCATCAGCCGCTGGAAGGTGGCAGGGGCGTTGCAGAGGCCGAAGGGCATCCGGTCCCATTCAAAGAGACCGAACGGGGTGGTAAAAGCGGTCTTCTCCTGATCGGCCTCGGCCACTTGTACCTGCCAGTAGCCACTTGCTAAGTCCAACGTGGAGTACCATGCCGAGCGGGTCAAGCCGGCCAGGGAGTCCTCGATCCGGGGTAGGGGGAACGCGTCTTTTTTAGTGACCAGGTTCAGCTTCCGGTAGTCAACACAGAACCTCCATGCGCCTGTCTTCTTTTGCACCAACACAATGGGAGCTGCCCACGGGCTGCTGCTCTCCCTGACAACCCCTCGGTCGAGCATACTCTGTAGAAGTGTGCGGACCTCTGTATACAGGGTAGGCGGAACGGGTCGATACCTTTCTCTGCTGGGCTCTGCCTCCCCCGTGGGGATCCGGTGCTGCACGACATTGGTGCAGCCGTAGTCCTCCTCGTGTGCCGAGAAGACATGTTGCCACTTGCCCAGCAGGTCTCGCAACTTCCTGGCCTGTGCTGGTCCCAACTCCTCCCCTTGCAGGGAATTTCCCCTCAGGTGGCCGGGCACTTCCTCCCCCAGACTCTGGGGCGACGAGCTTGCTTGGGTAAGGGCCACTTCCACCACAGCGGGGCGTACCTGGCGAAAGCTCACGTCCTTGTTCTCCCGCACATTTACATTTACATTTACATTTATGCATTTAGCAGACGCTTTTATCCAAAGCGACTTAAAAAAATTTTTTTATTTATTTTTTTTTATTTATTTATTTATGAGGTTAAGTGCTCACGGAAGAACTGAGTTTTAAGGTGACTTTTGAATGATGTCAATGATTCTGCATTTCGGATGGTGTTGGGAAGATCGTTCCACCAGCTGGGAACGTTGAATGAAAATGTTCTGGAAAGGGATTTTTTCCCCCTCTGTGACGGTACCACAAGCCGTCGTTCCTTTGCTGAGCGAAGGCTTCTGGTTGGGGTGTGGATTTGTAGAATGGAGTCAAAGTAAGTCGGAGCTGAGCGCGTGGTGGCTCTGTATGCAAGGGTCAGCGCCTTAAACTTGATGCGAGCAGCGAGTTGTAGCCAGTGCAGGGAGATGAAGAGAGGTGTGACGTGGGTCCTTTTGGGCTCGTTGAAGACAAGACGTGCTGCTGCATTCTGGATCATTCGAAGTGATTGGATCGCACAAGAGGGGAGTCCAACCAGAAGCGCATTGCAGTAGTCCAGTCTAGAAATAACCAGGGCCTGGACAAGAAGCTGTGTTGCGTGCTCTGTTAGGAACGGTCTAATCTTCCTGATGTTGTGGAGCGCAAACCGGCATGAGCGAGCTGTCTTAGAGATGTGTTCTCTGAAGGACAGCTGGTCATCAAATGTTACTCCAAGATTTCTGACTGACTTTGATGGGGAAATCAAGGATGTACCTAACTGGATGGTGAAATCATGTTGTATGGTGGGACTGGCGGGGAAGATGAGAAACTCAGTCTTTGCCAGGTTAAGCTGCAGGTGATGTTTTCTCATCCATGCCGAGATGTCAGCCAGACAGCTGGAGATTCGTGCAGCTACTGTGGGGTCGTCTGGGTGAAATGAAAGGTAGAGCTGAGTGTCATCAGCATAGCAGTGGTATGAGAAGCCATGTGCCTGAATGATGGGTCCCAATGAAGTAGTGTAGATGGAGAAGAGGAGAGGACCAAGCACCGAGCCCTGGGGAACCCCAGTGTTCAGTGGATGTGCTTGGGATTCCTCACCTCTCCAGGCAACCTTGAAAGACCTACCTGTGAGATAGGACTCGAACCAAAGGAGCGGAGTCCCTGTGATGCCCAGTGATGAGAGGGTGGACAGAAGAATCTGATGATTGACCGTGTCAAAGGCCGCAGATAGATCGAGCAGGACGAGGACTGAAGATTTGGAGTCAGCTTTAGCTATCCGCAGGGCTTCAGTGACCGACAGTAGTGCAGTCTCCGTGGAGTGGCCCCTTTTGAAACCTGATTGGTTGATGTCCAGCTGATTATTCTGTGATAGGAAGGATGAAACCTGATTGAAAACAACTCGTTCAATTGTTTTTGCTATGAATGGTAGTAGAGAAACAGGTCTGTAGTTTTCTATGAGTGATGAGTTTAGCGTGGGTTTCTTAAGCAGTGGAGTTACCCGAGCCTGCTTGAATGTGGTAGGGAAGATGCCGGTGCTGAGAGATGTGTTGATGATGTGAGTGAGTGCTGGTAGGATTGTAGGAGAGATGGCTTGAAGGAGGTGTGAAGGAATGGGATCAAGAGGACAGGTGGTAGGATGGCTAGAGAGGAGAAGTTTAGATACTTCAGTCTCAGTGAGTGTAGAAAATGAGAAGAGAGGATGTTTGGTTGTGGATGTGGCTGAACTGAAGTCCACAGTGCGAGTGGGTGAGAACTGACTGCTGATGGTTGTTGTTTTATTTGTGAAGAATTGTGCAAAATCGTCTGGAGATAGGGAGGTGGTGGGAGGTGGTGGGGGAGGGCAGAGGAGAGAGTTAAATGTTCTGAACAGTGTGCGTGAGTTTGAGGTGCTGTTGATCTTATTTTGGAAATAAGAAGATTTGGCTGCATGTACTTCATCCGAGAAGGATGAGAGCAGGGACTGATACTTACCCAGATCGGATGGGTGGTTAGATTTACGCCAAGTTCTCTCTGCTGCCCTGAGTATCGTCCGGTGTTCACGGATAACATCAGACAACCAAGGGTTAGAGGGAGTGGCTCGAGCTGGCTTGGAAGAAAGAGGGCAAATACTGTCTAGGCAAGAAGTTAAGGTGGAGCATAGAGTGTCGGTTGCAGACACTCACAGACGCTTATTAGAAAGAGCAGCGGGTGTTGCTGAGTCTTCTGGGCGAACCCAGGTCTCAGTCAAGGCCAAGATTTTGAGAGCAGATTGAGTGGCAAAGGCTGGAATGAAGTCAGCTTTATTGACCGCTGACTGACAATTCCATAGGCCCACAGAAAAAGAGGGAGGAGTATTAGCGGAGAAAGGAATAGGACGTAGATTAGCAAGGTTGCGGTGTCGTGTAGGTCTGCGTGTAGTAGTGGGGCGTGGTTGAGAGATAACGGGAATGGACTGTACACACATGGTTAGAGAGAGAAGGAAGGTTAAAGAGGAGAAGAGAATGAGATGGCTATGCGCCTTACCGGAGTCCTTGCCTCGGAGGAGTCGCGCAGAGGAAGAGTCGAATACAGATGTCTTTACCCGTGTCGGTCTTCACACGCGGAGGCTGAAAACGCGGGCTGAACGCTTCCGCTGACGCTTCCGCGCCAGCTGTGGAACGCTCGTTAAATAGATACTATTCACTGCTCGAGTAAGATCAGGTGGGACCTCGGCAGGCTCTGCTAATTATACTTAAACGCCCGTCAATGACTTCAAATCAAAACCAATCTCAGCCTGAATAGGAACAGTTACTTAAGTGCAAAAGGCTCGTTCAGTATTATAACGAACTCGTATATTATTCAAATGCGCTTTACTATGACAGGATCAATTGCACACAGACAGAATAAGCCAAACGCAATACCAGTATAGGACAAACAGCACTGTTCTAGCAAGTACAACTTTAAGCCGAGTAACACAAGTGCAGAAAGAGTTCAGAACACTTACATGCGCGCTCGTCCGATCTGCTTCATTCGCCGTTCGCTTCCCGAATGAAAGAATATCTGATTTCTATTTATCTAATGTTTTTCGTTCGCCCGGCAGGCTCTGCTAATTATACTTAAACCGCACCTGGTGGGGTTCTACCAGCGTCACCTTGACCAGCCGCTGGTGTTTGTGTAGGTGCACGACATGGGGCGTCCCGTTCCGAACTTTCACCGGGACCCGTCCTCTTCGTACTACGGCCAAGCCTCTGGCGACTTCTACCTGTTGGCTATCCCAATGGGGCTCCACCAGCACCCACTCTTCTGGTCCCACGTCCCGCTGGGGGACTCGTACCCATACTAGGGCCTCACTGTTCGCTGGCACGGACAAGGCGTACCGGCATGCTACCCGACCAGCTCCTTCGCGGCCTTGCCGGGCCCGGGACATCCGAATTCGTCGACAGTCAGCCGCGACACGTTCCCATTCCTGTCGTTCAGCCGGTGGGATCCTTCGAGCGGGCCTTGCCCGAAACAGTTCTTCCCAACACGCTGATAATACGTTCATACCTAGTAGGGCCCGGTGACTCCCCAAGCAGTGGTCCTGTACGATGATCACTCCTTTCTGGGGCACGACAACTCCGTGGATCTCCAAGTCCGTCAGCCTGTAGCCAATGTAGGGGATGTCTAGACCGTTCGCTCCTTTCAGGGTGAGCCAGGGGGCCTCCGTCCCATGCATCCTCTGGTTTCCGAACAGCTCTTGCGACAGGCTTTCTGCAAACAAGGTCACCTGGGATCCAGTGTCGATGAGACAGGGCACCTTCACACCGCACACCTGGACCTCCACCACTGGGCTATGCCCAACCAGCCTGTCCTTGGAGCCTGCTCTAACGGGTGGGTCATCTAAGGGGGTCCCGACCACACGACCCACTGTGGCCGGTCGACCTAAAAACCCCCCTCCGAACCTCTTCGGGGGCCACACTGTCGGCTGTAGTGGCCTGGTTGGCCGCAGCGGTTGCATATAGGTCGCCCTTGCTCGTCCCATTCGAACTGGGGTCGGTTGGGTCGATTGGGTCGCCTCCCTGAATCCCTGTTCCCATCAGAGTATGCACGGTCCAGAGAGATGGGCCTCACCTCTTGCCTGGTAACCCCAAGGCGTAGCTCGTCCACTAGCGTCTTGGATAGCTCCGCAATCTGCTCCCGGACGTCCTTTAGGAGTTCGAGTTTCAGAGTCTGTTTCCAATCCGCCATGTCGGGGACAGCCGCTGCGGAACTACTTACGGCCGCACACACAGGGGGCTCTTTCACCTCAGCCTGGTCGATCTCCAATGCCACCGCTTCTTTCTTTAAATCTTCAAAGGTAAGTTCTGGCTCCCTTCTGAATTGTACTCTGAGACCCTGGCGTACTGGGCCTTCCCTTAACCCCAGCAGGAATTGGTCCCTCAACAGGGTCTCGCTGTTGCCGAGACCATGGTCTGGGCGTCCCTGTAGCCTGGTAACCTGCTCTCGTAGTTGGAGGGCGAAAGCTCTGACGGATTGGCGGGGGCCTTGCTTGCTACTGAAGAACTGGGCCCGGAGAACCGCAGTTGGGGTGGCATCACCATACCTTTCCGTCAGGAATCTGAACACAGACTGAGCGGTGGCTCGGACGGCTTCGGGGGCGGCTTGGACTTCCCGCCGTGCTTCTCCTTCAAGGGAATTAAGGGCAAACTGCAGCTGTTGGGTCGCGCTCAGTCCCTGTAGCCCGGCCAGATACTCGATCTGAGCCCGCCATTCGGAGAGGCGTATCTCTGACTCACTTCCTCCATATTTCTGGACCCAGGGGTTTCCCATGAATACTGGCATGACTCAGGGTGGGGCCTCCAGTGTCTCGTCGTCGGCCATCTGAGGATCCCTGGTCGCTCAACCCGAGGTGAAACCCTGCCGACTACGCCAAATCTGTCACAGGTCGGAGCGGACCGCGTGAGTCCCGCTCCTCTCTTCTTTTTCACCTCGGGGAGGTTCCCAGTGATACCCCAGACGACCAGACACACGAGGACACTGGAGTAAAGTTTAAAATTACACTTCTTTATTTATATACTTAAAATTTGGGGGGGGGAAGGGGAAGTGAGGGGGCTAAAATCCAAAAGGACTGGAGAGTGAGGACGCCGCCTCAGAGCTCGCCGGCTCTTTCTGCAGGAGGACCTCAGATAAGTCGTTTCGTCCTGTTTCTCAATGTCTGGCTTCCATATCCTGCTACGTTCCCGAGATCCTGAACGGTGACGAGCGCATCGGAGCTGTCGTGTTGCACGCGGGAACGAACGACACCAGGCTGCGGCAGACGGAGGTTCTGAAGAAGGACTACAAGAGCCTGATCGAGACGGTGCGCAGAACATCGCCTGAAGCAGCGATCATCGTGTCTGGACCTCTTCCCACGTACCGACTAGGACACGAAAAGTTCAGTAGATTATTTGCTCTAAATGAATGGTTAATGTCATGGTGTAATGAACAGAAGCTGCTCTTTGTAAATAATTGGAATCTTTTCTGGGAGCGACCTAGGCTCTTCCCACCTGATGGCCTTCACCCCAGCAGAATCGGAGCGGCTCTTCTGTCGGACAACATCTCCAGGGCGTTACACACCACCATATGACTAGTAAGTACAGATCACAGTCTTTCCTGTACTAACTTAATTGACATAAGTACCAATGTAGAACATTATATAGAAACTGTGTCTATTCCTCGTTTAGTGAGATCAAACATTAAATCTACTGTAAGATCCAGGAAAAATCTAATTGTGATTAAACCAGAAAATCTCAATATTAGTGAACAAAAACAATTGTGTCCTAATTTAATTAACATAAGTACCAATGTAGAACATTATATAGAAACTGTGTCTATTCCTCGTTTAGTGAGGTCAAACATTAAATCTACTGTAGGATCTAGAAAAAATCTAATTGTGATTAAACCAGAAAAGCTAAATATTAGTGAACAAAAACAATCTCTAAAACTAGGTCTTCTAAACATTAGATCGCTCACACCTAAGGCAGTTATTGTAAATGAAATGGTCACAGATAATAGTTTCGATGTACTTTGCCTTACTGAAACCTGGCTTAAGCCCAATGATTATTTCGGTCTAAATGAGTCTACTCCGCCAGGATACTGTTATAAGCATGAGCCCCGTCTGATTGGTCGTGGCGGCGGTGTTGCAACAATCTATAGAGATATTCTTAATGTTACTCAGAAAACAGGTCACAGGTTTAATTCGTTTGAAGTACTAGTGCTAAATGTTACGCTCTTAGATGCAAGAAAGAAATCCATATTATCTCTAGCCTTGGCTACTGTGTATAGACCTCCAGGGCCCTATGCTGATTTCTTAAAAGAGTTTGCAGACTTTCTCTCAGATCTGTTGGTCAACGTCGATAAAGCATTAATTGTTGGAGATTTTAACATACACGTAGATAACACAAATGATGCATTAGGGGCTGCGTTTACAGATCTATTAAACTCCTTCGGGATCAAGCAAAACGTCACTGGTCCCACTCATCGTCTTAATCACACACTAGATTTAATTATATCACATGGAACCAACCCAACCGAAATAGATATTATACCGCAAAGTGATGATGTCACTGACCATTACATGGTAACTTGCATACTGCGTACTGCTGAAATCTGTCATGTTGCGCCACGTTATCGACCAGGCAGAACAATCATTCCGACCACCATAGATAGATTCTCAAATAGCTTACCTGATCTGTCTCAGCTGCTCAGTGAACCCAAACAAACAGATGAACTAGAGGAAATGACTAGCAGTATGAGCACCATTTTATCTAGCACATTAGAAATAGTTGCACCAATTAGATTAAAAAAGGTTAGAGAGAAACCTAAAGCACCATGGTACAACAGTGCTACACATGTTATCAAGAGAGAAACTCGTAACTTAGAGCGTAAATGGAAACAAACTAATTTAGAGGTCTTTAGAATCGCGTGGAGAGATAGTATGTCACGTTATAAAAAGGCCCTAAAAGCAGCCAGGGCTGAGCATCTCCGCAAACTAATAGAAAATAATCAAAATAACCCAAGGTTTTTATTTAACACCGTGGCTAGACTAACAAATAAACAAGCATCGCCTGAGCAAAATATTCCGTTACAGTTTAGTAGTAATGATTTTATGAATTTCTTCACTGAGAAAATAGAAAACATCAGAAATAAAATTGTAAATGTAAAATCTTTAATGATGTCTTATGATTCAACCGCTACCATCGCCCCTCAAGAACTACTACACCGCTTTACAACTATAGGACAGGAAGAGCTAAATAAACTTATCATTGCATCTAAACCAACAACATGTTTATTAGATCCAATACCCACTAAACTACTCAAAGAGTTGTTACCTGTAGTGGAAGAGCCTCTTCTCAATATTATTAACTCGTCTTTATCTTTAGGTCATGTTCCAAGAATATTCAAGCTGGCAGTCATAAAACCTCTCATTAAGAAGCCACAATTAGATCATAATAACCTAGCAAATTACAGACCAATTTCAAATCTTCCATTTATGTCTAAAATACTAGAAAAAGTTGTGTCCGCTCAATTGTGCTCTTTCTTGCAAGAAAATGATATCTATGAAAAATTTCAATCAGGATTCAGGCCGCATCATAGCACAGAAACTGCGCTCGTTAAAATCACAAATGATTTACTTCTAGCTTCTGACCAAGGCTGTATCTCAATACTAGTTCTACTCGATCTTAGTGCTGCATTCGATACTATAGATCATAAAATACTCATAGATCGACTGCAAAATTATACTGGTGTTCAGGGACAGGCACTAAACTGGTTTAGATCGTACTTATCAGACCGCTCCCATTTTGTCTGTCTAAATGGGGAAAAATCCAGGATGATGTCAGTAGACTATGGGGTGCCGCAAGGATCCGTATTAGGCCCTCTTCTATTCTCAATATATATGCTGCCACTTGGTAATATTATAAGAAAACATGGAATTAATTTCCACTGTTATGCTGATGACACTCAATTATATATTTCATCACGACCGGATGAAAACGCTAAATTATCTAAACTGACAGCGTGTGTTGAAGATATTAAATACTGGATGACGTGTAATTTTCTGCTATTAAATTCAGATAAAACGGAGGTATTACTTATTGGTCCAAAAAACTGCCCACAAAACCTCGCACAATACAACTTTACCTTGGAAGGATGTCCTGTCACTTTATCCACTACAGTAAAAGACCTAGGTGTTATACTAGACCGCAACCTGACATTCGAAAATCATATTTCATATGTTACAAGAACGGCATTTTTCCACCTTAGAAATATTGCTAAGCTACGTAACATGCTATCTATTCCTGATGCAGAAAAGTTAGTTCATGCATTCATGACCTCGAGATTAGATTACTGTAATGCTTTATTAGCTGGTTGTCCTGCATCCTCAATAAACAAACTACAGTTAGTCCAAAACGCAGCTGCTAGAGTTCTTACTAGGTCAAGAAAATATGATCATATAACACCAATTTTATCATCTCTACACTGGTTACCTATTAAGTTCCGTATCAATTACAAAGTATTGCTACTGACCTATAAAGCCCTAAATGGTTTAGCTCCAGTGTATCTAACGGATCTTCTATCGCCCTACAACCCATCGCGCCCTTTAAGATCACTAAACTCTAGGCTTCTGGTCATTCCTAGGATATCTAAGTCCACTAAAGGAGGGAGGGCTTTTTCACATTTGGCTCCTAAACTCTGGAACAGTCTTCCTGATATTGTTCGAGGTTCAGACTCGCTGTCCCAGTTTAAAACTAGATTAAAGACACATCTCTTTAGCCAAGCATTCACATTATAATTACCTTTTATACTACAGTTAAATCGGAACAACAGCATTAATATAATATTCTGAACAGCAGCTACGCTAATTATTTCCCATCTGCTTTTCTGTTGTTATCTCGGGACACTAGTCCCGAGGTAAATAGTTCGTCAGCTCCGGTTGGTATCCAGCCTCTCATGAAGACTTCGGATGCCCCAAAACCTGTGATGAGACGACTCCACGCCTGTGAAGAGACGACTCAACGCCAGCGTTGTTATGGCCTAAATTAATACAAGACTGATTAACTTTTTCGAACATTATCCTTTAACATTGTCTTTCTAACATTTTTTATACTGTTCATCTATGAAATGCACTTTCTGTAAAGCTGCTTTGAAACAATGTGTATTGTGAAAAGCGCTATACAAATAAATTTGAATTGAATTGAATTGAATACGTGCTCACTTGTCTCTGTCTTTCTGTTTCCCAGGGTGGACCTTGTGGGGGATTTACGCCACGGCTTGCTCCTTCTCAGACTCCGTAGACACGGTTCATCCGTTCTCTCTCCTTGTTCCAGGCTCTGTGATAGCGGTGGCTCAAAGGGCTTAACCACGGCGGGGGGGCTGGATCGGCCGCTTCTCTAGGTGGCTACACACAGGTAATGGCAGGTAAGTATGACTTTGCTCAATGGATATCACTCACAGACTCCGTAGACACGGTTCATCCGTTCTCTCTCCTTGTTCCAGGCTCTGTGATAGCGGTGGCTCAAAGGCTTAACCACGGCGGTGGGGCTGGATCGGCCGCTGCTCTAGGTGGCTACACACAGGTAATGGCAGGTAAGTATGACTTTGCTCAATGGATATCACTCACAGACTCCGTAGACACGGTTCATCCGTTCTCTCTCCTTGTTCCAGGCTCTGTGATAGCGGTGGCTCAAAGGGCTTAACCACGGCGGTGGGGCTGGATTGGGCGCTTCTCTAGGTGGCTACACACAGGTAATGGCAGGTAAGTATGACTTTACTCAAATGACATCACTCACAGACTCCGTAGACACGGTTCATCCGTTCTCTCTCCTTGTTCCAGGCTCTGTGATAGCGGTGGCTCAAAGGGCTTAACCGCGGCGATGGGCTGGGTCGGCCACTTCTCTAGGTGGCTACACACAGGTAATGGCAGGTAAGTATGACTTTACTCAAATGATATCACTCACAGACTCCGTAGACACGGTTCAGCCGTTCTCTCTCCTTGTTCCAGGCTCTGTGATAGCGGTGGCTCAAAGGGCTTAACCACGGCGGTGGGGCTGGATCGGGCGCTTCTCTAGGTGACTACACACAGGTAATGGCAGGTAAGTATGACTTTACTCAAATGATATCACTCACAGACTCCGTAGACACGGTTCAGCCGTTCTCTCTCCTTGTTCCAGGCTCTGTGATAGCGGTGGCTCAAAAGGCTTAACCACGGCGGTGGGGCTGGATCGGGCGCTTCTCTAGGTGACTACACACAGGTAATGGCAGGTAAGTATAACTTTGTTCCGGGAGTATGTAGCGTTCTCCTCTCCTCAGGCCCTGCACACGCACACAGTTTCCTCTGACACAAGCACGTAACAATGGCTATTCAAGAGAGTGCTTACTTGGCTCCGGTCATGCTACCCCCGTAGAGACAGAGAATAGGGTGAGGTTCACAGCGTGAATGGTTAGAGCTAGTTACTCCGCCAGCTTCGGGATCGTACCTCCCCAGAGATTGGGTCAGCCTGGATAATGGTCTCGGGGACGACACACACACACACAGCACAACACAGCAAATTCCAAGTGTACACTCTCAAAGTCAAAATGCTGACTCACCCACGGCACTCTACACACCAACCAGGTGTACTTAAGGTCCAGAGACCACTTTTCCCGCGTCGTTTATCTCAGGGGGAAGGGAAGATCGCTGAAGCGCTGGTATAGCGAAGAACCAACGAAAAGGACGTTGCTGCTACACCACCCCGGCGACTTTCACTGCCTGCCGGCTCTGGCTCTCCCACGCTCACTCTGCGCGGTGGGGCCACTCGTTTTCCTAGTTTCAACGTCACAAGGCTCACAGATGATAAACCTCCGATGAAGTTGTTACTGTATACGTTTCTCAGGGTACTCACACATTGATCAACCCGTGTGCTCGTCTTGTTCTCTCTTCCAGTGTCTGGCCCGTGTCCTGGCCGCTGTGCTCTCACTCCCGAAGGGATTGGCTCACCAGCACTTCCGGCAACTGTCCTGCATGTAACTTCTCAGAATCGAACACACACAGCACTTGAATCACAATGCAAACTCAGTCCGTATTATACTCAGCCTCGTCTCTTTTCTTCTCTTTATAGCTCTCCAGATCTTTCATCGCTCAGTCCACAATATCAACCTTGTGATATCCTTGGTTTGCCCAAATGCCCAGATCCTCTCGCCACAACGGCTGGAAGCGGCTACCCCCACGCTCAGCTTGAGCCCGACCCGGAACTAACAGCTGCGGCTGTGTGTGACCGCTGCAATGACTGACACAGACTGACTTCTGGAGGCCCTCTTTATACTCCTCCTACCTCCCCTTCACCCAATCCAGAGATCGCGCCGTTTATTGGAGCACCTGTTGCCGATTTCCTATGATTTTGGCGCGGGGACGGGAACCCGGAAGTAGTGGTGTTTGATCCGGGCGGAACAAATCTCCGCCACTATGGTTCCGCCCCAGGAAAAGTCACACCGTGACATCTGCCTCACCATTCGAATGAGTCTCTCCCGCACTCCGCCATGATGTGAAGCTGATGGAGGATTGAATGTCCACTGAATTCCTTTTTGGAGCATTGCCTTCTGGATTCTGCTTTGGTTCCATTCTGAAAGTGAATTCTGTAACTCTCTTTTTGCACCCACCAGGTTAGTACCGTTGTCAGACCGAATATGCAGTACTTGACCTCTTCTGGCTATGAATCGTCTTAAAGCGTCAATGCAGGAATCGGTGCTCAGTGAGTGAGCCATCTCTAGGTGAACCGCTCTGCTTGTCATACAAGTGAAAATGACTCCATACCTTTTTACTTGACTTCTACCTCTTTTTGTCTTGAAAGGCCCAAAGTAGTCAACGCCAACATTGCTGAAAGGTGGAAGATCTGCTCGTAGTCTTTCCTTTGGTAAATCTGCCATCTTTTGCTCTCCTATCTTTCCTCTTACACGCTTGCACACCACACATTTAGAAATAACTTTTCGGGCTGCAGAATTGGCACTTATAATCCAATATTTCTTTCTTAGGTGTGAGAGAACATGGTTTCTGCCAGCATGTCCAAGCTGTTCGTGTAGGTGTTGAAGAATAAGTGTGGAGATGTGAAGATCTTTTGGAAGTATAATTGGTCGCTTTGACTCATCAGGCATTGCAGACTTGTCCAATCTTCCACCGACCCTCAAAATTCCATCATCCACCACAGGATCTAGCTTGTACAGGCTGCTGAATCTATTCAAGCGCTTTCCAACAAATGATGCCTTTTCAATTCTTGACATTTCCTCCGAATACCTTTGTCTCTGGCAAAATTCCACGATGGCCTTTTCAGCTTTCAAGAGATCATCCAGGGTTATGGACTGTCCTCCAAGTGATGTCTTGAACGCTTTCATTTCACCGCATACCTTGTTTTGGCTCTGAGTGTCCTTATTCACGCAGGTTGCCTGTATTTCTTTTCTTTTTGCACTGAGCAAGCAAAGGATATTCTTGAACTTCAAGAACGATGCTACCGCCATCTTCAGCTTTGTCCAACTTGAGAAGTAGTTAAGTAGTTGGCAGGTAGGATTTCCATTGTCTTTAATGACAGTACTATACACAGTGGTGTTCCTTTTAACTTCAAGATCATGTAGAGATAGAGACATGGGTACCATGGACTCTTTAGGCCATTCCTCTTTTTTCTTCCATAGAAAGTCTGGTCCATGGATCCACTCTTTGCACTTCACCAATGTGCTGGCAATCACCCCTCTTGATGCTAGGTCAGCAGGGTTCTGCTTTGTTCTAATGAATTTCCACTGTGCAACATCTGTGTTTTCCCTAATGACAGAGATCCTATTAGCTACAAATGTGTGGAATCTTGCATTCTCATTTGCAACATATTTCAGCACTGACTGACTATCAGTCCAAAATGTTGAGGTTTTCAGATCTAGCTCCAATGCCCTCCTTAACATGATATCCACTCTGACCGCTAGCACTGCGGCTGTAAGTTCTAGACGTGGAATTGTGACTTGCTTAAGTGGGGCCACTCTGGCTTTCCCCACCATGAAAGAGACATGTACAGTGCACATATCATCGGTCAGTCTCAAATAACTCACTATGCCGTATCCTTGTTCACTGGCATCGGAGAAATGATGCAGCTCTGCTTGCTTCAACGTTCCAAACCCAGTTGGTTTTACACAACGTACCACTCTGAAATCTTGTATCTCATCAAGATCCTTTATCCATGTTGTCCACTTATCTACTGCAGCCTGTGGTATTTCCTTGTCCCAACCACATTTACTCCTACAGAGGTCTTGGAGAAGTAATTTGGCAGGTAGAGTAAAGGGACTCAAAAATCCAAGTGGATCATATATTGAACTCACAAATGATAGTAAGTTTCTTCGGGTGTGGGATCTGCACTTGACAGTGATGTTGAACTTAAACACATCATCCTCCACGCACCACAACAATCCAAGAGCTCTTTCAGTGGGAAGCTTTTCCCTGTCGAGATCCAATGTCTTTACATTCAGAGCTCGGTCTTCCTTAGGAATGTGTGCAAGAACAGTGCGACTGTTACTCACCCACTTTGTGAGGTGGAATCCTCCTATTTGACAGAGAGATGTAAGGTCTTTTACCAGCTCTACTGCTTCATGCTCTGTTGGAAGTGACTTCAAGCAATCATCTACATAGAAGTTGTTCTCAACGGTGCTTGTTACCTCAGTTCGAAAACATTCTTTGTTATCTTTGGCTGTTTGCCTTAGAGCAAAGTTAGCACAACTGGGGGATGAGACCGCCCCAAATAGATGGACCACCATTCGATGTTCCACAGCAGGCATACTGACATCACCACCTGGCCACCAAAGGAATCGCAGAAAGTCAACATTTGATCTTGACACTCTGACCTGGTGGAACATTGCTTTGATATCCGTCATAACCGCTACAGGCTCTTGGCGAAATCTGGTGAGGACATTGAAAAGTGTGCTGGTCAAATCAGGACCCTGAAGAAGTTCCGAGTTGAGGGATTTACCTTGAAAGTTAGCACCACAGTCAAAGACTACTCTTATGGTCTGCTTTTGCGGATGGTATACACCATGATGTGGGATGTACCACAATTTACCATCTGTTCTTTTTAGCTCTTGTTGCGGCACCACTTCAGCATAGCCCTTCTTTATGACTTCTGTTAGAAATTCGGTATAGTCTACTCTGAATTGTTCATTCCTTTTGAACTTTCTTTTCAAACTTTGAAGTCTCTGTTCTGCCACTTGATAATTGTTAGGCAGCACGGTGTCATATTTCCTGAAAGGTAGATCAAGAGTGTAATGTCCATCTTTCAACTTGATTGACTCTTCTGCAATCTTGATGAATCTTTTGTCTTCAACAGACATTTCAGCCTTGTCTTCTCTTGACCTCTCATTAAAATCATGGTTGTATTGTTGCATCAACATTTCTTCCAAGCTTGACACAGAAATTCTGTTAACAACAACACTATCACAGCTGCTACTCCTGTTTGCTGTGCCTTTGCCTTGTAGAGGACCATTAATAACCCATCCTAGCAGGGTCTTAACTGCGTAGGGCCCATCCCCTTGGCTATTAAGGACTTTCCAAGGTTCAATGGCTTTGGGAGAATTGCTTCCAATCAACAACTCCACCTTGGATGGAATCCTAGGTAACTGTACCTGACTCAGGTAAGGCCATTTAGACAGTTCTTTCCTGGTGGGAATGTTACAGGTGTCAACGGGCATGCTCTGTTGTGTGTAGACTTCTGGTAATGGAATAAAGTTATTTTCTTCCAATGAAGAGACTTCCAACCAACTGACAATGTAAGAGGGCACAGACTTCTCCTGGCTCATTGTTCTAAGAAGAATATTGGTCCTTCTTCCAGTAATGTTGAGTTCTCTCATAAGATCCTCAGTGCAGAAGCTTGCCGAGCTACCAGGATCAAGAAAGGCATATGTGTGCAGAATCCTACTTCCTCTAGAACTTTTAACTTGTACAGGTACTATCGACAACAAACACTCTGTGTAACTCTGAGTGTTTCTGACTCCAGCATGCTTACTACCTTGAAGGGACACCTGTGTGCTACTCACAGGTGTTGTCTTTAGTTGTTTTGATGATTTCAAGGGTTTGATGTGTAACACACTTGGATGCTGTTTGTTGCATACGGTGCAGGTAAGATGTTTTGTGCAGTCTTTACTCACATGTCCCTCTTTGGTTAGGCACCCAAAACAGATTCCATTCTGTCTTATGAAGTTTATCTTTTCCCTGTGTGGCTGCTTTTCAAACTGCAAGCATGACATCAACTCATGTCCATTGTTACAGTAGAAACAACATGATGGCTGTGAATCCCTAGATGTGGTCTGTGGTGAGTTCACATGCACGTTGGTCGCAAAACTGCCTTTGGATTTGGGCTTCACTAAGACTTTGGGCTTTCCTTTACCTGGGCCTTGGAGTCTTGGATATCACCAAATATTGGATCTGAGACAATGTTAGCTTGTTTTTCAATGAAGCTGACAAGATCTACCATCTTTACCTTGTTACTCCTCTGTTCTTGCAACTCAAGCGCCTTTGTGCGCCACCTCTCTCTGAGCTTGTATGGGAGCTTGAGAGCAATACTCCTCATGTTGGAGACTGTGTCCAATTCTTCCATGAACTCCAAGTCTTCCATACCATTGCAGCAGCTTCTAAGAAACAGTGCGAATGCCTGTAAAGCCTTTGGATCTTCTGATTTTATGGAAGGCCATGAGAGGGCTTTCTCAATATAAGCACATGAAATCCTATATGCATTACCAAAGTGTTCTTTCAATAGCTGTTTTGCCTTTTGGTAACTTCTGCCCGGTGACATGTGTTGGCAACTTCTTACGAGTTCCTGTGGTAGCCCCCTTGTGTACTGAATGAGAAAGTGCAGCCTGTCTGCATTATCATCAGTTTTACTCTCAATGATGTGTTCAAAAGAGTGAAGGAATGACCTGTACAGCAGAATGTCTCCATTAAAGATTGGCATTTCTCCTCTTGGTAAGGTGGAAAGAAGTTGTTGTTTCACAAGCATGTCTGTCAAGTTGTTTTGTCTTTGAAGAACTGTAGCAAGATCAGGCCCTTGTGTGACATTAGATGACATTGAGTGAATACTTTGTAGTGGTCTTGCCTGAGCTGTATGAGAGATTTGTGCAGATGATTTGGAATCGGCAATCATAGAGGTGCCATGATGAATCGTATTGCCATTCTGAGGATAAGAATGTCTTGGTGCTGTAGAAAGTTGTGCATGAACAGCAGTCTCTTTTGGACGCACCTCTTGTGCATTTGTTGCACTGGATGGAGTTTCTTTCGTCTTCTCCTCACAATACACATTCATGGCATCTTTTGTGACTGCATTTCCATTTGTTACAGGGTTTTCAACACTCTTGAAATACTCAATTTTTGCTGCGTTGGCTGCAATTTCAGTTTGAACTTCCCACATCTCCTTCATCTTTCGAAGTTCCTCTTCTTTTTTCTCTATAGCATGTTTTCGTTGCAATGCATCGGCTTTGGCAAGTAAAGCTGCCCTCTCTGCCTCTGCACAGATACGCGCTGAAGCTGATGTTGACACACTCGATCTGCTTGATCTACTGCTACGTACAGATGAAATGCTACGTAGAGATGAAACCACTGAGATGTTATCTTCATTTAGCTGTTCAGTCACCTTTAGAGCAGAAGAAACTTGAGTACTAGTTTGAGAGTCAGGTTCTTGAATAGTGGACATCCACTTCTCAACATTAGAAACAAACATATCAACTTGGTTCATTCTTGGTTCATACCAGGCTTTCAAGTCTTCAACTTTATCCTCTTCATTTAACACTTGTACATAAGATTCTTGAAGTGACTTGAATTCATCAAGCATTTCATTGAACTTCAACATGTTCCCCTTTACTTCTTCAAGATATTCAGCATCAGTCATCAAAGAGTTAACAATATTCATTCGTCTTGTAAGGTGTGCCATCTTGCCTTGCTCAAGGACACTGGTGGGGACTGCTGGGATCGAACCAGCAACCCTCTGCATATCAGTTCCATGGTTTAACCCACTGGACCAGCATCTCCTTGCTCAAGGACACACTGGTGGAGACCACTGGGATCGAACCAGCAACCTTCTGCATATCAGTTCCATGGTTTAACCCACTGGACCACCATCTCCTTGCTCAAGCACACACTGGTGGAGACCACTGGGATCGAACCAGCAACCTTCTGCGTATCAGTTCCATGGTTTAACCCACTGGACCACCATCTCCTTGCTCAAGGACACACTGGTGGAGACCGCTGGGGATCGAACCAGCAACCTTCTGCGTATCAGTTCCATGGTTTAACCACTGGACCACCATCTCCTTGCTCAAGGACACACTGGTGGAGACCGCTGGGATCGAACCAGCAACCTTCTGCATATCAGCTCCATGGACCACCATCTCCTTGCTCAAGCACACACTGGTGGAGACCACTGGGATCAAACCAGCAACCTTCTGCGTATCAGTTCCATGGTTTAACCACTGGACCACCATCTCCTTGCTCAAGGACACATTGGTGGAGACCACTGGGATCGAACCAGCAACCTTCTGCGTATCAGTTCCATGGTTTAACCACTGGACCACCATCTCCTTGCTCAAGGACACATTGGTGGTGACCACTGGGATCGAACCAGCAACCTTCTGCGTATCAGTTCCATGGTTTAACCCACTGGACCACCATCTCCTTGCTTAAGGACACACTGGTGGAGACCGCTGGGATCGAACCAGCAACCTTCTGCATATCAGCTCCATGGTTTAACCCACTGGACCACCATCTCCTTGCTCAAGCACACACTGGTGGAGACCACTGGGATCGAACCAGCAACCTTCTGCGTATCAGTTCCATGGTTTAACCCACTGGACCACCATCTCCTTGCTCAAGGACACACTGGTGGTGACCGCTGGGATCGAACCAGCAACCTTCTGCATATCAGTTCCATGGTTTAACCCACCGGACCACCATCTCCTTGCTCAAGGACACACTGGTGGAGACCGCTGGGATCGAACCAGCAACCTTCTGCATATCAGTTCCATGGTTTAACCCACCGGACCACCATCTCACAATTATAACAAAATGAAGTAAATTCATAAAATGATCACATGATTGCCTGACAGAACCCTTTAAGATTCTATAAAGAACCTTTTCTTCTAAGAGTGTTCATATCCACTGCACTTCTGCATGCCACAGCTCCACAAACAAAATGATAAAAACAACCGATAGTCAGGAAAAATATGACTCACCAGTATTCAAACTTCCTTCCTAAAAGAACAAGGTGATACTCATTAAAAGTCCCGTTCTTTGTGTTTTTTTGAAGCTTTGATTGTGTTTACAGTGTGCAATATAACATGTGTTCATGTTTCACGTGTAAAAAAACACAGTATTTTTAACACAATTTACTCATCTGTACACCGCTGTTCTCACTGTCCTAAAAACGGCTGATGACTTCCTTTATTCTATGAAGTCCCTCCTTCAGAAATACGTAACGAGTTCTGATTGTGCCAGCGGTTCCTGTGTTGTGATTGGACAGCAGCTTAGCGCACATGGCCCGGTTCCTGTGTTGTGATTGGACAGCAGCTTAGCGCACGTAACTTGCATGGAAAGGTCACGCCTCTTAACGGGAGATGTATGTGCTCAATGATCTCTACAGCGTCCCGGGGAAAGCCAAACAAAGGTGATTTGACTCCGGGATGAAAATAACAGCGTCTAGACGACATAGCGACAAACACACTCAAACGCAACACTTCCTCTTCTCCACGCGACACTTCCTCTTCTCCACGCGACACTTCCTCTTCTCCACGCGACACCTCTTCTCCACGCGACACTTCCTCTTCTCCACGCGACACTTCCTCTTCTCCACGCGACACCTCTTCTCCACGCGACACTTCCTCTAGAAAGTACACAAACTTTACAAGGCGTACATCCTGTCAGTAGCCCGATGGGTCGTGTACGTGGGCTTGTGTACCCTGCGCCCCGCCCCCCCAAAATTTTTCAGGGGCGGGGCAACGACGTCCACCAGGCCTGGCTGACCGCCCGACCGACCCTGACAGGTTTCGGAGGGCCTGGCTCCCCCAGGGGCCCAACGGGAGCCCGTCTAAGTTTCGGCCCCCTAAAAGCAGTTCGGCCTTTCACCACAGGATGGCGCTACGCAGTCCCACTCCTGGATTACGACAGCGCCATTCATCTGTATGGGGGGGTGGACACTTTCTCATCCCACAAAACACAATATTTGTCCGTTTACCCACTAAATTGACGGAATGACCCCTAGGGCCCAGCTGACCGATGCTGACCACAGCCCAGGCCCCGCCCCCCAAGCCACAGAACCACTATTTGTCCACTTACCCACTAAATTGACGGAACGGCCCCTAGGCCCCAGCTGACCGATGCTGACCACTGCCCCGCCCCCAGGCCCCGCCCCCGGTCCCACGTGACCCCTATTTGTCCACTTACCCACTAAAGTGACGGAACGGCCCCTAGGCCCCTGCTGACCGATGCTGACCACGGCCCCGACCCCAGGCCCCGCCCCCAAAGCCACGAAACCACTATTTGTCCACTTACCCAATAGAGTGTTCAAATGAGCCCTTGACCCCTTTGCTGACCGCCGCCCCGCCCCCAGGCCCCGCCCCCAGTCCCACGTGACCCCTATTTGTCCACTTACCCACTAAAGTGACGGAACGGCCCCTAGGCCCCTGCTGACCGATGCTGAACATGGCCCCGCCCCCAGGCCCCGCCCCCAAAGCCACGAAACCACTATTTGTCCACTTACCCAATAGAGTGTTCAAATGAGCCCTTGACCCCTTTGCTGACCGCCGCCCCGCCCCCAGGCCCCGCCCCCAGTCCCACGTGACCCTTATTTGTCCACTTACCCACTAAAGTGACGGAACGGCCCCTAGGCCCCTGCTGACCGATGCTGACCATGGCCCCGCCCCCCAAGCCACGAAACCACTATTTGTCCACTTACCCAATAGAGTGTTCAAATGAGCCCTTGACCACTTTGCTGACCGCCGCCCCTCCCCCAGACCCCGCCCCAGGCCCCGCCCCCGGTCCCATGTGACCCCTATTTGTCCACTTACCTACTAAAGTGACGGAATGGCCCCTAGGCCCCAGCTGACCGATGCTGACCCCGGCCCCGCCCCCCAAGCCACGAAACCACTATTTGTCCACTTACCCAATAGAGTGTTGAAATGAGCCCTTGACCCCTTTGTGACCGTCGCCCCCAGGCCCCGCCCCTGGTCCCACGTGACCCCTAATCGTCCACTTTTCTATTAAACTGATCCAGTTCAATACATTTCAAACTGACAAACATCCAAAATGCAGTCTATTCAGTGCACTCTTTTTTATTTAAGTTCCTGTGACAATATGAACTATTGACTGCACTCAGCAGGGCCCCCTGAGTCTATAGCATCAAGTTTCACCGAAAAATTCCACTGTCCATGAACCTAGTATTTTGTATAATGGGAAAAGTTGCACGTGGGATCTCCATATCTCAGTTCTGGAGGGGTCTAGAGAGCCAGAACTTGTATTCCTGTCTATGTCTCAGTACCCTCTATCAGAATCCAGAGTTTAAAGAAGATTCGAGAAACTCAAAATTTTTCCACAAAAAAACTCTAAGGGGTATCTTAGAGATCTTTTAGGTGGGAAAAAAAATTGTCTCTGATGTCCTCAAAAGTCTGGATTCTGATAGAGGGCACTGAGACGTAGACAGGAATGCAAGTTTGGTGGTGCTAGATCCTTTCAGAGCTGAGATACAGAAATCCCACGTGCAATTTATCTCATTCTTCAATATACAGGGTTCATGGACAGTGGAATTCTGGGATGAAACTTGATCCTGCTGACTCAGGGGGCCCTGCTGAGTGCAGGTAAATAGGTTTTATCAGAATATTTTGGCAGGAAAGCTTAAAAACCACTGTGTCCCTGTATCCACAAGCTGGGTCCCATTAAATAAATTGGAAACAGACAAACATCCCATTTGCAATGTATTCAGTGGACTCCCTGTAATGGTTATGTGGACACATGTTAATTAAGTGTATGTTTCATAAATATGATCAATATTATTGATAAAACCACCTCTACTGTACTATACACACTCAGTGGAACCAATCCATGTCTGTTTTATGCCACAATAGTGTATAATTTGTATAAAAACCGAATGTCCACGAAACCAGTACCAAGGGCCCACTGAATACATTGGGAATGGGATGTTCCTGTATGAAGGTGCAGAAAAAGGTAAGCATCCCATTTGCAATGTATTCAGTGGACTCCCTGTAATGGTTATGTGGACACATGTTAATTAAGTGTATGTTTTGTTAATATGATCAATATTATTGATAAAACCACCTCTACTGTACTTTACACACCCAGTGGAACCAATCCATGTCTGTTTCATGCCACAATAGTGTATAATTTGCATAAAAATGAATGTCCACGAAACCAGTACCAAGGGCCCACTGAATACATTGGGAATGGGATGTTCCTGTATGAAGGTAAGCATCCCATTTGCAATGTATTCAGTGGACTCCCTGTAATGGTTATGTGGACACATGTTAATTAAGTGTATGTTTGGTTAATATGATCAATATATCTGATAAAACCACCTCTACTGTACTTTACACACTCAGTGGAACCAATCCATGTCTGTTTCATGCCACAATAGTGTATAATTTGCATAAAAATGAATGTCCACGAAACCAGTACCAAGGGCCCACTGAATACATTGGGAATGGGATGTTCCTGTATGAAGGTAAGCATCCCATTTGCAATGTATTCAGTGGACTCCCTGTAATGGTTATGTGGACACATGTTAAGTAAGTGTATGTTTTGTTAATATGATCAATATTATTGATAAAACCACCTCTACTGTACTTTACACACCCAGTGGAACCAATCCATGTCTGTTTCATGTCACAATAGTTTTGCATAAAAACTGAATGTCCATGAAACCAGTACCAAGGGCCCACTGAATACATTGGGAATGGGATGTTCCTGTATGAAGGTAAGCATCCCATTTGCAATGTATTCAGTGGACTCCCTGTAATGGTTATGTGGACACATGTTAATTAAGTGTATGTTTTGTTAATATGATCAATTTTATTGATAAAACCACCTCTACTGTACTTTACACACTCAGTGGAACCAATCCATGTCTGTTTTATGTCACAATAGTGTATAATTTGCATAAAAATGAATGTCCACGAAACCAGTACCAAGGGCCCACTGAATACATTGGGAATGGGATGTTCCTGTATGAAGGTAAGCATCCCATTTGCAATGTATTCAGTGGACTCCCTGTAATGGTTATGTGGACACATGTTAATTAAGTGTATGTTTGGTTAATATGATCAATATATCTGATAAAACCACCTCTACTGTACTTTACACACTCAGTGGAACCAATCCATGTCTGTTTCATGCCACAATAGTGTATAATTTGCATAAAAATGAATGTCCACGAAACCAGTACCAAGGGCCCACTGAATACATTGGGAATGGGATGTTCCTGTATGAAGGTAAGCATCCCATTTGCAATGTATTCAGTGGACTCCCTGTAATGGTTATGTGGACACATGTTAATTAAGTGTATGTTTTGTTAATATGATCAATATTATTGATAAAACCACCTCTACTGTACTCTACACACCCAGTGGAACCAATCCATGTCTGTTTCATGTCACAATAGTGTATAATTTGCATAAAAACTGAATGTCCATGAAACCAGTACCAAGGGCCCACTGAATACATTGGGAATGGGATGTTCCTGTATGAAGGTAAGCATCCCATTTGCAACGTATTCAGTGGACTCCCTGTAATGGTTATGTGGACACATGTTAATTAAGTGTATGTTTTGTTAATATGATCAATATTATTGATAAAACCACCTCTACTGTACTCTACACACCCAGTGGAACCAATCCATGTCTGTTTCATGTCACAATAGTGTATAATTTGCATAAAAACTGAATGTCCATGAAACCAGTACCAAGGGCCCACTGAATACATTGGGAATGGGATGTTCCTGTATGAAGGTAAGCATCCCATTTGCAATGTATTCAGTGGACTCCCTGTAATGGTTATGTGGACACATGTTAATTAAGTGTATGTTTTGTTAATATGATCAATATTATTGATAAAACCACCTCTACTGTACTTTACACACTCAGTGGAACCAATCCATGTCTGTTTCATGCCACAATAGTGTATAATTTGCATAAAAATGAATGTCCACGAAACCAGTACCAAGGGCCCACTGAATACATTGGGAATGGGATGTTCCTGTATGAAGGTAAGCATCCCATTTGCAATGTATTCAGTGGACTCCCTGTAATGGTTATGTGGACACATGTTAAGTAAGTGTATGTTTTGTTAATATGATCAATATTATTGATAAAACCACCTCTACTGTACTTTACACACCCAGTGGAACCAATCCATGTCTGTTTCATGTCACAATAGTTTTGCATAAAAACTGAATGTCCATGAAACCAGTACCAAGGGCCCACTGAATACATTGGGAATGGGATGTTCCTGTATGAAGGTAAGCATCCCATTTGCAATGTATTCAGTGGACTCCCTGTAATGGTTATGTGGACACATGTTAATTAAGTGTATGTTTTGTTAATATGATCAATATTATTGATAAAACCACCTCTACTGTACTCTACACACCCAGTGGAACCAATCCATGTCTGTTTCATGTCACAATAGTGTATAATTTGCATAAAAACTGAATGTCCATGAAACCAGTACCAAGGGCCCACTGAATACATTGGGAATGGGATGTTCCTGTATGAAGGTAAGCATCCCATTTGCAACGTATTCAGTGGACTCCCTGTAATGGTTATGTGGACACATGTTAATTAAGTGTATGTTTTGTTAATATGATCAATATTATTGATAAAACCACCTCTACTGTACTTTACACACTCAGTGGAACCAATCCATGTCTGTTTCATGCCACAATAGTGTATAATTTGCATAAAAATGAATGTCCACGAAACCAGTACCAAGGGCCCACTGAATACATTGGGAATGGGATGTTCCTGTATGAAGGTAAGCATCCCATTTGCAATGTATTCAGTGGACTCCCTGTAATGGTTATGTGGACACATGTTAATTAAGTGTATGTTTTGTTAATATGATCAATTTTATTGATAAAACCACCTCTACTGTACTTTACACACTCAGTGGAACCAATCCATGTCTGTTTTATGTCACAATAGTGTATAATATGCATAAAAATGAATGTCCACGAAACCAGTACCAAGGGCCCACTGAATACATTGGGAATGGGATGTTCCTGTATGAAGGTAAGCATCCCATTTGCAATGTATTCAGTGGACTACCTGTAATGGTTATGTGGACACATGTTAATTAAGTGTATGTTTTGTTAATATGATCAATATTATTGATAAAACCACCTCTACTGTACTTTACACACTCAGTGGAACCAATCCATGTCTGTTTTATGTCACAATAGTGTATAATTTGCATAAAAATGAATGTCCACGAAACCAGTACCAAGGGCCCACTGAATACATTGGGAATGGGATGTTCCTGTATGAAGGTAAGCATCCCATTTGCAATGTATTCAGTGGACTCCTTGTAATGGTTATGTGGACACATGTTAATTAAGTGTATGTTTTGTTAATATGATCAATATTATTGATAAAACCACCTCTACTGTACTTTACACACTCAGTGGAACCAATCCATGTCTGTTTCATGCCACAATAGTGTATAATTTGCATAAAAACTGAATGTCCACGAAACCAGTACCAAGGGCCCACTGAATACATTGGGAATGGGATGTTCCTGTATGAAGGTAAGCATCCCATTTGCAATGTATTCAGTGGACTCCCTGTAATGGTTATGTGGACACATGTTAATTAAGTGTATGTTTTGTTAATATGATACATTTTATTGATAAAACCACCTCTACTGTACTTTACACACTCAGTGGAACCAATCCATGTCTGTTTTATGTCACAATAGTGTATAATTTGCATAAAAACTGAATGTCCACGAAACCAGTACCAAGGGCCCACTGAATACATTGGGAATGGGATGTTCCTGTATGAAGGTAAGCATCCCATTTGCAATGTATTCAGTGGACTCCCTGTAATGGTTATGTGGACACATGTTAAGTAAGTGTATTTTTTGTTAATATGATCAATATTATTGATAAAACCACCTCTACTGTACTTTACACACCCAGTGGAACCAATCCATGTCTGTTTCATGTCACAATAGTTTTGCATAAAAACTGAATGTCCATGAAACCAGTACCAAGGGCCCACTGAATACATTGGGAATGGGATGTTCCTGTATGAAGGTAAGCATCCCATTTGCAATGTATTCAGTGGACTCCCTGTAATGGTTATGTGGACACATGTTAATTAAGTGTATGTTTTGTTAATATGATCAATATTATTGATAAAACCACCTCTACTGTACTTTACACACTCAGTGGAACCAATCCATGTCTGTTTCATGCCACAATAGTGTATAATTTGCATAAAAACTGAATGTCCACGAAAACCAGTACCAAGGGCCCACTGAATACATTGGGAATGGGATGTTCCTGTATGAAGGTAAGCATCCCATTTGCAATGTATTCAGTGGACTCCCTGTAATGGTTATGTGGACACATGTTAATTAAGTGTATGTTTTGTTAATATGATCAATATTATTGATAAAACCACCTCTACTGTACTTTACACACTCAGTGGAACCAATCCATGTCTGTTTCATGCCACAATAGTGTATAATTTGCATAAAAACTGAATGTCCACGAAACCAGTACCAAGGGCCCACTGAATACATTGGGAATGGGATGTTCCTGTATGAAGGTAAGCATCCCATTTGCAATGTATTCAGTTGACTCCCTGTAATGGTTATGTGGATACATGTTAATTAAGTGTATGTTTCATAAATATGACCTCTACTGTACTCTACACACTAAGAGCGGTCCATTTACCAGTCTAATAGACCAGAAAGTGGAAGAGCGGTCCAATTACCAGTCTAATAGACCAGAAAGCGGAAGAGTGTCCATTTACCAGTCTAATGGACCAGAAAGTGATAAGGAAGCAGACAGGTTGTCCATTTGCCATTTATTTTAATGAAATTGTTTCGATATTTATTGTCTCAAATACCTCCATGCCCAAATCACCTGTAAAATCAACCATCCGTTAAGTCAAGGGCCGTCCCACGTTCAATTTAATCACGTAATGCTTTGATGGATGCGCTGTAGCTTTTTTTGACCTTTTGACCCCTGAATGAGGTCGTAGGGCCACCAAACTTTTCAGCCCGCTCCAGGGGCCCGTGACGATAAGAAAAATGGCGCCCCCTAGTCAATCGGCCCTTTTGAAGCGGTGTACACGAAACCACTATGGTAAGCCCATTCAAATAAATGGGGGATGGGAGTTTTTTACAAAGGTGCTAGGGGCCCCAAATTTTGCACAGTGGCTCCTGGGGGCCCCCCGGGCGACATACTGAGAGCGCTGGGCTGTAGAGCGCAGGCAAAAAAAGTTCAGCCTCTAACCCTAATCTCTCACTCAGGCCTCTGTCACTCTTACAAAGACAGAGGCTTTCAAGTGATTTTTGGATACAAGAAAGCAACTTTTTTCGTGAAGGTCTTACATTTCCTCGCTTCGGGGCCGTTAGTCGGGGGCCCCTGGAGAGTCCAAATCTCAAATCTCAAGGGCAAAAGACCTTCCGTCTCCGTACGGGGGCCGTCCCACGCTCAATTTAATCACGTAATGCTTTGATGGACGCGCTGTAGCTTTTTGACCTTTTGACCCCTGAATGAGGTCGTAGGGCCACCAAACTTTTCAGCCCGCTCCAGGGGCCCGTGACAATAAGAAAAATGGTGCCCCCTAGTCGATCGGACCTTTCGAAGCGGTGTACACGAAACCACTATGGCAAGCCCATTCAAATAAATGGGGGGTGGAAGGGTTAGGGTTAGGGTTAGCCCCAAATTTTGCACAGTGGTTCCTGGGGGCCCCCCGGGCGACATACCGAGAGTGCCGGGCTGTAGAGCACAGAAGGTCAATAAATGGGGGGTGGGAGTTTTTTACAAAGGTGCTAGGGGGCCCAAATTTGACAGGGAGTTTCATGGGGCTCCCTGTAAGGCCCCGATGAGAGCGGCAGTCACTCTGAGCGACTTTGCACTGGTTGTCGTAAAACGGCCGGGTAGGGGGCGTCGGTGAGCATCCTTAGGTCCAACGCACCTGCCCCTTGCCCTTAAGAACATGAAGACAAGCTTTTTGTAAACTTAGTAGGTAAGCGGACAAATAGTGGGTTAGTGGGACTGGGGGCGGGGTCCCGGTTGGTGGGGGGACCAAACATTGGGGTCAAAGGTCCATTCCATCACTATAGTAGGGAAGCGGACAAATAGTGAGTTTGTGGTACTCAGGGGGGCGGTGCCGGAAGGCGTGGCAGTGGGGCGAGTGGTCAGTGGGGGTCGATGGGTCATTCCGTCACTATAGTAGGTAAGCGGACAAATAGTGGTTTAGTGGGACTGAGGGCGGGGTCCCGGTAGGCACGGGGACCGAACATTGGGGTCAAAGGTCCATTCCATCACTATAGTAGGGAAGCGGACAAATAGTGAGTTTGTGGTACTCAGGGGGGCGGTCCCGGAAGGCGTGGCAGTGGGGCGAGCGGTCAGTGGGGGTCGATGGGTCATTCCGTCACTATAGTAGGTAAGCGGACAAATAGTGGTTTAGTGGGACTTGAGCGGTCAGTGGGGGTCAATGGGCCATTCCATCACTATAGTGGGGAAGTGGACAAATAGTGGGTTTGTGGTAATTGCACGGTCAATGTGGGTCGATTGGACATTCCATCACTATAGTGGGGAAGTGGACAAATAGTGGGTTTGTGGGAGAAACTACCCCGCTTGACCCCAAAAAATTATTGCAAATGGACAAATAAACTGTCCCAGGGATGGGATTGAGCTCAGCAGACGAGTGTCTCCCCCTTAAGGTGTCCAAAACCCCCTTATTCCGGGGTCAGCTAATTGAGAGGCGCGGAAGGCGAGGTAAGCGGACACATCCCAATCGCCTGTTATCTAAAGGACAAAGTGGATCCAAATTCACCCTACGATCCATCCGGGGCACTATGTGGCATATGGCAATTTAAATGAATGGGATTTTTCCCACGAACCCACTAAATGCACTTCCTCTTCTCCACGCGACACTTCCTCTTCTCCACGCGACACCTCTTCTCCACGCGACACTTCCTCTTCTCCACGCGACACTTCCTCTTCTCCACGCAACACTTCCTCTTCTCCACGTGGGAGAGCAACAAGACCACGCCCCCTTTTTGGCGTATTCTTGTGGGTGGAGGTTAGTCTGTTCTACTGTTCTACTGACGTCATTAATGAAGGAAGTACCAGGATGTAGTCCAAGCCAGCCGTTCGCTGTAGGCTTTGAAAGGGAACTTCTGTTAAATAAAATATCTCGCTTGGCATTGAACTTTGAGCTTTATAATTTTACAGGTATTATTATGCTCTAACAGCAACATTACACACTAACTAAAGTTTGAACAATGGGATCACGAAGAACGGGACATTTAACAACATGTTGCAAATTATAACCAATATAATCATTCCAATGTATATATATATATTTTTTTTTCTTTAGCTGATATTTGATGAATGATCATCCTGATGACATCACTGTCTACGGTGTAGTTGAGTTTCCCCAGCGCTGCACATTTGATCTCATACCCAGTTCTATGGGTTCAATTATAATGAAGAAATAATTACTTGAGTGATGCGTTATTGACAATATTTCATGTGATCAGCGTCAATGTTTCTAAATAACTGATCTTCAGTTTCTATAGTGTTGTTCTATAAAAAAAACATTACTTGCTTTTGAAATATTATATCCTCATTGCAACTATATATGTATATATAAGACAAGATCATCCCCTTGGTGACACATTATTCCAGCATTAGCAGCAGTGTTGTAGTCGAGACTAGCTCATTCGAGTCCGAGGCGAGTCCGAGTTCAGAGAGGGTCGAGACCGAGACCAGAGAGAGCACAAGTCCAAGTCCACATAAGGTTGGGTCTGAGGCAAAACCTAAAGAAATCTTCAAGAATATGTCAAATGTTTGGTGGAAACAATAAAATTGGCACATACTCAAACAGTACATATCCCATGGCATGTACACTGTGTTTTATTTACTATTGGTTTAAAAATATTACGGGTAAAAAGACCACATAGTAGGTGGTGTAAAGGTATTTTTATTACAATTATGACTTAATACTGGCAAGTGACAAGTGCTCTTGTCCACAAAACATCGTTGTACCACTATATACATCCTCATAGTCCTTAATCTCATCTCATAGTCATAATCCTCAATATCCTTACAATGACTTTAATTATGTACACTTGAAGAAGTTGTGAAGATTACAGATGGGCATAATTACTTTTCAAAAATACAAGTGAGGAGAGCATCCGGCTTCCCAACCGAGCACTATGTGGTCTCATGATTAATCCACCCAGACTAAAAATTCTCTCTACTGGTGCAGAGGAAGCGGGGACTGACAAAAGGTTCATATCTGTCCTTGTTTTTAGACCAGAAGACAAGTGCTGTGTCACTACATGGATCCTGAATGTCACTGAAGTATTTACTTATCTGATCAGTGATACTGGCATCCGCCGAAAGGTTGCGCTGGCTTTTGTGGGCTTTGTAGCGGGCAACTAGCCGTGGCACTTTGGTTGGTGGTGGAGAATTATTTGATGAAGAATAATCTGCATTCGTCTGCGGCGTAGCTTCTTCACAATCTGCCACACTCTCTACAGCTGAGATCAAGGTCTCTTAAAAACAACATAATACAAAACTGCATTAGTATTAGGGTGAGTTTTAAGGTCATCATTAAGACAAAAAAATATGTTTATGGCAATTGAGATATTAATACTTACACACACATAGGCACATACTTCATAATCCAGTGTGTGAAGAAAGTGGCGGAAGTTTTCATTCTCAATTATTGATAAAGGCGAGTTACAACCAATTATCAAGTCATTGACGATTGCTTGACTGATAGAGTCAGGACTGTAATGCAGCGGAGCAGTGCAAAATGATGATTTTATACTTTGCACTTCTGTTCGATTCTGCTGCATGCAAGAAAAAACAGTATTGTCCATTTATTAAACAGAATTAACAATTTACATTCAGATATTGCTAATCAGCCATATTTACATCTAAAGAGCTTGGGGTATGTCATTATGTTTACAAAGTATTCATGCAGATCATACTCATTTGACTGTGCTATTTTATTGCTAAGTTTAAAGTTTTGAACTGAAGGAAACATAACGGAGCAGGGAGCACTTTGCATACTGAATGTCTGTTTATTCTGAGCTAAAATGTGCCTAATTATCATAATATTAATAATAAATAATCAAATATTACGCTGTCATGTACATGCAAATATGATGAGCACCAAAAAATTATAATATCTCTTTCAAGATTTAAATCAATAATACAATAAAAATAATAGAGAGAAATATAGGCTATATTTGCAGTATTGTTCACTGTAATGGTTCTGTGTGTGCAGTCAATCTGTGTTTTAGAGCCACTTTCTCATCATCACTTTGTGTAACAGCAGCAGATAATCGAATACTTCAATTTTACTGGGTGGTACATTATAATGTGAGGTAAAGATCAAATCTACACACTAGTGAAAAAACCAATGTTTAAGCGTAAACTATGGACAATCCACAAACAACATTAGAACTCAATTGTATTAACTTTTTAGTTACAGAGGATGTGCAAAAGAGTGACGGCAGAAAAATTGCTGTCTTTCTAATGCAAAAGTGTGAACGTGCCGGAGGGGAAGAGGGCGGGCGGCCTTCTGCTAGACACTTTTGTGGGAGATGCTCATTTTATTATTAATTAAACAATGTTTGGATTTCTCTGTGACACTTTTGTCCTACTTTGTTTAATAAGTCCGAGTCCTAATATGATCGAGTACGAGTCAAGACCGAGTCCAAATGCGCACGAGTCCATGACAAGACCGAGACCATTAAAATATGGTCTCGAGACCGAGTCCGAGTCTCGAGTACAAATCACTGATTAGCAGACAGTTAAACGCAGCAGTCAAATTCAATTTTGAGAAATTCTTAGCACCCTCTAAATATCTGCAATGTCATAAACCGATAGCAGCATACAGGAGAAACAAGAACTTCCTCGATATGCTGGTTCAAAGCAAACTGAGTAAACCGGAGGCAGAAAAACTAAAGAACACACCAGTAACAAAAGGCCGAATTGGCAGCTGCAAATATTATGTCCCTCGTAAACTGATCAGAAGCAGATTTAATAAAAACATTGTGAACTTGTCCACGTCCCTCTCACATCTTAGCAAGAACTGTGTGTATCTCATCTACTGTAATAAATGTCAACGACAGTATGTAGGACAGACTAGGAATGAGCTGAGAATTAGAGAATACCAACATACACATAATGTGACCCATAAAATAATGAAAAGACACCTGGTACAGCACTTCTTGACCCATGGCCTACAGTCGTTGAGGGTCACTTGTCTCCAGGCTAATCCACGCTGGCCGCTGCAGGAAAGGCTCAGGGCCGAAGGCCGGTGGATCAAATGCCTGGACACAGTGTTCCCCAGGGGTCTAAATGAGACATAGGGACACAACCTTTCACTCTTCTCCAAGTCAGCTATCCTTTCCTCCCTTTCCTAAACCTGTCTTTCCGTCTTTTAGTGTGACATATTCGTATACTAAGGGGACACATGACACCACCCTAACCCTACCCGTCAGTCACCTCTTGCGCACGACCCGGGCTACGCACCCCCCGCCACGGACCTAACCCTACCCGTAGGCAACCCTGGGATGCGTAGCCCGCTACCAACCGAACCCTACCCGCGATAACCCGCGCTAACCCGGGCTATACATACCCCTTCATAGAACCTAACCCTAACCAAAATGAACCCTGGGTCCTATAGCCCTAGCCAGACTAGCCCTAGTCTCCATAGCCCGCATGGAAATGAACCCTGTGAGTGAGTGAGTGAGGGAGGGAGTGAGGGAGAGAGTGAGTGGGTGGGTGGGGACTAGTGGGTTGGATTAGTGGTCTGGGAGGTTGTTTTGGAGAACAGGGGGACTGGGGGTTGAAACTGGGATAGAGAAGTGGGGGGTTCGGAGGGGAGGATCAAGTTAGGCTGAATGTTTGGCCCTGGGGTTAGGTTGGGGTGACAAGTAACAGGAAGACGGTGGGTAGAAAAAGCAAAAAAAGCAAAAAGGAACGCAACTACAGATAGGTAGAGAAAACGATGAAAGTGGAGGGGGAGCATTTGGCATTGTGGAAAACTTTATATTTTTTGACTTACCAGGATGGGGAAGGGTGGTGTAGAAGGATAAGATGGGAGAGGAGATAGGGAGAAATTAGGGTATGCATTCTGTGGGATAATTATGTTTTATAGGACAATTATGTGTTATCTAAAAAGGTTAACTATGTTTGGTATATTACAATATGTTTGGAATCTTTTAATATGCTTGTGTAACCACTTACAGCAGAGGCCTATGGTGACTAAAGCCAGCCACCATATGAATTAACTAGGAGGCATGCTCTGATAGCGAAAGTATTTGAAACCTTGAACTGGCAATGGGGGAGCGGCTGTGCTTGGTGTGTTTTTGTGTGCAGATGCCAAATAGGTGAGGTCGAGAGGAGCAAAGGCGATTGGAAGGTGGTCATCGAACCAGGAGAAAGGCGTCACCAACACAAGAATAAAAACTGCATACTTAGTCTTGTGAGACATTACGGACTGCCCGTGTGTCAGAATTGATACTGCTGTTCTGTAATCCTGAGCTCAGAAACTGATCTGATTTTGCTTTATTAAACTTTCAAGTTACTTTTATACTTTTACTGAATCTCTTGCGTCTACTTATTGACAAACCAAAGAACTGGGGAGGAAACAGCGATTTCCAACAGTTCCCTTACGGTTGCATTTTACTGCGGTAAGTGTGATGTCTGCATGGGGTTTCACATACCTTAGGGGTGATCATTGGTAGAAACTTGGTGCTAAGGTACCCGCCAATGGGAGCCCCGGGTCACAGGCCCTTCTCGGGTAGCCCTGGATACCTTGCGGTGTTAACGAAGGGGTTACTTGGGAGGGGGGGTAGGTATCCAACCTCTCTGGGTCCACTTGGACAGCACGCAGAGAAGGTGGCCTTGGGTCAAAGGGTCTTAAATGGTACCCAATCTTCTATCGATGACTAGCATTAGTGGGTATATAATAGATGGTTTGAGGGTGAGCGGGGGAATGTACCTTGTAGTTTTGGTAGTAGCATGGTAATAGCACGCTTGGTAAAAATGGACAGGGTTGGGTTGGCCGGGAGGTGGTAAAATTCGGAAATACGGGAAGAACACACGCCAAGGATTGATCTACCTTGGACGGGCCGCCTCAGAAGAGGGTGTATGGTGTTTAAAGGGCCGAAACACCCAATGATCCTGAGGTACATCACTGATGATGTGTTCTTTTGATAGAGGTACATGGATTGCTAGGGAACTCAGGCTGGGTTGGGGGGGGTGCTTATAAAAATAATCACTAGAAACAATTGGAGGAAGTAATTTTGGAAAAAAGGGGCTTGGTTACCCTCAATAGGAGATAGGACCAAACTCTGAGGCATAGGATCAGGACATATCTAAATTTACTTATCAGGTAAGGGAGACATAATCCAAAAAGATTGGAGCTCTCCCAGTATTAGCAAATAGTGGAGTAGGATAAAAATACTCAAATATACACAAACCTAAAAAACGACCTTTATAAAGAGTAGGAAGGGGATTACCATGGACTTGAAACAAGTAAAATGGCATGGGTGAGGACAACAAAGTAGGGTTGGAAACGTGGAAAGAAGGGAAAACAAGATAACAGGAGGACTGTGATTGAAAAGAAAAAGAGGGGGGAGGCATAACCAGCGGCAAGAGTGGAGCAGCCTCATCAAAAACATGCGCCGGCCAGTACCTTCCGGCGTCCTCCCTAAACCAAACTGGACGGCCCGAAAGGGTGGTATGGGGGGAGGCGTTGCTTTCTCAAAAAACCTAACCCTAACCAACCCCAACCCCAACCCCAACCGTAACCTTAACCCTAACCCTAACCCTAACCCCAACCCTAACCCTAACTCTAACTCCAACCCTAACTAATAAATGTTGAATCACCATTGCGATGAAACCTGACGTTATTAATGTTGATGGCAAAAACATTGGAACAACATTGATCTATAGTTATCTTTATGATTGATTAAGCATTGATATTTGGTTTACCAGGCGATTGCCAATGTGTTGAAAAGTCATTGATTTAGAGTCGACAGGGAAACGACCTGTTGTTGAAAAGTCACCGACATATAGTTGACCAGGAAATATGATTGAAATGCATCGATATATAGTTGACCGGAAGATCAACGGGTGGTAGACCAACGTACTGCACCGGACACAGCTCATTTCTGGACCCGGACCCATACGATCAGGTAAGCTTGCTTAATGTTCGATATGAATGAATTGTACCATATCAAATACTGTGAAGTTAACTGGTTAACATGATGCTTAGTGTAGTACCCGACGCAGTGCTGCAGTCATTGAAATGGATTTTGTTAAACCAATATGTCAAAATCTGCCAAACTTAACCAACAGTTTATAAAGTTAGCAAAACCTCAGAGTTTAGTCTATTTTTGTGAAAGCCAGCTCGAAATACATGTATGTACCATTATACCAATTGCTAAGTAGGCAGATACTTAGGGGAAATCTAACACAGTGTATATTTATTTTTATAATTGTTCATTACATTTCTTTCTTCAATGCTGTTAAATACATCTACTGTAGCTGAAAACAATAAACCAGTTTATTTAATTTGTATATCATGTTGTGTTTCTTTATTATTTGAATAACAGATCAAATATAATGACATAAATATTGTTTTATCTTTGCCCACTTTGGCCTAAATGTCTGCCATTCTTTTTTTATATGCCTTGTAAGGCTTTGCGTTGTAAGGCTCGTACACAAAGCACAGATTATAGCTAACTGTATCAGTCAAAATATTTTTCCATTTTGACTTCTATTTTACTACTTAATCACATGTGGATCATTTAGAATTGACCATTGGTTTTGTACCACTATCTAAATATAATAACAATAAAGAAAATGTATAAATGTGTGTCCGGACTTCTTAACCAAGTAATAATGCAAGATACAGCAGATAAAAAATATTGGAGGAAAATAAGGGGAAATTGAGTACATATGTATAAAGTACAATTGCACTGTGTGATTGTGAAAGTTTGTTAACACTGACTTTTGTCTTCTCTGTTCTCTTACAGATCACTATTGCATACCAAGTAAGCAAAACAACATTTTTTAAATTTAATTTCTGCAAACAACTTGCACAATGACATCACGCTGGTCAAAGAGGCGGAAAATTAAATCAATGCTTAGGGTCACAGAGTCAGAAATCCTGCAGCAGTTTGAGAAAACCTATACTGATCCCAACATGCAAGGCAACTCTGTCGCAGAACTGGAAGATGTTGAATGCCCAAGTGTAGCAGTGGAGTCAGGTGTTTCAGTCTCTAGCTCAGTTGTGGACCAACCAGGTCTAGGGGAACATGAGCAGAGGTCAGCATTCAGTGAGACCCATCTGTCATTGGACGCTGTCCATCAGCTAGCCCTGTTGATTCTGATGCTGAAGCTTCAACATCAGAGTTAGGGTCTCTTCCTTTTCTGTCTCATTAGCCTAACCCTACTCTTGAGCATCTTGCGAGAGTTTCATCCAGAATTGCCAAGAGATGCTCGGACAGTTCTCGAGACGCAAGGTGAAATAAAAACTAAGAAAATGGAAGGTGGGGAATATTATCACTTTGGCCTAGCTTCAGGGTTGATGTCAAAAGTTAAATCTTTGAAGCTGCCTGCTAATTTGACCACAATTAAGCTCCAGTTCAGTATAGACGGTCTACCACTATTCAGAAGCAGCAGAACTCAGTTCTGGCTACCATTAATGCTGATTACAGCAGATCGCCATTCCTTGTCGGCCTCTTCTGTGGCTTTACCAAACCAAAGAGTGTCTTTGAGTTCTTGGGCCCATTTATTGACCCAGATAGCATACATATCCGGGCCTCATCTGGGCCAACTATGGCACATATGGCTCAGTTCTGGCAGTGGTTAAGGTCATATGGGCCAGATCTGGCCCGTGTGCAGCAAGCCGGTTTTAGTTTGAGTTGTGGCTTGCGGTGTGTGGGCCGGATCGGGCCCGTGTGCACGAAGCCGGTTTTAGGTTGAGTTGTGGCTTTTGGTGTGTGGGCCGGATCGGGCCTGTGTGCAGCAAGCCGGTTTTAGTTTGAGTTGTGGCTTTTGGTGTGTGGGCCGGATTGGGCCTGTGTGCAGCAAGCCGGTTTTAGTTTGAGTTGTGGCTTTTGGTGTGTGGGCCGGATCAGGCCTGTGTGCAGCAAGCCGGTTTTAGTTTGAGTTGTGGCTTTTGGTGTGTGGGCCGGATCGGGCCTGTGTGCAGCAAGCCGGTTTTAGTTTGAGTTGTGGCTTTTGGTGTGTGGGCCGGATCGGGCCTGTGTGCAGCAAGCCGGTTTTAGTTTGAGTTGTGGCTTTTGGTGTGTGGGCCGGATCGGGCCTGTGTGCAGCAAGCCGGAATTAGGTTGAGTTGTGGCTTTTGGTGTGTGGGCCGGATCGGGCCTGTGTGCAGCAAGCCGGTTTTAGTTTGAGTTGTGGCTTTTGGTGTGTGGGCCGGATCGGGCCTGTGTGCAGCAAGCCGGTTTTAGGTTGAGTTGTGGCTTTTGGTGTGTGGGCCGGATCGGGCGCGTGTGCAGCAAGCCGGAATTAGAATTGATACAATTTAATTCACAGAAATTCACTTTGGCCAGCTAAAAAATTTAGATGTGACCAGTCACTAGAAAATGTTAAATTGGAGACCTGAATTTTTTATTACAGTGTATCATACACTTTTGTTGATCAAAGAGGTTGTTTTTTGCGATAATCCAAAAGCCGATGGGAAAATCCTATTGGGAATTTCTGGAGGGAACCAGTGCGATTGGCCAGTTGGCCTACAAAGTGACATCCTACACCAGCCTATTAAGATAATATTCTCTTCTTGAACTTTGACACTGAACTTGAGGAATTAGGTAATACAAGTCATTCTGGTCATTCATTAGTAATCAATAACCTTGATATCAACCAAAAGCTTATTCTAGATTACTAAGAGCAATCTTCATGTATTGTTTATTTGTAAATTCATATTTTGGATAAGGATGGAAATTTACTAGAATACTGATACAATATACACTGTTGTGCCTTATAAAAACAGTAGCAATCAATTAGATTCAATTCAATTCAATTCAAATGTATTTGTATAGCGCTTTTCACAATACACATTGTTTCAAAGCAGCTTTACAGAAAGTGCATTTCATAGATGAACAGTATAAAAAAAATGTTAGAAACACAATGTTAAAGAACAATGTTCGAAAAAGATAATCAGTCGTGTATTAATTTAGGCCATAACAACGCTGGCGTGGAGTCGTCTCTTCACAGGCGTGGAGTCGTCTCTTCACAGGCGTGGAGTCGTCTCTTCACAGGCGTGGAGTCGTCTCATCACTGGCGTTGAGTCGTCTCTTCACAGGTGTTGAGTCGTCTCTTCACTGGCGTTGAGTCGTCTCTTCACAGGCGTTGAGTCGTCTCTTCACAGGCGTTGAGTCGTCTCATCACAGGCGTTGAGTCGTCTCATCACAGGCGTGGAGTCGTCTCTTCACAGGCGTGGAGTCGTCTCATCACAGGCGTTGAGTCGTCTCATCACAGGCGTGGAGTCGTCTCTTCACAGGCGTGGAGTCGTCTCTTCACAGGCGTTGAGTCGTCTCATCACAGGCGTGGAGTCGTCTCTTCACAGGCGTGGAGTCGTCTCTTCACAGGCGTTGAGTCGTCTCTTCACTGGCGTTGAGTCGTCTCTTCACAGGCGTTGAGTCGTCTCTTCACTGGCGTTGAGTCGTCTCATCACAGGCGTGGAGTCGTCTCTTCACAGGCGTTGAGTCGTCTCTTCACAGGCGTTGAGTCGTCTCATCACAGGCGTGGAGTCGTCTCTTCACAGGCGTGGAGTCGTCTCTTCACAGGCGTTGAGTCGTCTCTTCACTGGCGTTGAGTCGTCTCTTCACAGGCGTTGAGTCGTCTCATCACAGGCGTGGAGTCGTCTCTTCACAGGCGTTGAGTCGTCTCTTCACAGGCGTTGAGTCGTCTCTTCACAGGCGTGGAGTCGTCTCTTCACTGGCGTTGAGTCGTCTCTTCACAGGCGTGGAGTCGTCTCTTCACAGGCGTTGAGTCGTCTCATCACAGGCGTGGAGTCATCTCTTCACAGGCGTTGAGTCGTCTCATCACAGGCGTGGAGTTGTCTCATCACAGGTGTTGAGTCGTCTCTTCACAGGCGTGGAGTCGTCTCTTCACAGGCGTGGAGTCGTCTCATCACAGGCGTGGAGTTGTCTCATCACAGGCGTGGAGTCGTCTCTTCACAGGCGTTGAGTCGTCTCATCACAGGCGTGGAGTTGTCTCATCACAGGTGTTGAGTCGTCTCTTCACTGGCGTGGAGTCGTCTCTTCACAGGCGTTGAGTCGTCTCATCACAGGCGTGGAGTCGTCTCATCACAGGCGTTGAGTCGTCTCATCACAGGCGTGGAGTTGTCTCATCACAGGTGTTGAGTCGTCTCTTCACAGGCGTGGAGTCGTCTCTTCACAGGCGTGGAGTCGTCTCTTCACAGCCGTGGAGTCGTCTCATCACAGGCGTGGAGTCGTCTCTTCACAGGCGTGGAGTCGTCTCATCACAGGCGTGGAGTCGTCTCTTCACAGGCGTGGAGTCGTCTCTTCACAGGCGTGGAGTCGTCTCTTCACAGCCGTGGAGTCGTCTCTTCACAGGCGTGGAGTCGTCTCTTCACAGCCGTGGAGTCGTCTCATCACAGGCGTGGAGTCGTCTCTTCACAGGCGTGGAGTCGTCTCTTCACAGGCGTGGAGTCGTCTCTTCACAGGCGTGGAGTCGTCTCTTCACAGGCGTGGAGTCGTCTCTTCACAGGCGTGGAGTCGTCTCTTCACAGGCGTGGAGTCGTCTCTTCACAGCCGTGGAGTCGTCTCTTCACAGGCGTGGAGTCGTCTCTTCACAGCCGTGGAGTCGTCTCATCACAGGCGTGGAGTCGTCTCTTCACAGGCGTGGAGTCGTCTCTTCACTGGCGTTGAGTCGTCTCTTCACAGGCGTGGAGTCGTCTCTTCACAGGCGTGGAGTCGTCTCTTCACAGGCGTTGAGTCGTCTCATCACAGGCGTGGAGTCGTCACTTCACAGGCGTGGAGTCGTCTCTTCACTGGCGTTGAGTCGTCTCATCACAGGTGTTGGGGCATCCGAAGTCTTCATGAGAGGCTGGATACAAACTGGAGCTGAAACTGGACTAGTGTCCCGAGATAACAACAGAAAAGCAGATGGGAAATAATTAGCGTAGCTGCTGTTCAGAATATTATATTAATGCTGTTGTTCCCATTTAACTGTAGTATAAAAGGTAATTATAATGTGAATGCTTGGCTAAAGAGATGTGTCTTTAATCTAGTTTTAAACTGGGACAGCGAGTCTGAACCTCGGACAATATCAGGAAGACTATTCCAGAGTTTAGGAGCTAAATGTGAAAAAGCCCTCCCTCCTTTAGTGGACTTGGATATCCTAGGAATGACCAGAAGCCTAGAGTTTAGTGACCTTAAAGAGCGCGATGGATTGTAGGGCGATAGAAGATCCGTTAGATACACTGGAGCTAAACCATTTAGGGCTTTATAGGTCAGTAGCAATACTTTGTAATTGATACGGAACTTGATAGGTAACCAGTGTAGAGATGATAAAATTGGTGTTATATGATCATATTTTCTTGACCTAGTAAGAACTCTAGCTGCTGCGTTTTGGACTAACTGTAGTTTGTTTATTGAGGATGCAGGACAACCAGCTAATAAAGCATTACAGTAATCTAATCTCGAGGTCATGAATGCATGAACTAACTTTTCTGCATCCGGAATAGATAGCATGTTACGTAGCTTAGCAATGTTTCTAAGGTGGAAAAATGCCGTTCTTGTAACATATGAAATATGATTTTCGAATGTCAGGTTGCGGTCTAATATAACACCCAGGTCTTTTACTGTAGTGGATAAAGTAACAGGACATCCTTCCAAGGTAAAGTTGTATTGTGAGAGGTTTTGTGGGCAGTTTTTTGGACCAATAAGTAATACCTCCGTTTTATCAGAAAATTACACGTCATCCAGTGTTTAATATCTTCAACACATGCTGTCAGTTTAGATAATTTAGCGTTTTCATCCGGTCGTGATGAAATATATAATTGAGTGTCATCAGCATAACAGTGGAAATTAATTCCATGTTTTCTTATAATATTACCAAGTGGCAGCATATATATTGAGAATAGCAGAGGGCCTAATACAGATCCTTGCGGCACCCCATAGTCTACTGACATCATCCTGGATTTTTCCCCATTTAGACAGACAAAATGGTAGCGGTCTGATAAGTACGATCTAAACCAGTTTAATGCCTGTCCCTGAACACCAGTATAATTTTGAAGTCGATCTATGAGTATTTTATGATCTATAGTATCGAACGCAGCACTAAGATCGAGTAGAACTAGTATTGAGATACAGCCTTGGTCAGAAGCTAGAAGTAAATCATTTGTGATTTTAACGAGTGCAGTTTCTGTGCTATGATGCGGCCTGAATCCTGATTGAAATTTTTCATAGATATCATTTTCCTGCAAGAAAGAGCACAATTGAGCGGACACAACTTTTTCTAGTATTTTAGACATAAATGGAAGATTTGAAATTGGTCTGTAATTTGCTAGGTTATTATGATCTAATTGTGGCTTCTTAATGAGCGGTTTTATGACTGCCAGCTTGAATATTCTTGGAACATGACCTAAAGATAAAGACGAGTTAATAATATTGAGAAGAGGCTCTTCCACTACAGGTAACAACTCTTTGAGTAGTTTAGTGGGTATTGGATCTAATAAACATGTTGTTGGTTTAGATGCAATGATAAGTTTATTTAGCTCTTCCTGTCCTATAATTGTAAAGCGGTGTAGTAGTTCTTGAGGGGCGATAGTAGCGGTTGAATCATAAGACATCATTAAAGATTGTACATTTACAATTTTATTTCTGATGTTTTCTATTTTCTCAGTGAAGAAATTCATAAAATCATTACTACTAAACTGTAACGGAATATTTTGCTCAGGCGATGCTTGTTTATTTGTTAGTCTAGCCACGGTGTTAAATAAAAACCTTGGGTTATTTTGATTATTTTCTATTAGTTTGCGGAGATGCTCAGCCCTGGCTGCTTTTAGGGCCTTTTTATAACGTGACATACTATCTCTCCACGCGATTCTAAAGACCTCTAAATTAGTTTGTTTCCATTTACGCTCTAAGTTACGAGTTTCTCTCTTGATAACATGTGTAGCACTGTTGTACCATGGTGCTTTAGTTTTCTCTATAACCTTTTTTAATCTAATTGGTGCAACAATTTCTAACGTGCTAGATAAAATGGTGCTCATACTGCTAGTCATTTCCTCTAGTTCATCTGTTTGTTTGGGTTCACTGAGCAGCTGAGACAGATCAGGTAAGCTATTTGAGAATCTATCTATAGAGGTTGGAATGATTGTTCTGCCTGGTCGATAACGTGGCGCAACATGACAGATTTCAGCAGTACGCAGTATGCAAGTTACCATGTAATGGTCAGTGACATCATCACTTTGCGGTATAATATCTATATCGGTTGGGTTTGTTCCATGTGATATAATTAAATCTAGTGTGTGATTAAGACGATGAGTGGGACCAGTGACGTTTTGCTTGATCCCAAAGGAGTTTAGTAGATCTGTAAACGCAGCCCCTAATGCATCATTTGTGTTATCTACGTGTATGTTAAAATCTCCAACAATTAATGCTTTATCGACGTTGACCAACAGATCTGAGAGAAAGTCTGCAAATTCTTTTAAGAAATCAGCATAGGGCCCTGGAGGTCTATACACAGTAGCCAGGGCTAGAGATAATACGGATTTCTTTCTTGCATCTAAGAGCATAACATTTAGCACTAGTACTTCAAACGAATTAAACCTGTGACCTGTTTTCTGAGTAACATTAAGAATATCTCTATAGATTGTTGCAACACCGCCGCCACGACCAATCAGACGGGGCTCATGCTTATAACAGTATCCTGGCGGAGTAGACTCATTTAGACCGAAATAATCATTTGGCTTAAGCCAGGTTTCAGTAAGGCAAAGTACATCGAAACTATTAAAACTGGGGCGGCAGTGGCTCAGTGGTTCATGTAGGTTGTCTACAAACCGGAAGGTTGGTGGTTCGATCCCCGGTTCCACCTGACCAAGTGTCGAGGTGTCCATGAGCAAGACACCTAACCCCAGCTGCTCCCGACGAGCTGGATGGCGCCTTGCATGGCTGACACTGCCGTCGGTGTGTGAATGGGTGAATGTGAGGCAATATGTAAAGCGCTTTGGATGGCCATTGGTCTGTTAAAAGCGCTATATAAATGCAGTCCATTTACCATTTACCATATTATCTGTGACCATTTCATTTACAATAACCGCCTTAGGTGTGAGCAATCTAATGTTTAGAAGACCTAGTTTTAGAAATTGTTTTTGTTCACTAATATTGAGATTTTCTGGTTTAATCACAATTAGATTTTTCCTAGATCCTACAGTAGATTTAATGTTTGACCTCACTAAACGAGGAATAGACACAGTTTCTATATAATGTTATACATTGGTACTCATGTCAATTAAGTTAGAACAGGAAAGACTGTGATCTGGACTTTGACTTACTAGTCATATGGTGGTGTGTAACGCCCTGGAGATGTTGTTTGACAGAAGAGCCGCTCCGATTCTGCTGGGGTGAAGGCCATCAGGACGGAAGAGCCTAGGTCGCTCCCAGAAAAGATTCCAATTATTTACAAAGAGCAGCTTCTGTTCATTACACCATGACATTAACCATTCATTTAGAGCAAATAATCTACTGAACTTTTCATGTCCTAGTCGGTACGTGGGAAGGGGTCCAGACACGATGATCGCTGCTTCAGGCGATGTTCTGCGCACCGTCTCGATCAGGCTCTTGTAGTCCTTCTTCAGAACCTCCGTCTGCCGCAGCCTGGTGTCGTTCGTTCCCGCGTCCAGCACGACAGCTCCGATGCGCTCGTCACCGCTCAGGATCTCGGGAACCTGCGCAGCGACATCGAGAACACGAGCACCAGGAAAGCAGTGAGTGATTACCTTGCCTTTACCTGAGGTAGCGTGGACATGCTGGACGATGGAAGTACCGATCACCACAGCGTCGCGTTCCGTCTCGCGAAGAGGGGAGAAGCGGTTCCGGGTGGAGATCTCGAAGACCGGGAGGGGCGGAGAGGTCCTAGCTCTGGTCCTGGCTCGCGTCTTCCGCTGTGGAAAAACCCAGGCTCCCCGGTGCTGTGTCGGTGCCGGAGTGAACGAAACCAGGGATGATCGCGTCCTGTGCAAAGAAACACACGGAGTAGACGAGCTCGGAGTCAATAGGTTACTAACCACTGACTTGTGTGCATCGCGCGTGATGTTTCAAGCGCTGATCGTCGCTCTCTCAGCACGGCTTGTCTGTCTAGAAGGTCGCAAATCTTCTTCTCCACCGATTCCAACTCCAACTGCACCGAATGCAGCTCGAACGTGTCCTCGCCTGCACTCAAAGGTAACATTAGACACACATCCGAGTTATTCGCCATTGTAGCAGATGTGCTACGATGACGAATTGTCGGTACAGTGACGGGTGTAAATAAGTTTGCCACGCGTGCAATGCTAGCGGGCTACGGCTACCGGTGTAAGTAAGTTACCACGCGTGCAATGCTAGTATGAGGGTTTATTACACACACACACACACACACACACACACACACACACACACTGATCTTGTTGTCTGTATGAGGGTTTATTACACACACACACTGATCTTGTCTGTATGAGGGTTTATTACACACACACACACTGATCGTGTTGTCTGTATGAGGGTTTATTACACACACACACACACACACTGATCTTGTTGTCTGTATGAGGGTTTATTACACACACACACTGATCTTGTCTGTATGAGGGTTTA
>CM042262.1:45000-172500 GCA_023566225.1 Romanogobio albipinnatus | reverse complement strand
AACTGCTCTCCAGTGGCTCAAGTCTTACCTCTCAGGTAGGTCCTTCAGGGTGTCATGGAGAGGTGAAGTGTCTAAGTCACATCATCTAGCCACTGGAGTTCCACAGGGCTCAGTGCTTGGACCACTTCTCTTCTCCATCTACATGTCATCACTGGGATCTGTCATTCAGAAACATGGCTTTTCCTATCACTGCTATGCCGACGACACTCAACTCTACTTCTCATTTCAACCAGATGATCACACGGTTGGTGTTCGTATCGCCGCCTGCCTAACAGACATTTCTGCCTGGATGAAGGAACATCACCTGCAACTCAACCTTGCAAAGACAGAACTGCTTGTGGTCTCAGCCTACCCAGCACTTCATCACAATCTCTCCCTCTACAAGGGAGACAGGGACAAGGGAGGATGGAGAAGGGAGAGAAAAGGAGGAATGGAGAAACATGTCTGACATATAAAAATAATAATTAAGAGATCTCTTGGCAAATTACTGGTATCCGGTCCTGTGATTCAATCATAACGGGGACAAAGCTGAATTTTGAGATCAACAAGCGGCGAGGGTGATCTTTAACGAGCCGAAGAGAGCGCACGTCACGCCTCTCTTCATCAGTCTCCACTGGCTGCCAATAGCCGCTCGCATCAAATTCAAGACACTGGTGCTCGCCTTCAAAGCAACCATTGGCTCTGCACCAATATACCTAAACTCGCTTGTTCAGACTTACACACCCTCTAGGAGCTTACGTTCTGCCAGTGAACGACGCCTTGTGGTGCCACACCAAAGAGGCATGAAATCACTCTCACAGACCTTTTCCTGGACCGCCCCCACCTGGTGGAATGACCTGCCTATCTCAATTCCAGCAGCCGAGTCTGGAGCCATTTTCAAAAAACAGCTAAAGACACGTCTCTTCCAGCAGCACCTGACCAATCAAGAATAGCACTTAACATTCTATTCATTTTCTGTCTGTCTAATTTATTAAAAAAACTGTCCTGTGTGTTCTGTGTTAGATTAACTGAGACTTGTTACAGCACTTGCATACTGTAGCCCTTGACTGTTCTAGTTGCTTCTATTGCTCTCATTTGTAAGTCGCTTTGGATAAAAGCGTCTGCTAAATGACTAAATGTAAATGTAATTGTAGAAACTGATCCTGCATCCACATGCAGAAATCCTCCAAATCCATGCAGAAATCCAGAAATCCTCCAACACAGAAGATGTTTAGAGAAATGTTCCTGCTGTTTCCAGAGCCCTAATCCTGACACGAGCACTACTGAGGGTTTGACACTATTGACATGTCCCCATATTTGATTTGGCTCCTGTAGACATCAACTGATCACAGGTTGGACTGGAGAGGGAACACGACTCAGACTTCACTTTCATCATAAAGTAATCGCATCGCTTCATGAGACTCGGATCAAACCTCAAACTCATCATTAGTGTTTTCAAAGAGACACGGATTGATCAATAAATGTCTCGTGCTCAGTCTTTGATTAGCCTATATTATAACTCTACTGTTTACTAGGAACAACTATGAATGTCTAATGTTGTTTCATGTTCGTGTTTCATGCTCTTATTTTGCCATGTTCACGTTTCTAATGCTGCGTCCCAATCCACATGCTATCCGTCCTAAATAGAATTCGAAAAAAGAATTAGTATGTCCCAAATCGTAGTTTGTTGAAAAGAGTATTCCAAAGATATTCGGATGGTCTACTATTTCCGGTCAGAATTCAAAGTACAGATCGACACACACTCTAACGGCTGATATTGCCCACAACACTTTACGAGTTGGACTAGGATTCCATTTGCACTACAAACGGGGGCGCTAGTGTGCGGCGAATGGAGTACACATACTTTTTAGGTCTCCTCAAGCTGCCTCCTGTTTTTGCTTAATATTACCATAAATATACCAGTTCACTCTAAGTTTGACAGCACCATTCATTGTTTAACTGTTACTGACTGCAGCGGTGTGTTTATCCCTCTGGAGTCTGAGCTGTTTTGGGACCTTTAGAAGTTTTGACATGCTCTGACATTTGTGTTTTTTTCAGTTGCTTATAAACACATTAATGGCAAAAGTGTCATAACACAAACTGGGCTACCATAATATTTGAGCAACATGTATGTACATGCTTGTATTTTTGAGAGAATAATGTTTATGCATAATTTTTGAAAAAATTTGTTTTAAAATTAAGGCTTCAAAACACACAATAGATATGTGTTCACAAGACCTTTGATTATTGGGTGTATTTGCATTGAGTTTTTGCTTCAAAATGATGTGAGAATCATTGAGCCTACTCATTCACATAAAACAATATATTCATTTACATTTTGTAAAACACTTTTTCTTTACTTAGGCTTTATGCGAGTACGCATGAATGACCCATGAATAATAATGTGATCACTCCTGAGAAACAAAGACCTGCATAATAATGAGCTTTAGGTAGGCCTACTAGATTTTAGGTTTACTAGATATGTACAGTAACAGTAAAAAAAATAAAGTTTTCTGGAGGGAGAAATCTAAATGTTTTTTACTTAAAGTTTTTACTTAAAGGAAGCTAAATTATCTGCCAAAAAAGAAACAAGATTTCAATCAGAAATGTTTTTGAAAGAAGAGCTAAAAAAAACCCAGTAAAATTGTGACAATTGGTAATGATGAATGTTATAAGTAAAATATTTGGGATTTAAAACAACAATGCAATGCAATTATGATTTCAAATAGTATCTGGTGACTTTAGGTTGATTGGGACACTTTTTCCTAGTCATGTCAATGGCAAATATTTTCTGAATCATTTGTAAACGATCAAATACACACAATACTCAAATATCATTTCAAGTGAAATGCATGAGCCAGCGTTAAGGCTATTCTCTGCTATATTGCATTTACATTTCTGCATTTGGCAGACGCTTTTATCCAAAGTGACTTACAGTGCCCTTATTACAGGGACAATCCCCCTGGAGCAACATGGAGTAAAGTGCCTTGCACACTGGTGGTGACCACTGGGATCGAACCAGCAACCTTCTGCATATCAGTTCAGTGGTTTAACCCACTGGACCACCATCTCCTTGCTCAAGGACACACTGGTGGAGACCACTGGGATCGAACCAGCAACCTTCTGCATATCAGTTCAGTGGTTTAACCCACTGGACCACCATCTCCTTGCTCAAGGACACACTGGTGGAGACCGCTGGGATCGAACCAGCAACCTTCTGCGTATCAGTTCCATGGTTTAACCCACTGGACCACCATCTCCTTGCTCAAGGACACACTGGTGGAGACAGCTGGGGTCGAACCAGCAACCTTCTGCGTATCAGTTCAGTGGCTTAACCCACTGGACCACCATCACACACTATTGGAATCAAATATACTAATATATGTATTATACCAGTCTGTTATATTATATCAAATATATTAAAAACATTGATTCAAATTAAGATACAGTTTATACAAAACGGAATTCAGTTTAAAAAAAGCTATTAACTTTCTAAAAAACAAACAAAACAACAACAACAACATAGTGTATAATATTTAAACATCAATATGAAGCAAAATTCGTTTTAAAAACATGGATTAAAATTAAGATACAATATATACAAAACGAAATTCACTGTAAAAAAGGCAATTAATACTCAAATACAATTTCCATCTTAAGTTCATTTATGATACATGCGTGCAATGCAGGCTAAGGCTATTGTCTGTTATATCGACTTCTTATGAAATAAGAAGCAACTATATTAAAAAACATTGATTAAAATTAAGATACAATTTATACAAAATGAAAACAGGCCAAATAAATCTTGTCTAAACAGTCTTGCGTCATGTTGCATCAGGATTTATATTTATATTTAACCCTATTCTTTTTTCATTTAATATTCACAGATGCTAACTGAGCCTTTTAAACTTAGCCTACCTTACAGTGAGCCCTGCATCAGCTTTCCGTGAGGAGAATTACTCCAGAATTATTACTCAAATCGATGTATCTGAACCATAGCTTCACTACTTGTTTTGCATGAGTTGATGTGTGTGTGGCTGTGGATCGCCTGTATTTGAATCTGAATGAGCGTGGGCGTGGCCGTATTAGCGGGTAATGAGGCAGTAATGAGTTGATCTCCCACTTTTCACACAGATTACATAAACACAGAACATTTGTTTTCGTTTTGATTTACATGATTAAAAACCTGACATTTCAACGTTTCTTTAGACTTATGTCTCATGTTTGTGTGTCAAGTTCTCACTAAGCTACAGGTCATTTTCTGAAAAGAGAATCAGATTAGACATCATTGAGAGAGAGGCTGAAGATCGCGAATCATGTTTGTTTCCCTTATTTTGCAAAAAGCACAACAGTTAGTTTTTATTGTGACTGTACACACAAAAAAAGAAACTTAACAGAATTAAATGATGTATAACACTCGCATGAATAATAAAAAACGACAGAGTTATTTTAGTCTCTTTAGCACTGATAAGAAAAAAATAGAGCCGATCACGCCGGCGCGACCATCAACTCGAGGGGGTTAATGGGGTGAGTCAGATCAGACCACAACCTCAGAAAGTTACTATGACTGATTTCCAAGCAATTGATGTAAAATTTTTGAAGAAACGGTACAGCACCTAAAAACATCAACCTGCGCCCTTGACACACTCCCCACTTCTTTTTTCAAAAGTGTGTTTAACTGTTTAGAAGCAGATCTCCTAGAAGTGGTAAACGCCTCACTACTTTCTGGGACTTTCCCAAACTCCCTTAAAACCGCAGTAGTTAAGCCTCTCCTGAAAAAGAGAAATCTGGATAACTCCATACTGAGCAACTACAGACCAATCTCAAATCTCCCCTTCATAGGCAAGATCATTGAAAAAGTTGTTTTCAGTCAGCTGAACAAATTCTGGAGCTCAAACGGATACTTTGACAATTTTCAATCTGGTTTCCGACCGCATCACAGCACAGAGACAGCACTCATAAAGATAATAAATGATATTCGCCTCAATACAGATACAGGCAAAACATCAATTCTGGTACTACTCGACCTCAGTGCTGCATTCCACACTGTTGACCACAACATACTTCTTGACAGGCTAGAAAACTGGGTTGGGCTTTCCGGAATGGTCCTCAAATGGTTCAGGTCATACTTAGAAGGGAGAGGTTATTATGTGAGTATAGGTGACCATAAGTCTGAGTGGACATCCATGACATGCGGAGTCCCACAAGGGTCAATTCTTGCACCTCTCCTATTCAACCTGTACATGCTCCCACTCAGCCAAATAATGAAAAATAACAAAATGGCTGACCACAGCTATGCTGACGACACCCAGATCTACTTAGCCCTATCACCTAATGACTACAGCCCCATTGACTCTCTGTGCAAATGCATTGAAGAAGTTAACAGTTGGATGTGCCAAAACTTTCTTCAGTTAAACAAAGACAAAACTGAAATCACTACATTTGGAAACAAAGATGAAATTCTCAAGGTGAATGCATATCTTGAGGCTAAAGGTCTAAAATAAAAAAAATCAAGATCAGGAATCTCAGGAATTTTGGAGTCAGACCTGAGTTTCAGTCGTCATGTCAAAGCAATAACTAAATCAGCTTACTATCATCTCAAAAATATATCAAGAATTAGATGCTTTGTTTCCAGGCAAGACTTAGAGAAACTCGTTCATGCTTTTATCACCAGCAGGGTGGACTATTGTAATGGTCTTCTCACCGGCCTTCCCAAAAAGACCATTAGACAGAACACAGCTCATACAGAACCAGCAGAACCAGAACACATGACCATATCACACCAGTCCTCAGGTCTGCACACTGGCTTCCAGTTACATTTAGAATCGATTTTAAAGTACTATCACTTATATATAAATCACTCAATGGCCTATGACCTCAATACATTGCAGATATGCTGATTAAATTCGGACAGATATGCTGACACTTTTCGGACACTTTTCCAACTGATGGCATTCAGGCCATCAGTGATTATAAACCCACCCACTCCAACCCCGCAGCCACTGATGTGAACTTCCTGAACGAGCTAAATTACTTTTATGCTCGCTTTGAAAGAGACAACAGAGAAACTGCCACCAAGCTCAAACCCTCAGCTGACCACCCACCAATCACACTCTCCTCCACAGATGTCTGCAAGGCACTGAGCCGGATCAGCGCACACAAAGCTGCTGGACCAGACAACATCCCTGGTCGTGCTCTCAGGGCATGTGCGGAGCAGCTCGCTGGGGTTTTCACAGACATTTTCAACCTGTCTCTTGCCCAAGCTGCCGTACCATCATGCTTTAAACGCACTTCCATTGTGCCAGTGCCGAAACACTCTAGCCCGAGGTGCCCTAATGACTACCGCCCTGTAGCACTCACACCCATCATTATGAAGTGCTTTGAGCGGCTGGTCCTGGAACACCTAAAAGACTCAATACCATCCACATTGGACTCACACCAGTTTGCCTATCGCAGCAATAGGAGCACAGAGGATGCAGTTTCCATGGCACTGCACTCTGTGCTCACCCATCTGGACAGTAAAAACACTTATGCACGCATGCTGTTTGTTGACTTCAGCTCAGCATTCAACACTGTCATCCCATCCAGGTTAATTGCCAAACTTGGAGACCTGGGCATCAACACTTCAATGTGTAACTGGATTTTGGACTTCCTAACTGACAGACCCCAGAATGTTTGATCAGGATCCACCTGCTCCACGTCCATCACACTCAACACTGGTGTACCACAGGGCTGTGTGCTAAGTCCGTTTCTCTACTCCCTCTTCACCTCCAACTGCAAGCCTGTGTACGGATCTAATTCCATCGTCAAGTTTGCGGACGACACTACGGTGATTGGTCTCATCAGCAACAACGATGAGACTGCCTACAGGGAGGAGATCCAGCACCTGGCCACATGGTGCGCTGATAATAACCTGCTCCTCAACACCACCAAAACGAAGGAGCTCATCGTGGACTTCAGGAAGGAGTCAAGAGGCACACACGACACCATCCACATCAATGGAATGGCTGTTGAGCGTGTCTCCAGTTTCAAGTTCCTGGGGATCCACATCTCGGCGGACATGTCGTGGATGACAAACACCTCCAGCCTGGTCAAGAAGGCTCACTGAGGACACTGAGGAAGAATCAGCTCTCCTCGGCTATCCTGGTGAACTTCTACCGCTGCGCAATAGAAAGCATCCTGACCAACTGTGTGTCAGTATGGTATGGGAGCTGCTCTGTTGCGGAGCGCAAGGCACTGCAGCGGGTGGTGAAAACTGCCCAGCGCATCACAGGGACTCCACTACCTGCCATCGAGCACATCCAGAGGAAACGCTGTCTGCACCGAGCTCGCAGCATCCTCAAGGACTCCTCTCACCCAGCCCACAGACTGTTTTCTCTCCTGCCCTCCGGCAGGCGTTTCAGGATCCTCCGGACCAGGACCAGCAGACTAAAGAACAGTTTTTTCCCCAGAGCTGTCTCTTTACTGAACTCTAACCACCGTTGATCCACTTCCCTCATAAACTGCAAACTCTCCTACCTCACATCTGCCTTCACTTTGTTATTTGCACTACCGACTGTTTATTACAGTAACAAATGTTTACTTATGCATTTTGCACCACCATACCTTAACTGGATTATGCTCATTTGCACTGCTGACTGTATTTACAGTAACAATGTTTACATTTGCATTTTGCACCGTACTTCTAACTGTAATATGCAACCACTTTCCACTGCACTTTTACACTTTCTTTCGGATAGCTCTGTCCATAATTTATTGCACTAACTTAATCCACTGCTATATTCCTCATATTAGCCTAACATATTATTGTATACCTCTAACTGTAAAATTCTGTTTATAGTAATAGCCATCTGTATATTATATTCATAGTACATATTCACCTGTAAATTCTGTTTATAGTAATAGCCATCTGTATATTATATTCATAGTACATACTCACCTGTAAATTCTGTTTATAGTAATTGCCATCTGTATATTTATTCACTGTATATATTCATCTGTAAATTCAGTTCTGCTTATAGTAATAACCATCTCTCTACTTATACATATTTATATATATTCAGTACATTTCCATGTCCTGCACTTACGCAACCATTGTGTATATCCTGCACTTGCTGCTATTGCACTTCTGGTTAGACCTAAACTGCATTTCGTTGCCTTGTACTTGTACTTGTGTAATGACAATAAAGTTGAATCTAATCTAATCTAATCTAAATACAAACCCAACAGATCACTCAGATCATCAGGATCAAGTCAGTTAGAAATACCAAGGGTTCACTCAAAGCAAGGAGAGTCTGCTTTTAGCTATTATGCCAGCCGCAGCTGAACCAGCTTCCTGAACAGATCAGATGTGCTCCAACAGCGCTCCCTGCTGGCCTCACTAACACCTCCTCCAGCAGCTCTCTAGTTTTCCCAGTTGGTCTCCCATCCAGGTACTGACCAGGCTCAGCCCTGCTTAGCTTCAGTGGGACAATGGCTGATGCAAATAATTCTGTAGGTGGGATAAATGTCACATTTGTATCCTGGAATGTTAGAGGTATGGGACACATAATTAAAAGTATTTGCACATCTTAAATCTCTCTCTGCTGAAATAATTTTCCTTCAAGAGGAAAACCAACAGAGCAGAGACGCCTTAGATCTAATTGGATATCACAAGTACAGTACCGTATTTTCCGCACTATAAGGCGCACCATTAATGACTGGCCTATTTTAGAAGTGTTTTCATATATAGGGCGCACCGGATTATAAGGCGCATAGAATAGAAGATACTGCAGTCAAACGTTTGACTGGGTTTGCGTTATGCATCCACTAGATGGAGCTGTGCTAAAGGGAATGTCAACAAAACAGTCAGATAAAGTCAAACTTTATTAAGCGTTTTGACAACTCCGTTGAATCCCATGGTAACGTTGTTCAAACGTTGATGTGCATATTAACAATATCTCTCAGCCTTGCTCACTCTTCTCCCAAACGTGGAGGGGACTAACGAATGGGGGTCCCAATACAGTGACGCCACTCGGCTGTCTTCCAGTGCCCTGTGTAAGTGAGAGCGCCCTGTCGTAAGATTAGTACGGACGAAGGACTCCCACTTATCACAGGAATACCAAGGTACACTGGGAAGCATATTCCAGTGGAGATATGCAAAAATGCCTACCCGTAGAGAGGACTTAGAGAGTACACATATGACCCGCTAAGGGCTGCAGAGGTTCCACTTCAACGCATAGGCATGCCGCGTGGACTCTGCCCTAGCGGAAGTGAAGGTAGCCAGTACTCAAACCTACCACGGTACTCAAACTTACCGTGTCCCGTCCAGGAGCCACACGTGGAGGTTCCAAAGATAGGGACGCGGGTGCCAAAGGGTGCCCCATCTCTGAGGAGATACTCAGAGGAAAGGCCAGGGAGGGGCTGTCGCAAGGAGTAAGAGTTCAGGGAACCAGGTCCGGCCATGCCAATACAGGGCGACCAGAAGGACCTGCTCCTTGACCTCCCTGACTTTGCACAATAGCTGCGCGAGAAGGCTCACTGGGGGGACGCATATTTGTGTAGGCCCCGTGGTCAGCTGTGCGCCAGTGCATCCGTGCCGAGCGTGCCCTCGGACAGGGAATAACACAGGCAGCAGAGGGAAGAGTCGTGGGAGGCAACAGATCTACCTGTGCGTCGCCGAACTGTTCCCAAATCAGCTGGACCGACTGGGGATGGAGTCACCAATCTCCAGGAAGAGACCGTGAGCTCGTGGGCTGCACGGTTTTAGTACTCCCGGGACATGGACAGCACGAAGGGACCTCAGATGCTTCTGACTCCATAGGACGAGATGGCGGGCGAGTTGAGACATACGGCGGGAGTATAGATCAGCCTGGTGGTAGATGTACGCTACTGACCGTGTAGTCTGACCGGACTAGTACATTTTGACCCTTCAGCAACGCTAGGAAGTGGTGCAGGGAGAAACGTACTGTTCCCAGCAACTCGAGGCAATTGACATGCAGGAGGCGTAGGGGTCCTGTCCAGGAGCCCGTGGCAGCACGTCCATTGCACATGGCACCCCAGCCCGTGGAGGAGGCATCTGTTGACACAACAATATGCCTGGAAACTCGTCCTAAGGGCCACCGGCCTGTAGAAATGAGGTTCGGCCATGGGGTGAGGGTCTGCAGGCAGGCCCGAGTCACTGGGACCCGGAGCGTGCCCGAATGCCATGCCCATCTCGGGACTCGATCGCGAAGCCAAAGCTGAAGTGGTCTCATATGAAGCAATCCGAGCGGCGTCACCGCGGCTGCAGATGCAATATGTCCCAGGAGCCTCTGAAAAAACTTCAGTGGGGCCGCACTCTTGCTCTCGAATTAACAAAGGCAAGTCAGCAGTGACTGTGCACGCTCGCTGGTAAGCAGAACGCACATAGCGACCGAGTCGGAAACCGTTCTGAGAAAAGAGATCCTCTGCACGGGGCAGAGTCACTCTTCTCCCAGTTGACCCGAAGACCCAGACGGGCTAAGTGCCGGAGCACTTGGACTCTGTGTTTGCACACCTGCTCTCGAGAGTGACCCAGTATGAGCCAGTCGTCGAGGTAGTTCAGGATGCGAACCCCGTGCTGCCTCGATAGACTACGTGGAGTCACGAGGGGACAGAGCTGGCCCGAATGGGAGGACTGCGTACTGAATGTCCGCCCCTCGAAGCAAACCGTAGGAATGGTCTGGTCGAGGAAGGAGACATGGAAGTAAGCGTCCTTCAGGTCGATCGCTGCAACCAATCTACCAGACGAACGCGTCTGAGGAGGCGGTCGCTGCCAACAGCGACTCCTGAACGGAACGGAAGCCTGTGAAGGGATCGGTTCCCTAGGGTACAATGAAGTAAGGGCTGAGGAAGCCGGACCTGAAGCTGTAGCCAGGCTCCCAGGATCTGACCAGCGGGGTCACTCGAACCACAGACGTACCCCGGGTGGGGCAGCGAGGCAGCATGATTGGCCCGGACGTGGGAGGTGTAGCATCCCGGTGTGGGGGCACAGTCAGCAGCTGCGTCCTGACAGAGGAGACCAGGGAAAGATGCACATTCCACTGGGGTCTGCTCTGAGAGGAGGCTGGCGACAGAGAGGGACGAGAGCGGTGTGGCCCGGGGGGCGGCACACACTGCCATCACCGGTCTGTGGGACCTCAGAGATGGGGACACCAGTTCCTTCCAAGTGCCGCCAGCCCGGGGGCCAGCAGCAGAAGGATTTTCCCCCGGCCCTCCACTGGGGGAAGGAGAGGCCCTGCTACCATCCCCTGGAAAGAACTGGGACCCATCTCTGAGTTGTCCGCCTCCAACCTGCCGTTTAACCAGGCTGGGGAGCGGACTGGGCGTCATCCTGCAACCAACTCCACGACGCGGCCCAGGTGAAGGCTGCTGCTGGGGCCGGACGGGAGGAGGGAGGGCGCCCTCAGTGCCGGTGCCGGTGGCTGGGTGCAGCAGCTAGCCGCCGGGGGCAGTACGCCGGGGCAGTACGTGTTACAGCCTCAGTCTGCTCTGGGGCGGCCGAGAACCGTTGGGCGCAGTTCTCAGCCGCGCCGCCGAAGAGGCCAGCCTGTGATATGGGCGAGTTGAGGAGGCGGGCCACATCACCAGGTAAGGCCAGGTGTTTCTCCCGGAGCACAGCTGTGGACATCGCCCGACCGAGGGAGCGTGTGGCCACCTTCACCGCCCGGAGGGCAGGATCAGTGGCAGCACACAGCTCATAGAAGAGCCCTGGGTCGGCTCCACCCTTGTGCATGTGCAAAGGGGCGGCAGCCTGCCCCGTAGCTCCGCAGGATTACGCCATCGAAGTAGACGAGCCCACAGGCTTTGGGAGGGTGCTTAGGACAGCCACGCCACGTCAAAGCCCTCTGTGGACACCGTAGTGCGCAACAGAAAGTTCAACAGTGGGGGGGGGGGCCCAGTGTACCCTAGGCCGCGGCCCCATCAAGGGCAGAGAAGGCGGAGGAGGCCACCAAACGGTCGCGGGAAGCACAGGGACTTCCGGGACCGCGTGATCTCCTCATGCACCTCAGGAGCGAAAGGCATTGGGGGCGGGGCCCAACAGCTGTCGGGTGCCGCCCCAAAAACCCAATCGCGCAACCACGAGCACTCGCAACAGGGCGGAGTTCCACACCAGCGCGAGGCTCGCGGCTGCCCGAGATAACATTGGATGACCAGTCATTTCCTGCAACTCAATTCAGAAAAAAATGAATTTTTAATTATTGGACAAAAAAGCTCCACAAGTAGTAACCTAGAATACTGTCTAACACTTGATGGCTGCTCTGTCCAGTCCTCGTGGTCAGTGAGGAACAGTGATGGGAATAACGGCGTTATAGATAAACGACGTTACTAATGGGATTATTTTTTTCAGTAATGAGTAATCAAGTGAATTAGCGGCCGTCATTACCAGTCGTCGCCGCCAGAGGAGGGGTCACAACACCACCCTGCTGGCGACGGACAGCAGGAGAGGTGGTGAGTCCCCCTCCCCAGTTACTGACGTGTTCTTTGATGTCTTCCAACAGGTCCAGGGAGGGGGCTCGTTCGCGAAGACCCAGCTAGAAGATGACCGGCTCAAGCATTGCTGGTCACAAGTCCGAACGGTGGATGGCCACGAGCACCAACCAGCACCCCATCCTCTCCCGCACTTCGTCGTAAGGAATGGCCTGTTGTACTGTGTCGCCCAGCGAAGGGGGGAGGTAAAAGAACTGCTTGTGGTTCCCAAGCCGAACGTGGAGATGGTCATGGAGCTAGCCCACAGCCATCCGATGGCCGGCCACCTGGGGACCGCCAACACCATCCAGCGCATCCGGGACCGCTTCCACTGGCCGGGCTTGGATGGGGAAGTAAAGCGGTTCTGCCAAGCCTGTCCAACCTGCCAGAGAACCGCGCCACCAGCTCCTCACCCCAGTCCGCTCATTCAGCTGCCCATCATCGGGGTACCTTTCGAGCGAATTGGAATGGACCTGGTGGGGCCATTGCCGAAGTCTGCCCGTGGACATGAACACATCCTGGTGATCGTCGATTACGCCACCCGGTATCCAGAGGCACTTCCCCTGCGAAAGGCAACGGCAAAGAACATTGCCAAGGAGCTCTTCCTCCTCTGCACCCGAGTCGGCATCCCAGCGGAGATACTGACGGACCAAGGAACTCCCTTCATGTCCCGGCTAATGGCTGACCTCTGCCGGCTGCTGAAGGTAAAGCAGCTCCGGACCACAGTGTACCATCCACAGACAGACGGCTTAGTAGAGCGCTTCAATTAAACCCTCAAGCAGATGCTCCGGCAGGTGGCCGCCGAAGACAGGCGAGACTGGGACCTGATGCTTCCCTACGTCCTGTTCGGAGTCCGAGAAGTTCCCCAAGCCTCGACTGGTTTCACTCCGTTTGAGCTGCTCTTCGGCCGTCAGCCTGGGAACAGCAGCAGCCGGCACCTCTCCGCTCCACCATCGAACACGTGAGGGAAATGCGTGAGTGGATCGAGAGGGTCATGCCATTAGTCCGGGAGCACCTGACGAAGGCACAGCAGAACCAACGGCAGCTGTACGACCAGGTGGCTCAACCCCGGGAATTCCAGCCGGGCGACAGGGTCATGGTGCTGGTCCCCACCTCCGCTTACAAATTCCTGGAGACCTGGCAGGGTCCGTTCACCGTCATAGAGCAAGTGGGTCCCGTCAACTACCGGCTGCGCCAGCCGGGCAGGAGGTGTGAAGAGCAGCTATATCACGTCAACCTGCTGAAGAGGTGGGTGGGGACCAGAGACCAGCTCACCGCGCTGGCCTCTGTCGAGCCCCCGGTCGTGGACGTGGGAGCACAGCTGTGTTGAATCATCTGGTCCGTCAGTTCTCTGATGTGTTCTCCACACGTCCCGGGCAGACCAAGGTCATCCAGCACGACATCCGCACACCACCCGGCCTCATCGTGAGGCAGCGGCCCTATCGGGTCCCGAGGCTCGGAGACAAGCCATCGAGGACGAGGTTTGTGAGATGCTGAAGTCCGGGGTAATCGAGCCATCAAGCAGCGCCTGGTCCAGTCCCATCGTCATGGTCATCCACTCCAAGACCTGGCAGGACCACCTGGAGCGGCTGCGGAGGGTGCTCCTGGAACTCTGACGGGCTGGACTGACCGCCAACCCCCGGAAATGCCATCTCGCCCTCGCCGAGGCTCAGTACCTGGGTTTCCGGGTGGGTAGAGGACTGATCCAGCCCCAGCAGAAAAAGATAGACGCTATCCTGTCGACGCCCCGCCGGGAGACCAAAACTCCGGTACGAGCCTTTTTGGGGTTGGCGGGGTACTATCGCTGTTTTATCCCCGACTTCTCCACCCTAGCATCTCCCCTGACAGGAAGGGGCAGCCGGAGAAGGTACAGTGGGACAGCACCTTGGACAGGACCTTCCGGGACATCAAGACCGCCCTGACCACGGAGCCGTTCTTGCGGGCGCCCGACTTCAACTGCCCCTTCCTGCTGCAGACGGATGCCTCGGACACGGGCCTGGGAGACTTGTCAGAGGGTGGGTGACAAGTCTCCTGAGCTCTCGTCAGCGTCGCACTGGCAACTAACAACGATCACCAGCCAGCACTCAGCACAGACCGGATCGGCACAGCTGCAGGTGATCACCACCCCACATAAAGCACCACACATGGGAACACCAGTCTGAGCACGAACACTCCATGAAGCAGCACACTAACCTTTCTCTCTTTCTCAGACAGCAGCCTGTGACACTCCGGCCACCCCGTCCCTCTGACGTCACCGCGAGTCACCACTGCACCACGAGAAGAAGGAAGCACAGCGCACCAAGACTTCACTATCACTACGTTTGTTCACTGTCTCACAATAAATCCACCCTCCGGGGGCTTTTCACCTAATCCTGTGTTGTGTGATTCTTCACCCTGCCACAGAAGCTTTCGCAAACTGGAAGTATAAGCGCTACTCTTCCCGCGTTGAGGTGAAAGGTAAGAATGTTTATGCAATGTGCAGCTTATGCCCAGGAAGAAAGAGTCTCTCCACGTCTGTGGCAAGTAATTCTAATCTAATGAAGCCTCACATCATCACCGCCACAACATTAGTGGATAAAAACCCAGGTGATAACGTGAGCTCCACTACTAAAGGAGTAGTAAAGTACTGATAATATTTACACAATATTTACACTATAGTTGGCCTACTGATAATATTTACAATAATGTATTGAATTTGATAGGCTTCCTAGCATTGTTCGGGAAGCAGACACACTCTGTCAGTTTAAATCTAGACTTAAAACACATCTCTTTACTGTGGCATACACATAAAACACTTTCTCAATGAAATGATTGTTAGGCTGCATTAACTAGGTCAGCCGGAACCGGGAACACTTCCCATAACACCTGATGTACTCGTGACATCATCAGGAGAATGGCATCTACGCTAATGCTAGTCTCTCTGTTTTATCCCGAGGTTTACTGCAGTCAGCCGGATCCGGGCCGTATCCAGATCAGATGGTGGACCTGCGCCCAGAGAAGACCAACACATGACCCTGAAGTGTCTGAGAGACCGTGATTAGCCTCCCCCTGCAACTGCCTCATCGACACGGCATCCTCAATAAACCCGTCTCCAGCGGGATGACTCCGATTGTTCGAATATTCCGATCTATTATGACCTCTGACCTGTAAAGTTGCCAGAATAATAATCATACGCTGTTTGTTAATTGGCCAGAGGAGAACTGCCCCCCCGACTGAGCCTGGTTTCTCCCAAGGTTTATTTTCCTCCATTCTGCTCCTGATGGGGTTTTGGTTTTCTCCAGAATGGCTATAGGCTGAATAAAATTATGCTGCATTATTTTCCTGTTTAACACTGTAAAGCTGCTTTGAAACAATCTGCATTGTTAAAAGCGCTATATAAATAAGGTTGACTATAAATCCTAAAGGAAAACTCAAAACTTCACGAAAATTGTTATGTATATGTGACATAACATGCTGAAGAAGCATGCAAAGTTTCATGGAGATCATAGGACCATAGGTGGTGCTATAACTGTTAAAAAGCTTTGAAAACCATATATTCCCTATGGTGAATTGCCTGTATTGGCTGTAAATGGTATTTTCCATCTCTGCAATCAGGTGGGGTTAAAAACATACACATAATATGCATATATTATGATAGATCTCCTCATACTGAACAACTTTGCCTCAAGAACCAATACTGTCAATCAAATCATTATTTAAATATTCACAATTGTGTTAAAAACCTATTTTTGCAAACTAGTCCTAGTTTTTTTGCCTGATCGGAACCAAACCACTGCAGTATGATTCTCTGGACTCTCCTGATCAATAGTGGTCAAAAACATGTTGAACTTTACACTTTGGGTAGCTATAACAGGGTCAATTAGAGAATAGGTGTGGCAAAACATGCTCAAAAGCCTATTAATCCTGAACGAAAACTCAAAACTTCACGAAAATAGGTGGGCACATGCAGCATGTGACTCTAAAGAAGCATGCACAATTTCATGGAGATTGGGCATTAGATGCCTCTCTAACTGTAAAAAAGATGCCAATGCTTATATGGCGTATCACCTAAAATTGCCACCAGATGGCAGCATAAGACCACTCATTGGTTCATTCTGTCCACTAAGCATATATATAAACTAAAAAAAACCATTATAATAGCATTGCAAATGTAAATCGCCATTAAACAAAAGAAGAGGAAGTAGAACGCCACGCTTTATCTTTAGCGTCTGTTTCCATGGTGAATCATCGATTCGTCACTCTGTTGAGAATGTCTTGTGTGTTAACCTGGAACATACTCTGAGTTGTCTGAATTTACTCCGGGACTCAATTTTGGAACCAGCATACCTCGAGTAAGCAAGGTTTGAGTTAATCAACCGAGTTCAAGGTATTTGTGACGGTAAGTTAAACTTGCTTTCTGGAATTCCCCAGCTCTGGAGCGGCTCATGATCCAGGGTTAGTTTGATTAAGAGGTTTTCAGATGTGTTTTATATAATTAATATAGTTATTAATATAACCAGATTTGTTTCAGTTATATAATATACATTATCATATTAATTCTAAAGAATTAGTTTAATTTAAAAATAAGTTTAAATGTTAATTTGATTAAAATATATTTATAATTTATTTTATTGTCATCTCACACATGGATCGGCATTCAATTAATTAGCATCAAACAAACAATATAATTTTTTAAAGATTACTTATTAAACGAAAAGACGATTGCACAACCACCAAATAGGTGGCGATGTGCACTAAGTAGGTTCCCTTTCGAGGGAACTCCTTAATCATTAGCGAATCTGAAGTCCATATAGAAACTAGCCCAATCCGATTGGCGTGCGTGATGACGTCATCGTGACGGAAGTATAAAAGGGGTGCCGGCGCATTGAAACGGCAGTTATTGCTCTTCAGCATTGCGCTCTATGTTACAAGTCTGTCTATTTATTGTTGTCTGCCCAAGAGTGTGTGTGAAAAGAGAAAGGAATGAGTGAGAGAGAGAATTACAGGCAGTGTGGTGTGTGCATCCTTGCCCACGCTTTATATCTGGCTCGGATGCACACCTGCTTTGTGTGCATTGTTTGGGCGTGGAGCATGCTCGGGCGGCTCTCGAGGGAGCCGCCTGTCAGTATTGTAAGCTGCTCCCGCTCAGACTGCTTCGCTCTCGGCTGGCCGTGTTTGATGAGGGCGGCCAGCCTCGTGAGCCTCATGGTTCTGGACCTGCGATTGCTGAGGCAGCGCGGCGTCGCAGATCATGGGGTTCACAACGGGACTTGTCAGAGGGTTTTGGGACTGCTGCGGCACTTTCTCAATCCTCCTCTGACAGTTCCGATGATCTTCCGATAATATAAAACACATAATTATAGTTGATTTTAGTTTATCATAGTTGATCATGACGGTTATCACAGAATCCTGTTCAAAAAGTCCTAATGCTACACAATGAAATCAATTCACCAAGTTTAATGTAGAAAACCAGCAAATAACAAATAAAATTAGCATCAATATGTACTTTTTGTTTACATAAACATTAAAATAATATTAAAAAATGATGGCCAGATTTTAAAGGAGTGTCTTGCAACATGTTGTCTACAATGCACAAGTTCAAATAGAGTTTTGACAAAAAAGGTTTTATAAAAAGATAAAACTCACATATTTCAGCCTCTAAATCATTTTTAGTCAAAAAAGATAAATTACTGACTTTTACAATGCACATTATCCTTTATTATTAATAGTATGTGGTCCGATTGCAACCATGCAGCTTTACAGGGGGTATGACTTATGTAAATGAGATGTAAATGAGCCCTATTGTCACTCCCAGCAGGAGAGAACAGGTGAGCACTGCACAATCTTTAGAGGCTTTAAATTTCTCCCTATTAAGCTGTTTTGAGTGCCTACTTTCAAATGGCCACAACTTCTCCAAATATTATCAGGTTTCCATGTGTTACACATCGCTGGAAAGCTTGGAGACTACACTTTCAGAATCTGTAAATAACTCAAAATGCCCCAGAACCAACTTGTGTCCCTACTTTCTGTGACTGGTCACACCTTGCTCTCTGGAATACCCCCCCAGAGATGGTCTCTGTCTTAAACCTTTAAAAATTGGGTGGAATGAAGCAAAGTCTCATATTAATTTTCCTACGGTCTGGGGTCCCTTCCTCCAACATTTACAAGCTAGCAGAACTTAAAAATGTTTAACACATCTGTTATTATTTAGGCACTTATGTCATCTGTGATGCTGTCTGGCTTTGTTTTTGTTTTTTGGGGGGGTATGTTTGTTTACTTTTGTTGTTCTTCTAAAACTAATACAAATAATACAAACACGGATAAAAAAAACAAAAAAAAAACAACTACAAACATATTTCTACAAAATCCTAACTCAACTCAAAGTTCGAGACTTTTTCAGCTCCCAGGCAAACATCGTACACCCAATCGCTTACAAAAAATATAGCACACCATTTCTCGATAACCCGCGCGATTTGACACCTCATTCATGGGTCTACGACAAATGGTGCGGGAGTAGCACACAAAAACTTTTGTGTGGAAGAATAATAAGTATGCAGAAGAACAATGCTGACTACGTTTACATGGACAGCAGTAATCTAATTATTGACCTTATTCTGAATAAGACAACATTCTGATTAATGTGTTTACATGAGTTGCTTTTAGAATACTCCGTTCATGTTATAGAACATAGCTCGATTAATGGCGCATCATTGGGTCCCCATGCCACGCTACGTTCTCCAACGTCCAATCATAGTGCGAACTTGGCAGGTCTGATAATTCAATTAAATTCAATTAAATTAAATTCAAATTTATTTGTTTAGCGCTTTTCACATATCGTTTCAAAGCAGCTTCACAGAAAATGCATGCGTCTACATTACAATTGTAAGTGGTTTGTCCATGTTATGCATTTCAGAAATGCACATATACAAAGCACACAGATTAGCTAACAATCTATTATTAATCAATATAACATTCACATGATAACATTCAATGGGCTCAGGCAACCTGCTGTAACTTGAAAATGAAAAAGATAAAGATTTATGCAAAGAAATGTGCATATGGCACTTACCTGAAGACTGCATGGAGTTGATAGTGTCACTGGCTTCACTCACTCCCACTTTACCCACTATCCTGTAGCGGATCAAGTACTGCTGTCTAAACTTCAATCCAGTCAGATTAAATTTTTTATCAGGTGTGTCTTTGACATGCCACTGTTCCTCTTTCACCTGCCGGTACTCCACTCTGTACCGCACAGTTTCTCCAGTCGGGGACTTCTGCAGTTTCAGGGACACACTGCGCTCCAGGACCTTCTTCACTTTTGGAGGGGGAGGCTTCGACACGGGCTGGAACTGTGTGTCTGTCAGCTTCCCTTTTTCATACAGACGGATGGAGGAGCCTGGACTGGATGGATCGGGGATGGCAGATATAATGAATCTGTATCTCTTTTCATCTTTATTAGCCTCTGAAAAACTCCTGAAAAGAGACAAGTTCTCTCTCATCTTTGAGATGACCGCAGTATCATTGAACCACTTTCTGACAGATTCCACAGAAACCATGCTTTGTTCCTCTTCTGACTTGTCAGGTTTCAGAAACTCCTTCAGGGTTGAAAGATACGGGTCTTCATACTTCAGAGATGTGAAGGTCAAGCACACCACAACATCAATATTAAGATCAAAGAAGATGATGTTGAAACGGTCTGAGTCTTCAGTTGTGATTCCCTCCAGCATCTTGGTGTGAGAACTCAAGAGGTCAAGTTCAGTCTTTACATCATCTAACCACTGGTTAAGACTGTCAGCTATAAAAGGGGAGCTGTAGTGTTTATTCAGGACGTCTTCCAGTGACGTCTCCTCCATCTCTCCTCCTCGTATAGCAGGCAAGGCCCTGGCCACTGCTTTCAGGAGCGTTGTCTTGTAAATGCTAAATGAGTTCTGAAATGACTGCAGCCTCTCTTTGATGTCACTGAAAACATTCACCAGTGTTTTTCTGGAGAGGTCATTGTATGTCCTCTCTACTTCTCCCAGCTCCTCCATTATATGTTCAGTGTTGGAAACCAGATGTGTGGTGATTTCTCTCTCCAGCTGAGCAGCTTTTGAATCCAGTAGAGAAAGAGGATAGAGCCAGACTTTGATTGGAACTGCATTCTCTGGATTTTCCTTCAGGAAAGAGGGGAGCTTCTTGTACACGTCTATGGCCTCCATGTAAGTGGTGGGGTTCTCGTCAAGGCGGAAGTCACCATGAAATGTGCAAGCAATGCTCTCAGCCTTTTGCTTATCACCTTCTGTCATTTCTACAGCTCCTGTTCCCTCAACAGAAAATCCAGGGATGCTCTTGACCATGGCATTCATTTCTGTCTCAATCTCCTGCTTATTTTCCTCTTCTGAAAATGTCCGATCAAACACCATGAAGGCCTGAGCTCCGTACAGTACAGCCGTGACCACATGAGTTGCAGTATTCTGGTCAAACACCTGAGGGTAGGTGATGTCTCCCAGCTGAGTCATAGTGAGCTGTTCGAATCTGGTGGTTTCACTGTAATACATTGTTACTCTGGACTGTTGGTTTGAGGTTTTGGTGTCACGCAGAAACTTGGCAGATCCTCCCACCTCCACCAGCCCTCCTAAGAAGCTGGTCTTCAGGGAAGAACTTACATCCAGGAGACTGGACTTACTAGAGAGAGAGTCGGAGCTACTGAACTTCAAATCTGTCATGGGCTGTTGACGGGCGTCCAGATCTTCTCTCAGTGACTTCTTATCCCAAAGAGTAACACCTGAAATGAGAAATGGCTTTAACAGTCATATATGAGGACACAATGCACTGTTGAAGAAACACTCCGATGTTGTAACTAGAGCTGTTCCGATTCCGATACTAGTATCGGAAATATCACCGATACCACAAAAAATTCTGGCATCAGTATCAGCGAGTACTTGAACCCATGTACCGATCCGATACCATTTTCTTAAACAAGACCTCGTTATGACCGCAAGCTTTGCCTAACCACTGCGCGGTTCTTCTTCGGTGCTCTGAATGCATTGCAAACTCAGGAAGTTGTGCTGTTTTGCCACAAGGAACCACTGTTTAGAGCAGCGAAGAAGAAATGAAAAGGCGTTAGCTGTAGGCTATGTCCGCTGTTTACTGGCTGTTTAGCAGTATTTCGTCTCTGTGTGGATGGCGGCCGCCCGCACGCCTCGCTCGCTGACTTTGTAATCTCTGGCAACCTCCCCCAGTTTCTCTACGTCCATATTCACAGTCTATGGTCACTATATGAGGACACGAACGCATAAACTGTCACTTCATGAGAATTTACCGTTTCATTTGGGAAAACTGTCATATAAGGAACACAGACACTGAAATATCTTCATGGCAACCCGTCAAAATAAAAGTTTGGTTTAAAACATTTAAAATTGATTAGGCTCCTGCTGTACAGTAGATTTAGCTGCATCTCAATGTAATAATAATAATAATAATATGTCTCTACTAATAATAATAATGGTTGCTTATTTTTCACTCGTTTTGTTGTAAAGATTATTTTCTGATTAATATATATATATTTTATATTCCTACATTTATTTGTTGCACTGTTTTTATACGGTTATATTTTACAACTAAAATACCTTTTTCAGTTTGCAGTGTTAGATTTAATTAAAAAAAGAATACAAATAAATAATATTACTGTCAAATGCATGTCAGATAATAAATATAAAAGTTCACTGTATGTATTTGTTCATGTTTTATTAAGGGATAAGTCTGAAGCACACCATAAATTAATTCTAGCAATTCCTACAGGGCTAGTGTATACAGCTGTATATACAGATACACACCCAGGTATCGGATCAGTACTCGGTATCGGCTGATACCCTGAGCCCAGGTATTGGAATCGGTATCGGGAAGGGAATAAGGGTATCGGAACATCTCTAGTTGTAACTAAGACTAATTTAACCCCCTCGAGTCGGCCGTTGTGTCGGCGTGATCGACTCGCAATTTTTCTTATCAGTGCCAAAGAGACTCAAATAACTCTGTCAATTTTTATCATTCAGGCAAGTGTTATACATCATTATGATCTGTTAAGTTTCTACTGTACACTCACAATAACAACAAAGCTTTGTGCTTTTTGCAAAAGAAAGAAAATGAACATGATGCAAGTTCTGTCATCTCTCAGCCTGTGAAGTTCATTCTGAAATTAGTTCGAAAATGAACTGAAACTCCGTGAGCAAGTAGTTTCTACATCAGATTCACAACGTTCATCGTCGTTTGAGGATGGCAATCCACTCCGGCGAAGAGGCCCTTCAGATGATTCAGGACAGCGAGGAAGAATTCACCTTTTCCTCTGAGGAAGATTACAACTCAGACAACGAACAAGTGCATTTTGAAGAGGATATAAGTTTTGAGTAAGTTGTTTTTTGCCTATACAGATTTTTTTGTGTGCAATTGCATGATATAAAGTTAGAATTCTGAGCTATAAACTCACAATTGAAGTTTGGTGCATGTGGAACTTGGGAACAGGGACAACAGGAATGACTGGCCTCGAAATGCAGCCTCCCTAAAAAAATCTGCCAGGGGATCCATCAGATGGATTTCAGGATGGAAATCTTGTATTTGTGAAGTGGATGGACTCATAAGTGTCAGGGTTCTCCTCTGACAGCTCTGTATGTTTTGTCTTTGTTTAATGTGTCTTTGTTTGTGTTGTGCATGAACACATGGCTTTGTCTTGGTTTGTGTTTGCCATGTGCTCCCTGTGTCCTGCCTCCTTGTTTCCTGTTACCACGCCCCCTTGTTTAGTCCTTGTCTAGTCCTCATTGATTAACTGATTGTGTGCTCACCTGTTCCTTGTCTGAGTGTGCTCACCCTTTCCTCATGTTTTCTGCTCCTTGTTTGTCTGAGTGTGTTCACCTGTTCCTCATGTTCTCTGCTCCCTTTATAAGGTGTGTTCTTTCCCTCATGTGGTTGCTGGTTCGTTATACGTTATACCTACATGTGTTATACTAGTAGTGCTAAGTGTTTGTGCTGCCTTTTGGTCTTGTCTCCTCTTGTTTTCTGTCTCTAGTTCCTGTCCTGCAAGTAGAGCTTCCCTGGCAGCTTGCTCTCCTTGCCTAGCTGAAAGCTTGGTGAGTTTCCTGATATGACCTGACTGCATTACCCTAGGAATCCTGCCTGGCCATCGCTGGTATCCTCTGGTCTCTTGCTGCTCTGTCAGAACTGCTCTCCCGTCTACCACCTTCTGGAGCTAGTTATTGTGGCTGCTCTTCCTGCCTGTGATTGTGCTCCTAACCCGCCTACTGTTTGGACTGTTCACCTCCTCACCATTTCTTGTCTTGTCTGCTGTTTGTCAATAAACCCCTGATCACTCATTCCTGCATTTGAGTCCTCTCTAATAGAATCGTGACAATAAGAGGTATCTGTCTGTTCTAACATCCATCCTGTTTATGCAGGAGACACTACAGAGGAGGGTGAAAGCGCAAGACACATGGAGGACAAAGATATTTCCTGTTGACCTGTCTGATCAGCTGTTACAGTACTACAGGGCATAACACAGCACAAAACCATGAAGTGGTACAGAAAGCTTTTTCTACACTTCTTGGACATTGCTTCCACCAACTCTTTCCTTTTGCACAAAGAGCTACATGCTAACATGCCCCATAAAAAGTTTGTCACGGAGCTCTGTGGTGTATCACAGAAAACTGAACCAAAACGGACAATTAGTGACCATGTACCAGATCCGGAAGCTGAGGTGACCTCAGAAGCCAAGAATGACGCCATGGTTGGTCGCAGGATCTGTTTGCATTGCAAAGCAGTGCATGGTAAAAGGCAATTAGCACCATGGAAATTCCAGTCTTGCAACGTTCACTTGTGTCTTCAATTGAACAGGAACTGTTTTCAAGAGTGGCACAAAGATGTGTGACTGTGTTCAGATGTTTGTGCTCTGTTGATTGACCATCGGGCTGCAAAGATCCTCTGTAATACTCTTGTCTCTCCCTATGTACACTCTCTTCTGTAGCACTACATTGCATTATGTGTAAATTCAAGTATACTGTACAAGACTTGTATTGTTTGGAAAGATTTCTATTTTAAATAAATACTGTGAGGATCGGTTTTGCTGCTAAGACAAAAAGCTGAGCTAGGAATAGGAATAAAATTCACTAATCTTGAGAGAAGATCTCACAGAAAGACTGTGGGACGCCACCCTGCTCAAGCCTTCACCCTAACGGATGCTAACGGATGGACCTTTACAATGCTGTTCTTTTAAAGTAATAAAACTCCTGTGTAGTTTTTTGCACTTTAAACAAAGCCAAAACCTGGAACTAAATAGGCTATTAATCACCTGCCAACCAAACGTTTACAGAAAGTAAGTAAGTAATTTTAAGTAAGTAATACAGTTTAAAATGTATTTGTTTTATTTTTAGGTTTTATTTATTTAGAAATTATATAAAAAAAATATTAAAAATATATAAATTATATCTCCTCCATGAACTGCCACCTTAACGTGGTGGAGGGGTTTGAGTACCCGAATGATCATAGGAGCTACGTTGTCTGGGGCTATATGCCCCTGGTAGGGTCTCCCAAGGCAAACAGGTCCTAAGAGCAGTTCAAAAACCCCTTATGCAGAAAATAAAAACAAGGACCGTGACGTCGCCCGGTACGGCGCAGCCGGGGCCCCACCCTGGAGCCAGGCCTGGGGTTGGGGCTCGTATGCGAGCGCCTGTTGGCCAGGCCTTCCCCCACGGGGTGCGGCCAGGCTCAGCCCAAAGGAGCGATGTAGGGACACCTTCCTGTGTGCCCACCACTCACGGGAGGGACCGTAAGGGGCCGGTGCAAAGCGAATCGGGCAGCAGTCGAAGGCGGGGCCTAGACAACCCGATCCCTGGACACGGAAACTGGCTCTTGGGACATGGAATGTCACCTCGCTGGCGGGGAAAGAGCCTGAGATTGCGCGTGAGGTTGAGAGGTTCCAACTAGAGATAGTCGGAATCACCTCCACGCACGGCTTGGGCTCTGGAACCACACTCCTCGAGAGAGGGGGGACTCTTCACCACTCTGGAGTTGCCCATGGTGAGAGGCAGCGGGCTGATGTGGGTTTGCTTATAGACCCCAGCTCTGCCGCCATGTGTTGGAGTTTACCCCGGTGAACGAGAGGGTCATTTCCCTGCGCCTTCGGCTCAGGGATAGGTCTCTCACTGTTGTGTGTGCCTACGGGCCGAACAGCAGTGCAGAGTACCCGACCTTCTTGGTGTCCCTGGGAGGGGTGCTGGAAAGTGCTCTGACTGGGGACTCCGTAGTTCTACTGGGGGACTTCAACGCCCACGTGGGCAATGACAGTGAAACCTGGAGGGGGGGATTAGGAGGAACGGCCCCCCTGATCTGAACCGAGTGGTGTTCAGTTATTGGACTTCTTTGCTAGTTACAGTTTGTCCATAACGAACACCATGTTCAAGCATAAGGGTGTTCATCAGTGCACATGGCAGAACTTCGACCGGATCCCGAGGGAGGCTGGAGATATTGAGTCCGAGTGGACCATGTTCTCCACCTCCATTGTCAAAGTGGCCGCTAGGAGCTGTGGCCGTAAGGTCTCCGGTGCCTGTCGAGGCGGCAATCCCCGAACCCGGTGGTGGACACCGGAAGTAAGGGATGCCGTCAAGCTGAAGAAGGAGTCCTATCGGGCCTGGCTGGCTTGTGGGACTCCTGAGGCAGCTGACAGGTACCGGCAGGCTAAACGGACTGCAGCCTGGGTGGTTGTGGAGGCAAAAACTCGGGCCTGGGAGGAGTTCGGTGAGGCCATGGAAAAGGACTATCGGCTGGCCTCTAAGAGATTCTGGGAAACCGTCTGGCGCCTCAGGAGGGGGAAGCAGCGCCCTACCAACGCTGTTTACAGTGGCGATGGGCGGCTGTTGACCTCAACTGGGGATGTTATCGGACGGTGGAAGGAATACTTCGAGGATCTCCTCAATCCGCCGTCACGTCTTCCATTGAGGAAGCAGAGGCTGGGGGCTCAGAGGAGGACTCGTCCATCACCCAAGCTGAAGTCACCAAGGTGGTCAAGAAACTCCTCGGTGGCAAGGCACCGGGGGTGGATGAGATCCGCCCTGAGTACCTCAAGTCTCTGGATGTTGTGGGGCTGTCTTGGCTGACACGCCTCTGCAGCATCGCGTGGCGGTCGGGGACAGTGCCTCGGGGATGGCAGACCGGGGTGGTGGTCCCTCTTTTTAAGAAGGGGGACTGGAGGGTGTGTTCCAACTATAGGCGGAATCACACTTCTCAGCCTCTCCGGGAAAGTCTATGCCAGGGTACGGGAGAGGAGAATTCAGCCGATAGTGGAACCTCGGATTCAGGAGGAACAGTGTGGTTTTCGTCCCGCTCGTGGAACACTGGACCAGCTCTAAACCCTCTACAGGGTGCTGGAGGGTTCATGGGAGTTTGCCCAACCAGTCCACATTTGTTTTGTGGATTTGGAGAAGGCATTCGACTGATCGGGGAATATGGGGTCAGGGGTCCTTTGCTGAGGGCTGTTCGGTCCCTGTATGACCGGAGCAGCAGTATGGTCCGCATTGCCAGCAGTAAGTCAGACTTGTTCCCGGTGCATGTTGGACACCGGCAGGGCTGCCCTTTGTCGCCGGTTCTGTTCATAATTTTTATGGACAGAATTTCTAGGCGCAGCCAAGGGCCGGAGGGTGTCAGGTGTGGGGACCACACGGTTTCGTCTCTGCTCTTTGCGGATGACGTTGTCATGTTGGCCCCTTCTAACCAGGACCTTCAGCATGCACTGGGACGGTTTGCAGCCGAGTGTGAAACGGCTGGGATGGGGATCAGCACCTCCAAATCCGAGGCCATGGTCCTCAGTCGGTTGAGTCCACTTCAGGTTGGTGGAGAGTTCCTGCCCCAAGTGGAGGAGTTCAAGTATCTAGGGGTCTTGTTCACGAGTGAGGGGAGGATGGAACGGGAGATTGACAGACGGATCGGTGCAGCTTCTGCAGTAATGCAGTCGATGTACTGGTCTGTCGTGGTGAAGAAAGAGCTAAGCCGTAAGGCGAAGCTCTCGATTTACCGGTCAATCTACGTTCCTACTCTTACCTATGGTCATGAGCTTTGGGTCATGACCGAAAGGACAAGATCCCGGATACAGGCGCCCGAAATGAGCTTTCTCCGCAGGGTGGCTGGGCGCTCCCTTAGAGATAGGGTGAGAAGCTCAGTCACTCGGGAGGAACTCGGAGTAGAGCCGCTGCTCCTCCACATCGAGAGGGGACAGCTGAGGTGGCTCGGGCATCTGTTCCGGATGCCTCCTGAACGCCTTCCCGGGAAGGTGTTTCGGGCATGTCCAACCGGGAGGAGGCCCCGGGGAAGACCAAGGACACGCTGGAGGGACTATGTCTCCCGGCTGGCCTGGGAATGCCTCGGTGTCCCCCCGAAAGAGCTGGAGGAAGTGTCTAGGGAGAGGGAAGTCTGGGCATCTCTGCTTAGACTGCTGCCCCCGCGACCGGCCCTGAATCCGTCAGGAAGAGTCGCATAAACACAGAAAGTGCCTGAAATACTCTATAAGTCTGTGTACATTGCTCAGTGTAGCACATGCCAGAATATGGAGGGAAAAGGGAAGAAAGAGGAAGAGAAATAACTTTTTTTTTTAGGTTAAGTGCTCATGGAAGAGATTAGTTTTTTGTTGTCTTTTGAATGTTGTCAGTGTCTCTGTGTTTCGGATGGCGGTGGGAAAATCGTTCCACCAACTGGGAACGTTGAATGAAAATGTTCTGGAAAGGGATTTTCTGATGGTACCACAAGCCATTGCTCCTCAGCTGAGCGAAGGCTTCTGGTGGGGGTGTGGACTCATAGGAACGAGTCAAAGTGTGCAGGAGCGGAGCTCGTGGTGGCTCTGTAGGCAAGCTTCAGCGCCTTGAACTTGATGCGAGCAGCGAGTGGAAGCCAGTGCAGAGAGATGAAGAGAGGTGTGACGTGGGCTCTTTTGGGCTCGTTGAAGACAAGACATGCTGCTGCATTCTGGATCATTTGAAGTATTTGGATCGCACATGATGGAGCGGAGTCCCTGTGATGCCCAGTGATGAGAGGGTGGACAGAAGAATCTGATGACTGACCGTGTAAAAGGCAGCAGATAGATTGAGCAGGACAAGGACTGATGATTTGGAGTCAGCTTTAGCTATCCGCTGGGCTTCAGTGACCGACAGTAATGCAGTCTCTGTGGAGTGGCCGCTTTTGAAACCTGATTGGTTGATGTTCCACTCCTTCAAGCGTTTTCGCTATGAATGGTAGCAGAGAGACAGGTCTGTAGTTATCTATGAGTGAAGAGTTAGGGTTAGGGTTAGGGTTAGGGTGGGTTTCTTAAGCAGTGGAGTTATCCGAGCCTGCTTGAATCCGAGCCGGTGCAGACAGATGTGTTGATGATGTGGGTGAGCGCTGGTAGGAGAGTAGGAGAGATGTGTTGATGATGTGTGTGAGCGCTGGTAGGAGTGTAGGAGAGATGTGTTGATGATGTGTGTGAGCGCTGGTAGGAGTGTAGGAGAGATGTGTTGATGATGTGTGTGAGCGCTGGTAGGAGTGAGGAGAGATGTGTTGATGATGTGTGTGAGTGCTGGTAGGAGAGTAGGAGAGATGTGTTGATGATGTGTGTGAGCGCTGGTAGGAGTGTAGGAGAGATGTGTTGATGATGTGTGTGAGTGCTGGTAGGAGTGTAGGAGAGATGTGTTGATGATGTGTGTGAGTGCTGGTAGGAGTGAGGAGAGATGTGTTGATGATGTGTGTGAGTGCTGGTAGGAGTGAGGAGAGATGTGTTGATGATGTGTGTGAGTGCTGGTAGGAGTGAGGAGAGATGTGTTGATGATGTGTGTGAGCGCTGGTAGGAGAGTAGGAGAGATGTGTTGATGATGTGTGTGAGCGCTGGTAGGAGTGTAGGAGAGATGTGTTGATGATGTGTGTGAGCGCTGGTAGGAGTGTAGGAGAGATGTGTTGATGATGTGAGTGAGTGCTGGTAGGAGTGAGGAGAGATGTGTTGATGATGTGTGTGAGCGCTGGTAGGAGTGAGGAGAGATGTGTTGATGATGTGTGTGAGCGCTGGTAGGAGTGTAGGAGAGATGTGTTGATGATGTGTGTGAGCGCTGGTAGGAGTGTAGGAGAGATGTGTTGATGATGTGTGTGAGCGCTGGTAGGAGTGTAGGAGAGATGTGTTGATGATGTGTGTGAGCGCTGGTAGGAGTGTAGGAGAGATGTGTTGATGATGTGTGTGAGTGCTGGTAGGAGAGTAGGAGAGATGTGTTGATGATGTGTGTGAGCGCTGGTAGGAGTGTAGGAGAGATGTGTTGATGATGTGTGTGAGCGCTGGTAGGAGTGTAGGAGAGATGTGTTGATGATGTGTGTGAGCGCTGGTAGGAGTGTAGGAGAGATGTGTTGATGATGTGTGTGAGTGCTGGTAGGAGTGTAGGAGAGATGTGTTGATGATGTGTGTGAGTGCTGGTAGGAGTGTAGGAGAGATGTGTTGATGTGTGTGTGAGTGCTGGTAGGAGTGTAGGAGAGATGTGTTGATGATGTGTGTGAGCGCTGGTAGGAGTGTAGGAGAGATGTGTTGATGATGTGTGTGAGCGCTGGTAGGAGTGTAGGAGAGATGTGTTGATGATGTGTGTGAGTGCTGGTAGGAGTGTAGGAGAGATGTGTTGATGTGTGTGTGAGTGCTGGTAGGAGTGTAGGAGAGATGTGTTGATGATGTGTGTGAGCGCTGGTAGGAGTGTAGGAGAGATGTGTTGATGATGTGTGTGAGCGCTGGTAGGAGTGTAGGAGAGATGTGTTGATGATGTGTGTGAGCGCTGGTAGGAGAGTAGGAGAGATGTGTTGATGATGTGTGTGAGTGCTGGTAGGAGTGTAGGAGAGATGGTTTGAAGGAGATGTGAAGGGATGGGATCTAGAGGACAGGTGGTAGGATGACTGGAGAGGACAAGTTTAGATACTTCTGCCTCAGTGAGTGTAGTGAATGAGGAGAGAGGATGATCGGCTGTGGGTTTGGCTGATGTCAAATCCTGTGTGTGGGGGGATGAGAACTGACTGCTGATGGATGTTGTTTTGTTTGTGAAGAAATGGGCAAAGTCATCGGCAGATAAGGAGGTGGTGGGAGGAGGTGGAGGAGGACAGAGCAGAGAGTTGAATGTTCTGAAGAGTGTGCGTGAGTTTGAGGTGCTGTTGATTTTGTTTTGGAAATATGAAGATTTAGCCGCTTTAGATACGCCTCTACATATTAAGCGCTGTTATTTACCCTACTGGAGTGCTGCTAGTGCACGGGAAAATCAAAAGCCAGGTGAAGAAACGGTGCTACCTGATTAAACCGCACGCACAGTCGCTTTATCCATTTTAATTTGATACAAGCCCAACATCATGTGTAGAGTAAAGGCTCTGTGACGAAACTAGCTGAACCAGACTGAAAAGCTCTGACCATGTAAAGTTAAACTGAAGTTTTGAGGTAAACTATAGGCTCCCTACACGATGGCCGTAGTCAGCTATGAGGTCTCCGAGGTGTGGACCTCTGTATTTTTCCAAGGTGTACATAATACATGTTGTGAAATAATTGACCAATAGAGTGCTTTATGTACACAGAAGCTGGTGCGCGAGTCACGCAACGTTTCAGTAAACGGTGTGAGATGTACTGTAAGTAGCTAAACTGAACATTTCATATTTGACAGTTGTTTTAGGATAGAAATGTTCAATAATGAAAAGACTATCAGCCAGAGCTCAGCTTTAGGAGGGGAAGAGACAGGGCAAGAAAAGGAGGCAGAGAGAAAAAGAGTGACAGAGTGATGGAAATGAGAATGAGAGAGGGATGAAATGAGGAGAGATAATCTACCACTAACATGGTTTTGAAAGCTGTTTATTATGTAATTTTTTTAGCCTTCAAACATCTTAAAATGCACATATATAGATCAGATAAATCAAAAATGTCCCCCCAAAATAACGCAAATTTGGGACTTCACAGGTGATAAAACTACTTAAGGCAGTTGCATGCTCAAAAGTTGTTTCTTTTTCTGGAAACCTGTTTGCTTTGACCTCACATCTGGAGTTAATGCGTTTATGCTGTTAATGTATTGCAGCCTGGAATATTTATATATAGGCCTACTTAATATTAAACTGGAAAATGTATACAGTATATACTCATTGTATCTGTGCTTTGAAGATTTCGTTTAAAAAAAACGAATTATTTCTGTGGTAGAAAACGTTGTGGCATCAAGATCAGCTACTATGGGGGCCCTTGAGTTTCTACGTGCCCTACGTGTTCTTAATCCGGGCCTGTGTTCACAAATAACATCAGACAACCAAGGGTTAGAGGGAGTAGCTCGTACTGGCCTAGAGGACAGATACTATCTAGACAAGAAGTTAAAACTGGTTATTGAAACTGGTGCAAAGTGTTGTATTTATGATAATCCACGGAGATATCAGTTGATGAAAATAAATAATAAAAGCGTGATAAGTCGCGAAAGACAACTGAATTACTGACAGGATGCTGTGCGCGCGCTCAGAGCACAATACGGACAAGCATAGCACGCCTAAACGGCCAAATAAACACAGAAATATCAAAATGCCAAGTCGAATATTCACATAAACACAGTAGATGTAAGCACTGTGTGCGTTCACACACACAAATTTATAACTCGACCTCACAGTGAAAGCCCTGTACAACTAATTCCATATTGCAACTTATTTATTGTTTGCTGCATATTTGTTCATTTTTAGTTATACTACTGTTGAAATTGTATTGATAGATATATATATATCTCTTTTGGAAAAATGCTTTACCCAAAAATGAAAAAATGTTCCAGACCCCTGGCTTGAATGAACAACTAGTTGAGTAGAAAAAAAAACTTTATTCAGGGACAGCCCTTGCGTCCCATATCACTTCACATATTTTCGTGCCAGCATGAATAGACTAGACTGCTATTTTTATTTGACGAAAAAAATTAATCTGAGAAAAAAAGACTTTAAAGTCTTTTAAAGATTCATTTTGTTTTCATTTTGTCATCTTAATGTATTAATAATTTAGGCTAAGTGAGAAATATTTAGTGTAGGGCAGGCTTTTTTTCTTTTATGCTTTTTCTTTATATTATTTTATTCTGTTTTTCTCTGTTGTCAGAAACGCTGCAGGTGTGTGAAAATCGGTGAACATGTGATAATATGTGAATCCAGGTCCTGTTGTTGAGCTGGTTAGCTGTTCTCCTTTCACACCTGCCTCATTTAGTTGGCTTGAATCGTACGAGAGTTGGTTTTCCCCTTTGGTGCGGTTCGTTTGGTCAAAAGTGGACCAAACAAGCGAACCGAGAGCTCCTTGAAGAGGTGGTCTCGGTACGCTTTCAAACAAACTCTGGAGCAGTTTGTTTGTGGCGAGATTGTGATCTGACCTCGAACAGACCCAAGTCACCCAACTGCAAAAAGTACTGATCATTTTTGGACTAAACCAGCTGCCGTAGTCAGCTGCGCTTTGCATTATGGGATGAGGAAGTGTTTGTTGACAGTTTGCACTTTAGCATGGCAGCTTGCGGATAAACTTGGAGTAGTGAGGAGGTGCGAAGCCTCATAGAAATTTGGTCTGATGACCATATTAAGTCCCAACTTTCCGAAACTCCCAAGGACAGCGCGATCTCTGCTTTAAGTGACGAGTGATGCGCTCTCGCCATTTGCAGTGCATTAAAACAGTGTTTTCAAGCCACATCCGCGCTTCATTATAGAAATGTATTGTTTGCATATTGGGTTAGGGACAAAACCAGCCCGCGCAGTCGCAGTTTAGGAAATACCATGCCATGGCCAATGAGTGATGTGGATGTTGTCATGTGACTGCATTTTGGTTCGTTTCATTTCTGCATTTGGCAGACGCTTTTATCCAAAGTGCCTTACAGTGCCCTTATCACAGGGACAATCCCCCTGGAGCAACATGGAGTAAAGTGCCTTGCTCAAGGACACACTGGTGGAGACCGCTGGGATCAAACCAGCAACCTTCTGCATATCAGTTCAGTGGTTTAACCCACTGGACCACCAACCAGTTTCAACTGGTTCGGACCAAAACAATCCGTGTGGTGTGAAAAGGAACCAAAAAAGCTGAAAAATGCTACAATGTATAAATGTTTGCCCTCGGTTTGGACCAAATGAACCGAACTAGAGATGTGAAAGCACCCGAAACTTGTTTGTCTTTTTAATGGGTCACAGACACTCACCAATTGTATTTTTATTTAATGCCGGTTTAATATTATAATATTAGGCTATCTATCAGTTAACAGTTAATATTCGGATAATGAGAGGTGGTTGTCGGTCGGGAACATTCACCGAATTGAGCATCCCTAATGAAGATCGGAAACCACCCCAACTAAGCAGCATGTGTATGTCTGAAAATGTTTTAAATGTCAAAATAAAGATAAAAATATAGTTCAATTAATATGAATACATATGATGAAAAAAATGTTGAATAAAATGCGATAATGAAGCAGAAAATTAGATCATCCTCCTACGAGACGAACATGAACTGTGATTGAATGTCATTTTCTTTTCTTTTTTGATGACTTGGATCTTGAGCACAGAATCATATGGACAACACACCACTCACATCATGTCAAGTTTCTATAGATTCTCTGATTTTAACTCATCATGGTAAGTTACTGTTTCAGCTGGAATATACAATATGATATTTGTGGCCTACCGAATGCACTCATGTCAGTTTTCTTATTTGCAGTTTTTTCTGGTTGCCAGGTTAACATACAACCAGTTCTGCATTTTGACTTAGTTTGAACTAAAGAGTTTGAACTTTTTATTACAAAAATAGCCAGATTCCATGTTTTCCACCACTTGAGAGCGTGGCCTACATTCAGATTACATCAATAAACCCCGCCCTCAAGCCTGATTGACGGTTGACTGTGTTAGACATGGGAAATGCAAGTGCAAAGGGGATTGCGATTCCATTTGAGTTTTGAGCAGGTTGTGGCAGGACACGGAGGAAATGAAAGAGCAAATGGGTGATTTTCTATTGCTATTGCAAAATGGCAGGGTCATAACTTGTAAGACATTGGAAATGCAATTGCAAACAGACTTTGCTTTTCCATTTGAAATTTGACAGTCGTGCGTTCGCGTAAACGAAAATGCAAAACGGCAATGCGCCGTTCAATTCAATTCAAATTGTCCGTGATATCCTTCCATAGGGGAGGGTCTTTGTCTTTCTGAGGTGTGAAAAGCATTAATATTCATGACTATTCACGCCCACACCGCATACACCTTTCTAACACAAAACATGTCTTAAAATGTTTAAATCAATATATTGTGTTATGTGAATGAGTGTCCAGAGTGATTTTGACATCGTCTTGAAGCAATAATTCTAGCCTAAGCGAGTCTCGTGAACAAATATTCAGTATGGGTTTTATAGCCATATTTCAGCGACTTCAAAAATATATATTTCTCCGCAAATCACACATAAACATCATTTTCTCAAAACTACATACTTTTACATAAATGCTGCTCACATATTATTGCAGCAGAGTTTGTGCTGAACACAGTGTAATAAGACTTACAAGTAACAGAAATAAGCACAAATGTCAGGGCATGTGAAAACACCTCCAGGACCCAGAAAAGAGCTCAGACTCCAATGGGTTAATATCTGTGTGCTTTATGGCCACATGTCATGATCACACATGTACTGTCTGGTTGATTCACATTTGGGTGAAAGGGGAATAAAAAGCATTTCAGTAGGTTCAGTACAGCACCTGGAATGAAGGCATCCTTGCGGCAGTCATACAGCATCCCAGGAAACAGAGGTCTTCCTAGAGCTGCCACCTCAATGGTCTCTGGTTCCATGGCTGCAGGAAATAACAGTGAACAATGAGGATATTTATATATTTGAAGGTTAAAAATGACCACTTTCCAATGTTTTTTGTTTTGTTACTGATTTCATTAGTTCTCGCGTTGTTTTAAAATTTCTTAAAATGTTTAAGAAATCCATAAACAAAAACAGGCACAAATCCTTCCTTCACTGAATGCAATGCCTTGAATAATGTCTAACCATTGCCTGCGGTGAAATGAAATGCATCTGATTAGTTTGAAGATATATTTTAGTTCCTAATCTTCCTGTTGAGATCTAAAAAGCTCATGCTGTGCCATGTATCATTTTAAAGTGGTGTCTCACCTGGGGTCCTTGTGTGTGTTCGGTATGTTGATGAATGAAGTCGTCTGGTAATGTCTTCAGGTGAAGTCTGAAGCCAACTGTTCTCTTTGGTCTTATTTATAGTACTATTGTTCAGGAGATGTTTCCCTAAAGCATTTTCGTTGGATAAAAAACTTCCACAGAAATGTATCTGATTGGACGGTGTATTGCTCAATAAGAGGGAGAAACGCCTGGCTCTATCAATCTTTCAGACTAAACCACTCCCTCCTTCTGTCCCCTCGGGACTTTTTTTTCATCATTCTTCTCAAGTCTTATTTTAAATCATTCCTGACATGCTTATTCTTGCAAAAGCAGTTTGGTAACACTTTATTTTGATAGTCCCTTTTGGACACTCTACTGACTATAAGTAGCCTAACTACTCTAATGAGATGTAGGTGCAACGTTACTTATAGTCAACAGAATGTGCTGAAGGGAATGTGCATCAAAATAAAGTGAAACCGTTTTCTCTTTGCTGCTATAATTGTATGGCTTTGCTCACTTAAGCATCATCATCACTTAAGCCTGACCCAGTTTTCCAGCCTGTCAAGAAGTATGTTGTGATGGACAGTGTCTAATGCAGCACTGAGAACATATACAGACCTTGAACCGTTTGGATCCATTATATGGAGAAAAATCCTTGAATGTTTTCATCCAAAACCTTAATTTCTTTTCGACTGAAGAAAGCAAGACATGGACATCTTGGATGACATGGGGGTGAGAAAATGATCAGCAAAAGTTTATTTAAAAGTGAACTAATCCTTTCATTCCAGTCAGAATATGAGTCTGTTCATCCGCAATAAACCCGTCTCCGGCGTGATGACTCCGATCTTTCAAATATTGCGATCTATTATGACCTCTGACCTGTAAAGTTGCCAGAATAATAATCATACACTGTTTGTTGATTGGCCAGAGGAGAACTGGCACCCCGACTGAGCCTGGTTTCTCCCAAGGTTTATTTTCCTCCATTCTGCTCCTGATGGGGTTTGGGTTTCCTTGCCACTGTTGCCTCTGGCTTGGCGTGCTCAGTTGGGGACACTACATTTTCAACTAAATTTACAAAAGCATTTTATTGCTAAACTAAATTAACTATATAAACTAAGTTACTGATCTGCCACACTGTCACTGTATGATAATTGAAATGAACTGATGACATCACCGTTTTCTCCGGTGCGGCTGTACGGCTGAATCACAATCTGTTGCATTATTTTCCTGTTTAACACTGTGAAGCTGCTCTGAGACAATTGTTGAAGAATTCTTTTTCTATAAAAATTATCCAATTTTTTGGATTTTTGTTGTCAGAAGAGGCTTTATATACACCAACCAACACAACAAAGCCTGCGGACCAATTGCAACCAGTTCCTCCTTTGCCACTGGATTTTCTGTCATATATATACCATAGTTGTCTTCCTATTATGGTATCACTCTTCAAACCCATGGCTCACATATCAGAATATTCCAAGTTCTCTTCCTGACTTGTCATTCTGAAGGCCACTTATAGATAGCCTATACACTTGAAACGTCAGCACTCATTTGAACATAATAGTGTCTTTTCATTAGCCTAAAACTGCTCATTTTTAAATAATAAAGTCTTCTATACAATCTGCATTGTAAAAAGCGCTATATAAAAAAAGTTGACTTGACTTGACTTGACGTTAGGAAGATCTGTGGAGAAAGTTGCACTCTAATTGGAAGCCCTGAAGCCATATTGTGCTATATAAATTAACAGTCCTGATGCTGGCCTTCTTGGTGCCCTAAGCACAATTACTTTATGATGCTGTGTGGTGGGGGGTCGAGAGAGAGCACTTTCTTGTTGCGCCCCCCTCAGCACTTAGTGCCCTACACGCAGGGGTGATGTGCGTGGTGGGAGCGGTGGCACTGTCAATAAACTTGCCTTGTCTTGCCTTGCCTAAAGCCTTTTTACTGGAAGCCAAGCTTCCACAGAAATGTATCTGGTTAGATGGAGTATTGCTCAACAAGAGGGTAATTTCCTGGCTCTGATCACATCTATAAATCTTTCAGACTACCCCACCCTTACGAAAAAGAAGTTTATTCAAGTGTGCTATCAGTATACTTCTTTTAAACTAAAAATAAGAAAGTTTACTTCCAGTCTACTTTGTATGTACTACTCAGATATACTTCTCAGAAATATACTTCAAATTGCACTTAAGTATACTTGACTTATACTGACAGACAAGTCTAAGTATATTTGGCCTATGCTTGCTATTCGAGATATACTTAAAAGTATAATTAAGTATAATTAAGTATTCTAAGTATTCTTGGCTTGTACTTATGTTTACTATTTTGATTGAGTAGCTTATTACTTGTATACTTATTACTTTATTACTTAATACGTTTTAACATAATATTACACACTGTCTTATAGACTAACATGTTCAAGTTTATATAGTAACAAGATTCCGGGTGGAATAGCATAGAGTAAATAAAATAAACATGTAACTGAACATGAAATTGACACAGTGATACTAACCCACACAGAAACAGATACATTTTTTATGATTTTATTGGCAATTCTTCCAAGGTGTAAGAGTATTGTAACAGAATTTACTCATATGGCTTTTATAATAATCATATGGATAGCTATACAAGCAGATACATTTTAAATCTCATTACAAATCATCAAGCCAAATAGGAAAAGAGGTAAGCCTTTTTATGAAACATAAATTATTGCCAATACAACACTTTAGGACTATGTATAATATGACTAATGACTGCTTTTTTTAGTCTCTTTCAAATGGATTTGGCAAAGGGGCAATGTACAAATTGTCAACTGTTTCAACAACAACACATTTCATTTTTATCATATCAGGCCAGATGGCACTGATCTTTCCATTCTTCCTAACCTCGTGTACAAAAGTACTTTCTACATTTATTTGTGAATCTTTACATAAAGGCCTGCTAGATTTAACAAGTACCTCAACTAAAGCACAGCAATGTTTGGTACATGCACAATATGCAGGGCTTTGATGGGCACACATTTGTTTAAAAATGACTAAGTCATTAATTAAACAGAATGTACCATCTTTCAAGTATGCAGCACTGTTATATCTTTTCTTCAGTCTATCATATTTTTGAGTGTGATACAGAACTCCATTAACCAAGAAACGGCTGTAAGACCAGAAGCAGTTACCTAGATTTCCACATAACTTAGAAATAGCAAGCCTGGATGAAGTTGTGATGTTTTCCTGAAATGGGGGATGCCCAAAAACCTGGACACTATCATTTAATTTTTCACATTTATCTGTTCTTCGCTAATTAAAATAAAGTTCTTTAACAAATGACTGGACCTTTGCACTCGTATGTTTAGCCTTTTCTGGCAATTCTTTCCACAACATAAATTTTCTTACTATTTGTGAAGGGACATTCTGTGTTCCATTAAAATACTTTAATAGAGTACCCATATTGGATTCAAAGGGAAAGGCTGATGTAGCCCATAATGGTCCCCACTGTTTCACACTTTGTGCAATATGTGTGAGCAAGTGTATGTTAAAAGTCATGTGGTCTTTCCCATATATTCTTTGAAATTCTATTACAAATTTTTTAAGTGCCAGTTCTGACAACAATACGCTTCTAGTCTTGATCTTATCCTGGAGTAATGTATATATGCCAAACACCAATAGAAACAAATGATTCCAAAATCTGGCAGGGAGTATGCCTTTCAGTACAGGGAGAGCATAGAATAGGAGAAATGCTCGCCATTCTGAAGCTTTCCAGAACTTCCTTTCATTCACTGATCTTGGTGTCCTAGTTATCTCAACAGGAGGTTTTATTTTTAAAAGTCGCATATCAACCTCTTCCTTCTGTTTGTCAATGTACCAGGGGGCTTCACTGTTTGCTGTATCAAACCACAATGTGGACAGTTGCCGAGTGACTCCAAGGCATACGTTGTGTTGATATTCAGGAATGAAACCATTTATCATTTGGAAATGACTAAGCTTCATTAAAGGAGATGGCCCTTTGACTCCAAATACTGGCTCATTATCTGAAGCTGACATTGCATGACTAAAATGATCTCTTTCATTTCGAAGTGCGGGTTCAGGTTGATCGTATGGATAGGATTTACCACCCTTGTGATAGCAGAAGTCACAACCATAAAAACCATTAAACTGCTTTGTGTTACGAAGCATTGGACGAGCCATTGAATCAGAGCTACAAACCACCACAAACACTTTAGAAACATGCCGGTTTCCCTGTGTGTCTTGCCAATCAATGCCTTCAGTCTCTAATAATAAGGCTTCTTTAACAAATGGTGTTAGTAATGTTAGCATGGATGGTTTACTTGGCCCAAACCATAACGCTGACATCAAAATGTGATTTTTTTCTCAATTCTGGTTCCAGTTCAATTACCTGACACTGAATTGGCCAAATGCTGCATTTAGAACTTTTGAACACTGGTGCGCCATCACAATTCCAAATTAGCGTCAAATCATCTTTTCCAAGAACTCCACTGTCACATAACATTTGATACTCTTCACCAGACTGTATGTCAGAGAGAACCCCACAGGTTCTAGTTTTTTCATTAAGATTGACACCATATTCTTGCAAAAGCTGCTGAATCTGTGCATACAGGGGCAACACAAGAAAATAGAATCCATTCTTAAGGTTTGCATTGGCATCAAATTCTGAATTGCAAGTGTCACACTGAGAGGGACAGTCTCCTCTGACGCCTAGGTATTTTAAACAACTTTTACAATAAAAGTGAACCTCAAATTCAGATGAACTTCCAAAATCTTTGTGGAAAAGGTAATGTGAAGATGGGATTAGACCTGGAAACATTATGTTAAAAATTTCCAGTAAGTGAGTAAGTGCTTTGCCTGTTAAATTGTGCCGTAACAGATAGGACATCAGCATTCATACACTTTCTCCTTTTGAAAGAGGTGCACTAGGATACAAGGGCTTGTCACCAGTAACGGCTATATCTTCAATTCCCTACAGGGAGAGAGAGAAAAAATATTTAAAAATGTGAGCAGCAGCAGAATGATCAGGAATATCAGTCCAGCTTATTTTCTTTCCTTTTCTTGGGTTTATTTCCTAGAAATATTTACCCTGGATAATCACAAAATAGCTTCACTTTAAATCACTTTATCATATCCTAGCTGCAAACCATTCTTGAATTTTAGAATTGCCCAGGAATGATATGTCGTAATGGTCTCAATATTCTCATTAGTTTTTATTTGTGCTTTCATGGGTTAATGCAGAATACTCTATTTGTGTCTGTCAATTCACTTCTGTATTTTGGCAAAACAGGTCTATGTGAACTATTACACTAACAAAAACACTGTGTCACAGAACCATTTACTACATACCACTGATAATTCAGATGCGTTTTCTCCACTAGTACTGCCCTCCAACAAGTCTTCTCTGTCCACATAATTTTCATCTTCAGAATCAAGCATGTTCCTTTCGGAATCTGACAGGTCTTCCTCATTCTACAGGTTATAAATGAAAATATGATGTGAAATATTGTCAATGAATGGAAAGGGTATTTAACCAAAGGTAAGACGTGTGATTTGTGTATAATTGTGTATTTACCTCTTGAATGTCAGCACAAAATAAACTGGTCCTGAAGGATCTGTCTTTGTCCACTTCATCTGGTCCACTGCTGGACACATTACTCAGGATGTCTTTTGTGTTTGTTTGATCATCCCCATTGTCTTGATCATCCTCATCATCCTCATCCTTCAAAAAAATGGGAAGGATGACATGTCAAGGAAATTCCTTATACCTTTAATAATATATTGATAGTTTTAGGAATTTATAAAGTAGCCTAAAATAAATTAAAAAGTAAAAAAGTGCCATAAATTCAAGACCAAAGAGGATAGATAAAAGTCCTCAAATTAAATGAATTATGCATTATAATTGTTACTAATAACTATTAGAATCAGTGTTGTTGCACATCATATGGACATTCGTTTGAAAAAGTCACCTCCTGGAATATTGGCTTCTTTTGATTGTAACAGACATTTTTAGAAGTTGTTGTCATTTATAAAGTACAATAAATCAAAAAGTAAAATTTTTTGTGTAAATAGATTTGATGGTGTGCTGAATTTCATTAGATGACAGCCTATAGGTGCAGGCAAATTAATTTTAAATTATGTTTGTGTTGCCCTTTCATTTTTATTTCATTTAATTTTCCGAAGTCACCTGTGTGAGAGAAAGAAAAAAACAATCCATGGCGACGGTTTTGCAATCCATTCCCTCAGTTTATAAACCGTGATCACGAATTCTTAAACTGTTCCCTCGGTTTAACGAATCGTGCCCACGAATTAATAAACCGTACCCAAGAGTTTCTAATCCGTGCTCTCAGATTTGTAAACCGTGGCCTATAGCTTCAGTTTTTGCAATCTGTAGCCCCACAAATTCATAGCCCCACAGTTCCCACGGGTTTGTAAACTGTAGCCTACTCACGAATTTGTGACTTCTAATTTTAGAAGAACACGTTGTTAACGAATCTTAGTGTATATTGTTTTATTGTGTATTAAGTGGAATATATAGAATTGTCTTAACTGCGTCTGCATGCTTTAAGTGATTCTCAATTGTAACGGGTATGGGGTGGAATATACGAGTTAATATGAATGACGTGCATCAAAATCTTTTGTTTATTTGTGATAATCTTAGCACTTTATTAGTATAATTGTCTAACCTGTATTATGACTGGTATTTGATGAATTGCTTAGTTTTAGCCTCCTTGTTAGAGCGCCTGACTCTCATGCCGGAGACCTGGGTCCGAGACCCGCACGGAGCGGGGTAAGCCCCAGGTGGAGGGGTTACAGTTGCATATTATATATGTTTGATTTTTGTTCATATTGTGTAAAATATGTACAGTAATAGGCTGCCCGGTCCGTGTGTTTTTGTGTCCATTCGTTTTTCCTTTTTTAACCCGTAATTGAAAAATGAACGGTTGTTGTAGGCTATTATATAAAATGCAAAGTTGAACAGCAACATTTGAATTTGAATTGTAGGCTATACACCAAATGCTGCGCAAGAAAAATAAATATTGACGTATTTTCAGAATTGTTTTTAATAATTTTTGCGCCTTTGTTAAACATTTAAAATATTCACAAATTAATATGGATTTTTTTTTTTTTTTTGAAGGCCAGTTCCATGCTACAGTTCACGGAGATTATTAAAGCATGTCTGATTGTTTTATTTTATTATAGGCTACAAAAGCACAACGTTTTCTTATTTGTGTGAGTTTACACAAATAAAAGTAGTTGCGAATGATGTATTATTATGTTCTGTATGACCAGAAATGAGGGAGTATTTTAAGTTGTTTTCACTGTTGATAGGAAATGCAAGGGTTCGCGCCCGTGCCTCCTTGCAGTGCACGCTCCACACTCCCCACAAACCCTTGGATATGCCAAAATCTTGTGTTTATTTGTGACAATCTTGGCCCTGTATTATTATTGTCTAACCTGTAGCCTATTATGAATGACATTTGATGAATTACTTTGTTCGTTTTTTTTTTGGATAAAGCATATGTAGCCTAAATATAATAATAATGATCATTATTATTTGCGTTTATAACTATAAATGAGTTAACTAAGACAGTAATAGGCAATGTTTATCATAAAATAATTTATTAATGTTCTATTTTCATATAACCTAACCTTTTACAGTTTTGGAAATGTGTTTGTATTAGGCCTATTATAAGTCTTTATTTGCTTATTCTATTATACTGAGCTTTTTCCTCCGAAAAAAATGACTTTAAGATACAAGTAGCCTAGGCTAGGCTTTTTAGAAAATTCAAGAAATTATCCATTAAAAAAAAAAAAGTAAGTTTAAACGCAATGCAATGCATCCCGCTCCTAAACAGGTGGTCTGGTTGAATCATCCCGGCACAGACTGGGGGCGGGGCCACAAATCCGTGTATAGCCTACACTACACTGTAAAAAAAAATTTTTTGGGAAAAATTGTGCAAATTGATCATTACATATTGGCCCAATAAATGACTTCCAAATAATTATCCCCATGCAAAAAGATGCATTGTAGGCTACTAATAGCTTAAGGTCTTCACTCAAAATTAAAATAGTATATTCACCGAATATATTTAATTGTGCTCTATGAAGTCTATGAAGTCGAAGTGAAAAATCGATGTTGGCTGAACAAGTCCTATGTCCGAAAAACGGTATAGGGGAGCGCGGGGCACAACCTTAGGCGGGGTTAGTTGTAACATGTTTTAACACATGCCAGAATGACGAAACTTAGTGTATTTACTAGTTGCCATATAAAAATTATTTTGAGGAAAAAATAGCGCCAAAATTAAAAAATCTCTGGAAGATATTACTGAACATGTATTTAACCATAGCAAAAGTAAATTTCTTACTTAAGTTTAGTTTTCATCTCTGTTTTTTGTGTTTATTTAAAATAAGGCAAATCCGATATTATTGTAATCTTATATCTGTTATTTAACAGTTGAGCTGGTTCTTTAATGCTGATCTAACAGCAGAAGACGCGAGCCGCGATTTAAATCCCAGTTGCAGATGGGGTGTGTTGTAACACTTATTCTATACTTTTATTAATTCTTTTGAGAAACCATCACTGTAAAAAAAAATTGGGGGGAAAAATTGTGTAAATTGATCATTACATATTGGCCCAATAAATTACTTCCAAATAATTATCGCCATGCAAAAAGATGAATTGTACTAATCATAGCTTAAGGTCTTCACTAAAAATTAAAATTGTATATTCACCGAACATATTTAATTGTGCTCAGTCAATCCATGAAGTCGAAGTGAAAAATCCATGTTGGCTGAACAAGTCCTCCGTCTGAAAAACGGTATACGCATGCGCAAAATGCGCTTGAAAAAAAACCGTTTGTGTGGAGATTTCAAATGCGGAGACGCGGGAGCGGCAGCGCGAGCGGACCCGAACCAGCAGGTGCTGAAGACCGAAACAGACATTCCCAAGAGAATAGAGATATTCATCTCACAAAGACGTTGGTGAGTATTGAGCACTGAAATTATTCTCCAGAGTTTTGCTTTATGACCGGGTATGAAGTTTAAAAGACATTTTGTAGAATCACGAGTTCATGCATTCATTGTTTTCATGAGTGTGTTCTCGTTTACCACATAATTATCTAATGGTAGCCAATAGTTTTTATTTTCCTCATGTCTTATATGTCTAAAACAATAGGTAATAAGGAAATTAAGTCATTTGTGTGATATGTGCGGCATGCGACTGTTGAACACGGTGCGTTTGGCGTCGGCCTCTTTCTGGGCTGGAGTTATTGCCTTTTAATATCAAACACGTCAAGCTCGTGATTTTCTTCTGTCCATTTATTCGTCTCATCCTCATTATATAATGAAGAAACTTCTGTTCTGTCTCTTGCCAGATGTGATGCAGGGGAGCTTTGTCATTAATGTTAGTTTTTATTTTTATTTGCAGGTTTTTAGCTTGCCGTGCCGTGTTTTCTTCACCACAACAAGACATCCTGTTATGCAGAAGACTTCTTGAATGTATTCAGAGTTTTTCCTTATTGAAAGTAAGGTATTTTCACCATCCTGTTAATAAAGTAATGTGATAAAACGTCAACCCTGTTGTCTGTGTTCTGTATTTCGCTTAATATATTCAGGCTATGTTTTTAGTCATTTTTGTATTTTGGGCAGTGAGAAATAAACAATTGTGACTACAATTTAAAACATTTAATTGGACCAATCTCACAGTTTCATGGTAAAACATTTCTCCAATTCAAAATTTTCTAGTGAGCGATCACATCTAAATTGTTTAGTTGGCCAAATTGAATTTCTGTGAATTACATTTTATCAATTCACAGAAATTCAATTTGGCCAACTGAAAAATTTAGATGTGATCGGTCACTAGAAAATTTTAAATTGGAGAGGCCTGACATTTTTTACAGTGTTGGTAAATTTAATTTTTCCATTGGCTCAACATATTATTTCTAACTGAGCCCATGTTAACAGACTGTTGCCACAATGGATAAAAATCAATTCACAGAAATTCAATTTGGCCAATTAAAAAATATAGATGTGATCGCTCACTAGAAAATTTTGAGAGGCCTTACATTTTTTACAGTGTAGGCAGTTTACAAACCCTTGGGACCGGAATGCAAAAGCGTGGGCACGGTTTATGAAATTGTGGGTGGGCTACAAATAGCTAAAACTGAAGGCATGGTTTACAAATATGAGGATTAGAATATCGTGGGTAGGCTTTGGTTTATTAATCCCTGGGCACGATTTGTTAAACCGATCGTGGGAACAGTTTAAGAACTCGTGAGTAGCCTGGTTTATAAACTGAGTAGACGGATGCAAAACTGTCCACGGATTGTTTTTTGTTTTGTTTTTGTTTTTCACTTGGCCGGCTCCATATTATCTAAATGTTGCGGGTCAGCGCAAATAAAATGAAATCAAATTTCACATTTTGTAGAACGCAAAAAAATAAAAATTGTTTGTAAATTTTGATTTTCAATTAAATAAGCATTTTAGCTTATATAGGCTATGGGAAATAAGTTTGCATGTGGATATTTTTTTTCACCAGTCTAAAAACGAATAATGAAGAAAGCATGTTATTCGTTTTTCCATTACGAGTTAAAGAAGGAAAAGAATGGACGCAAAAGTATACAGACCCGGTCAAGTGCAGTATGTGGACCTCATGTAGAACAAGCCTTTAATGAATTTCACTCTGCAAGAAATTCTGAAATTAATACTCCGCTTAGGTGTATGATCTTTATTTTATTGAGTTTATCAACAAAAAGTCACATATTGTTTTATATAGGCTAAAGTCTGTTTGATGATAAGATTGTAGCCTACCAAAATATTAAATATTATAAGATATTATTACAATTCAAAATAATATATTTTAATGTATTTTAGATGTAATTTATTCCTGTGATGTCAAAGCTGAATTTTCAGCATCATTATATGCTACTCCATAGGCTACTCCAGTCTTCAGTGTCACGTGACATGATCCTTCAGAAATCATTCTAATATGATGTTTGAATATTATCAGTTGAAAACAGTTGTGCAGCTTTATTTAATTTATTAAATTTTTAATTGAATGTGTGTGTGTGTGTGTATATATATATATATATATATATATATATATATATATATTATAAATATGACAACAATCACATAACCCACAGAGAGGTCGCCTTTGTTAGAGAGTTTGGGAATAACCCCATATGATATCAGAGTTTTAAAATCAAACATTTTGAAAAAGAACCATACATCACGGTTGTTTAAACCAATAAGCATTAAGCTGTGTCGTCAGCAAGTCGTTTCCCATCATGCTTTTGCTCCGCGCAGTCGGTGGAGAGCAGCTGCGCTCAACTGCAGAATCCGACACATCCGCCTTTCGCTCGCGAGAGTTTTTTGACATACGTCGGCATGACATCAGAGCAAGGCGGACCGCCCTCGGACACTTTTCTAACCGGCATGCATCTCGCGCTGATCACCGGTGATCGGTTCTGCGCAGATTTTGCTCATCTCAAACAAGCCTAATGTCATTCCAGACCGGAAATAACTTTTCAGATTTTGATTAAAGATTACCACGGCAAACAACGACATTTTTTTCTGTGTATTAACTTGTTCGGATTAATTGTTCACCACAAGATTATAACATGCGCTACAAAAATACAATTTCATGTTTAAAAATAAAAATGTCTTACCATAATGTCATTTTCAATCCATCTGAACCTGGTTCTCCTTGGAATTCTTTCTGAGTCATCTTCTAAGTATCTTTTGTAAGGTCCTGCACGCTTTGCCATTGTTTATGTTGCAAGCACCTGCATCAACAAAAATGCATCCCCGAATTTTTTTTAAATTATTGTGGAACCGTCTGGCGTGATATTAAGTCACGTGATCCGTTCGCGCACATCCGGACCTGTTATCAGCAACAAACACCGCAAAGTAAAAAGAAAATAAAGAAAAAGCGTCAGTCACACCACTTAAACAATGGCATTTGCCATTTATTATTTCAAGGACAAGAGCGTGGAAGTGGGTAAAATTGACTGGATGAGTACTGAAGACCAGCAAAATTGTTCTAAAATTATAACACAATGTCCCACACTCGAGGATGAAGATGGATGGATGAGTGTGAAGTGGGAAAAAGGCAGAAAAAAGAAAAATTGTCCAGCCCTTTTTCCTGCAAAAGTTTTAATGTTCGGTGGTAAGTTAGCTTGAATCTTTTAATCAAGCATCATTTGCATCACTAATCTTGATGGATTAGAAGTAAACAAGCAAAACATATCACAGACTGTCTTGAACAGCTGAGAACTCAGTTTTTCACAATGTATACACAACTTTTTTTGACAGACAACTATAGTGATCTCTGCCAGAAAAGGGAACAATTCATTAAGGGTGAAGACATCTGGAAACAAACACTCAGGAGGAAGACAAAGCCAAACAGTTGGTTGATGGAGGATGTAGAAGAAGAGGAGAATGAACAGCCAAAAAAACAGGTAATTACATGGATAAAAACAGTATGGAGATAATATGGAGATCTGTATGTGAATAGGACAAATACAAATGTCCATTGCTATAATGAAGCAATATATTACTCTGCTTTAATTGTAACACAAGCATGCATTTCTGTAAAGCTGCTTTGGAATTACATTGTGGAAAGCACTATACAAATCAATTTGAATTGAATCCCTGGTATTGACCAACTTCAAATTGTCATTTTGATAGCAAAAGTGTAAAAAGACAACATCTACCCCAAAAGAGGCAGCAGACCAAATGATTGAAAACTTGAAGAAGGAGCTTATGGCAAAGCAAACTTCTTTACAGGTAAATTATTTTAAGATTTGCACATTTTAGGGAAAACCTTAAGAGTTAAACGTCGAAGTTAAAAAGTCATTTTGAGTTGAAGTTATAACTTTTATGTGACTTTTGCTGCAGTATTACATCTTGTGTTTTACACAGTCGTTTTTTCTTCTTTCTTTCTTTCTTTTTTTCTTTTCTTTTTGCTCTGTGTTCCAGTCAACTATCGGAAATGAGTCCTCATCAGATGAGGACATACTTGCCAGGAACTGGAGTAAGGTACAACAGCAAATGAAGGAACTTAAAAGAGAGAACAAGAGGCTAAAAGAAGACAACATTAAAGAGATACGTGATGCCATGAGAGGTATATGAATTAAAAAAATAATAATAATCTGCCCTTTGAACACAAACACACAACTTGATGTTGCAACTGTGTGTTTACATTTTGCTCTACAGTCATGGCTGACAGAGCAAAACTACAGAAAAGCGTGGGCTCACTTTAAAATGCAGATCAAAGCAATACATTTAAAAGGTAGTTGTGTGTAGGGTTAAACACCTGCAACCTCATAAAATAGTTACAAATACCACATTATATAAATCTGAAGCATTGTAGCATGTTTGACTGCTATAGCAAAGTGACTGCTTCAACTAACAGTGTTCCTTACCAGACGTAACTCAAATTAAACCATTTTAATATTATACAAAGCACAAACAAGTGTGTTGAATGGCAACTATTTAATCAGTCAATGAGTATTTATTTTGAATAATATTTAATTGGTTTTAAAAAAAAACATTTTGTTGTGAGTAGTGATTTATTTTTGCCATTTGTGTCAACATGCAGTTATGAGGCCTTTTCACATTTATATCTCCATTCTTTTAACAGAGCTTCCCACAGTAGTGACGAAGTTGAAAGAAGTGATTGGACAAATAACACTTCAGACCTCACCTCCTGCATCCACCTCTGCAACACCTTCAACATCAGTAGACTCTGCATGTGTTTCTCCTCAAGTGTTGTCTGATGATATGGTAACTACCGCACATGCATATAAGTTTTACGGTCCATGTGGTAAGGTGCAAATACAATGTCCCAGTAAATCAACTAGGCAGTAATTATAAACATTACCTGAAAAATCTGCATATTCAATTGCATGGTGAATGTGCGTGATAAGTGGTTATTATGAATATTGCCTGACCACAGGAAATATAGGAAGCATTCCCATATTTCCCAATGAAATGTTTAATGCTGTGGAAAAGCAGTGTGGACAGGATTTAGACAGGATCTTACATTGCACAGGAGCATTTCGCACCCAGTTCATTTTATTGGGAAATGTGGTAATGTCTCTCATATTTCCTATTTGGTTGGGGAATAATTACTTGGTTTATTTGCATTAATGCACAGATGATGAATATATATCCCAGGGAATGTGTTTCATTATCATCTCATTAGTTTAGTGTCTAACAACAATGTATAACCAATTGCAAACTGACTATTATTTTTCAGGTGTTTCTCATGCCAGGCTGTGATGTCAAGGTCCCCAAGCGAAAGCTTAACTCTCTGCGGACGGCAAATCCATCAGTATACATCGGGGACCTTGCCGTTCTTGTCTATGGAAGGGAAACCCTGTCTCATTCGAGCTTGACAGGAAGACCGTCAGGGGCACACAAAGATGTGGAATCAAAGCCACAGCTTGACAGCACAAAACTTGATGCTATATTTGGTGAGTGTTTAATTTAAGGGAAATTTCATTTTAAAATAAAATAAATTCCTACACATTTCTCATACATTTCTACTTTTCAAAATGATGTTCGACGTTGGAGGTGACAGGGATTGTGTTAAATTACTGTCACCTCCAACATGGATCAAAAAGGAACATTCCAAACGTTTTGTGAAAAGTTCTAATCTATAAAAGTTTAATTTGGGATTATCAGTTTGGATTTGTGAATGTCACAAAAGAAAAAAAGAAAATAATCACAAAATAAATATAGGTAAATATAGAAATTATTGCATTAGTTTTCAGAAACTTGAATTGCATATCACTACATGCTACTTTGACTGTTTTATTGTGTTAATTCTGGGTGATAAATTTGACAGAAAAAAAGCTATGTTTTGTTTTGTTCTGTTTGTATGTGTGTTTGTGTTTTTGTGTGTGTGTTTTAACTCACAGACCATGCTCTGTCAAAGTTCCCTGACATCACCATGCAAGATGTGAGACGCATCATAAGAAAAAAATGCAACAACGAAAACTACATCAAGCAAGCTACTGCAAAGAAGCCCATTTGAATAGAATATTTTTGTTGTCATATATTTGAATAATTATTGTTTGGATTTGTGGTTTCTTTAGGAACTGATATCTTGTATGACCTTACTTTAAACATTGTGTTTACTGTTTTGTTTTGAACTGGAGTATAAATGTGAGTGTCATTGTTATTTGAAGTTTATGTGGAATACAATAGATTTGTTTGAAAATATTGATTTATAAAGATAACTTATGTTCATAATTCTGAGTATGTGAATTTTTGTGTAGTCCACTGATAGTGTACATAAGAACTTACTTATAATTTTAAGTGCAATTAAAGGTATATTTAAAGTATAATAATTAATACCTAAATAGGAACATCGTAGTGCACTTAAAGTGCAAAACTAATAAATAATTAGTAAACTGTGATGTTAAGTCCACTTAAAAAATACTTGTAGTATAAAACTAGTAGTTTACTGAGAGTACACTAAAAGAGCAAAAATAATATGTAAATGGTAAACTTGTAGTATAAAACTACTAAACTAGTAGTTTACTGAGAGTACACTAAAAGAGCAAAAATAATATATAACTAGTAAACTTGTAGTATAAAACTACTAAATTAGTAGTTTACTGAGAGTACACTAAAAGAGCAAAAATAATAACTTGTAGTATAAAACTACTAAACTAGTAGTTTACTGAGAGTACACTAAAAGAGCAAAAATAATATATAACTAGTAAACTTGTAGTTTAAAACTACTAAACTAGTAGTTTACTGAGAGAACACTAAAAGAGCAAAAATAATATATAACTAGTAAACTTGTAGTATAAAACTACTAAACTAGTAGTTTACTGAGAGTACACTAAAAGAGCAAAAATAATATATAACTAGTAAACTTGTAGTATAAAACTACTAAACTAGTAGTTTACTGAGAGTACACTAAAAGAGCAAAAATAATATATAACTAGTAAACTTGTAGTTTAAAACTACTAAACTAGTAGTTTACTGAGAGAACACTAAAAGAGCAAAAATAATAAATAACTAGTAAACTTGTAGTATAAAACTACTAAACTAGTAGTTTACTGAGAGTACACTAAAAGAGCAAAAATAATATATAACTAGTAAACTTGTAGTATAAAACTACTAAACTAGTAGTTTACTGAGAGTACACTAAAAGAGCAAAAATAATATATAACTAGTAAACTTGTAGTTTAAAACTACTAAACTAGTAGTTTACTGAGAGTACACTAAAAGACCAAAAATAATAAATAACTAGTAAACTTGTAGTTTAAAACTACTAAACTAGTAGTTTACTGAGAGAACACTAAAAGAGCAAAAATAATAAATAACTAGTAAACTTGTAGTATAAAACTACTAAACTAGTAGTTTACTGAGAGTACACTAAAAGAGCAAAAATAATATATAACTAGTAAACTTGTAGTATAAAACTACTAAACTAGTAGTTTACTGAGAGTACACTAAAAGAGCAAAAATAATATATAACTAGTAAACTTGTAGTATAAAACGATACTCGGTTACTTAACGTAACCTCGGTTCTCTCTAGAAGAGGGAACGAGTATTGCGTAAGTTCCTTACGCTACGGGAAAGTATTCTTTCTTCGAGATTTCTGAAAAACCCAAAATTATCCTTAATTTTGTAACATTGTCAACGCAGTGCGGCAGCCTGGCAGACCATAGCAGGCTATTCCAGCGTGCCATTGGCTGCTCTGCTGGCAACTGCAGCAGCCTATCGGTGAGCCCGCGTGACGTGGCGACCAATGAGGGCGCTTCGCGCCCACCTGGCTTCATTTGCCTACAGGTGGGGCGTGGCCACGTGTATATATGCAGGGCTCACGGGCTGCATATTCGGTTTTCGTAGTTCTGAAGCGTAAAAGCCCGCGGGGCGCACGGCAAGGAACGCAATACTCGTTCCCTCTTCTAGAGAGAACCGAGGTTACGTTAAGTAACCGAGTATCGTTCTCTTACGAGAGGTTCTCTCGTATTGCGTAAGTTCCTTACGCTACGGGAACATATTGTCAACGCCGTGCGCGCCTCGCATACAGCATATGTATCCCAGGGAACCGGGGACCATAACACTGCTCGGGCAGGGTGGCCGGTAAAGGAAACGGGCCACCACATATACGGACACTTCGTTTGAACTGACGGGTGGTTACAACGGGTGGTTACAACACCCTGCCTTATGAATGAGGGAACGGCACCTGCCGGTCGCCTTCAAATTCACCACACCTTGTCTCATGAATGAGGGAACGGCAAGGCCGGTCGCCTTCAAATTCACAATATCTTGTCATATGAGTGAGGTAACGGCACCGCCGGTCACCTTCAAACTCACAATAGCTCTTTTCGTAAATGAGGGAACGGTACCGCCGGTCTCCTTCAAATTTACATAAGCCTTGTACCGAACTTACTACCAGTATGTGAGCTATGTCTGCGCAGAATCACCGGGCAGAACCAACAGCCTTATTGAACTGATAACACTTTCGCCTGTAAGGCAGGAACTTCCAGATTGTAAAATCTCACGAACGTAGACGGGGAGGCCCAGCCTGCCGCCACGCAAATATCGTGGATGGAAATCCCTCTGGCCCAAGCCCACGAAGAGGCCATGCCTCTGGTGGAGTGTGCTCTGACACCTAGCGGGCACTGCAGGTGTTTGGAAGCGTATGCAGTTGCAATCGCGTCCACTATCCACCTGGACAGGGTCTGTTTCGAGGAGGCGAGACCTTTAGCGCGCCCTCCAAACGAAACAAATAGCTGCTCAGAACGCCTGAAGGCGGCGGAGCGTGTGACATAAACCCTCAATGCCCTGACAGGGCAGAGGATATTGCCACCGTCCCCCTCGTCGGATGCTGGCAGAGCCGAGAGGGAGATAATCTGCGCCCTGAAAGGAGTGCCGATCGCTTTGGGGACATAACCATGCCTCGGTCTGAGAATGACCTTAGAGTCATTAGGACCGAACTCCATACACGTCGGGCTCACTGAGAGCGCGTGTAGATCCCCCACGCGTTTCACTGAAGCCAGAGCTATCAGGAACGCGGTTTTAGCGAAAGGAACCTTGGTTCCACAGTCCCGAGCGGTTCAAAGGGATGAGCCTTCATGGCCTCTAGGACCAAGGCCAGATCCCAAATAGGAACCGATGGGAGCCGCGGGGGATTCATCCGTCTAGCTCCTCTGAGGAAACGGATGATGAGCTCGTTCCTTCCTAGCGTGCTGCCTAGCGTCGTCTGGGCGAACGCTGCTATAGCCGCTACATACACTTTGAGCGTGGAAGGGGACCTGCCCAGTTCCAAGAGCTCCTGGAGGAAGGAGAGCACCCGCTGGACCCCACATTGCTGCGGTTCCAATCCCTTGGAAGCACACCACTCAGTGAACACCGACCACTTAGAACTATATAACCGCCTCGTCGAGGGGGCTCTAGAGTGTGAGATCGTGTTCATAACCCCTTCGGGCAGGTCAACGGGTATCCGTTGGTCACCCATACATGCAGAGACCCTCGCTCTGGATGGGGATGCCAAACTGACCCTCCTGCTTGAGAGAGGAGGTCTGCTCTCAGCGGAACTGGCCAGGGGGGTGAGTGCGACAGCTTCACCAGCTCTGGGTACCAAATCTGGTTCTCCCAGCGCGGCGCTATAAGGAGCACCCGGCGGCGCGTTTCCCTGATTTTCGCTATAACCTGGGTCAATAGGGAAATCGGCGGGAAAGCATACAGCGGGAGGCTGGGCCAAAGTTGGGACAGCGCATCCTCGCTTTTGGACAAGAACGTCGAGCAGCGGGCGTTCTCTTTTGTTGCAAAGAGGTCGAGCTCCGCTCTGCCGAATAGGCGCCATACCAGCTGGACTGTCTGGGGGTGCAGGGACCATTCTCCTGGGAGAATGAGGCCCCTGGACAGCTTGTCCGGGCCCACGTTGAGGTGGCCCGGAACGTGCGCCGCTCTCAGCGAGCGCAGCGAGCTGTGTGCCCACACGAGCAGGCGTTCCGTCAGATTGCCCAGACACCTGGACCTGACACCGCCCTGCCGGTTCACGTAGGACACCACCGTGGTATTGTCCGACCGGACCAACACATGGTGTCCCCGTATAAACGGGAGAAACTGCTTGAGCGCGTTCTCTACCGCTATCATCTCCAAACAGTTTATGTGTAGGAGTTTTTCTCCGCTCGACCAGAGGCCCGAGGCCGGTCTGCCCTCGAAAACGGCGCCCCAATCCGAGGTGGAGGCGTCCGTCGAGATGACTTTGCGGTGTGAGATGGCTCCCATTGTCACTCCCCGCTGGTACCAGTCGGCTACTAACCAGGGCTCTAGGGCTGCAACACAGCCCTGAGTCACTCTGATCCTGAAACCTCCGGCAGCCCAGGCTCTGTGAGGCACTCGGGCGTTTAACCAGCGTTGCAGCGGGCGCATGCGCATTAAGCCCAGCTGGAGCACAGCTGCAGCTGAGGCCATACGTCCCAGCATCCTCTGAAAAAGCTTGAGAGGTGCGATTTTGCCCGGCCGGAAGTACGCAGCCATGCGCCGAACTTGGCACGTGCGTTGTGGTGACAGGCGGGCAGACATAGCCACAGTGTCCAGATTCAAACCCAGAAATGAGGTTGATTGCGTGGGCACTAATGAGCTCTTGGTCCAGTTGACCGTGAGCCCCAGGCTGTCCAAATGGCTGAGCAGCATTGCCCTGTGGGCGAGGAGCTCGGCCTCTGACTGCGCCAGGATGAGCCAGTCGTCCAAGTAGTTCAATATTCGCATCCCCCGGTTTCTCAGGGGAGCGAGGGCCGCGTCCATGCACTTCGTAAATGTACGGGGTGCTAGTGACAGGCCGAACGGAAGGACGGTGTATTGATAAGCCTGGCCGTCGAAGGCGAATCGTAAGAATGGCCTGTGACGCGGCGTTATCTTGATTTGAAAATATGCGTCTTTCAAATCTAGGGAAATTAGCCAGTCTCTCGGGCGAATATGCGCGAGGATCTGCTTGGTCGTAAGCATCTTGAACGATCTCCTCAAAAGAGCTTTGTTCAGACGCCTCAGATCCAGAATCGGTCTGAGCGACCCGTCCCTTTTTGGCACGAGAAAATATCGGCTGTAAAAGCCTGACTCGCTCATAGAATGGGGAACCGGTTCTATAGCCCCTTTGCACAGCAGCGTGGCTATCTCCGCTCGAAGTAGATGTGCTACTTCTTCGCTCACTCTCGTCTCTATACGCGCACAGAAGCGCGGAGGGTGGTGAGCGAACTGCAGAGTGTAGCCGTGCTTCACTGTTTTCAGCACCCATTCTGATACACCTGGAATGGCTTCCCACGCTCTCGCGTGTGCCACACGGGATAGAACGGCCTCCGGGCTCGAAACGCCGCGCTTTGCGGGTTCGACGGCCTGTATAGGAGGGGCGGGCGCAGTGCGCGCGCTCTCTGTGCTGTGGGCCAGCCGATCGCTCGCGATGGCTGGCCGCCCTACACACTGTATCTCTGCCGCTTCGAGCAGGGAGTGGCCTGTGTGTGGCCTTACACTCGTCGTTCCGGCCACCTTGGGCGGAGAACAAATGGTGTGTGGCGCGGCGCATGGCGCCGGGGGCAGAATGTTCGCGAAAATGTGTGAGCGCGTTTGAGCGGGCACAACTCTTACGCGTGGAACATGACCGGTTAAGAGTGGCTGTGTGACAGCGCGTGTGGTGATTAGGCGTGGGCGCAAATAAGCGGACACGTGACCTAACTCTAGCACTCGAGCGGCCGGTGGCCGCTTTATGTGAGTGAGAGACACGGGATTTGTGGTGCTTGGGTGCAGGGGTGAACACAAAAGTGGGCACGTTTACTGCATTTGAAAACACATACGGCGTGAGCCGTGCAACCAGAAAAAATGCAACTTCGTGATTTCTCTGGTTCGTCATAAAAACGGCGGTTGTAGACAGGCGAGAGGGCAGTTTTGCCGGCTCGTTTGCTGCGTGAGAGCCATCTGCAGCAGCCACAGGAGTGGGGGCTGACAGGAAGAAGAGTTTTGACGGTGGTCCGACCACGGCGGGACTTAACCGTCGCTTCCCCCCTCTGCTAGGAGGACTTTGGAGGGGCTACAGTTGGAAACAGGCGAGAGGGCGAGTTCGCCGGCTCGTAGGCTGCGTGGAAAACATCTGCAGTAGCCACAGGAGTGGGGACTGACAGGAAAAAACAGAGTTTTAACGGTGGTCCGGCCGCAGCGGGACTTAACCGTCTTTTCTCTCCTTATGTATAGACGTCCAAAAATACTCGAGCACCACGTGGTGCGAGTTAGCTTTCTGTATGTAAGAAAAGCTGGCCGCGAGCCCGGGGAAGCGGACAGTAAAACATTTTTATCTGCCGCGAGAGCTGGGCTCGAACTCGGGTCTCCGGCGTTTCAGCCGCTGATTTTGCCGGGAGGGACACAATAGCGTTCAGTTAGCGCGAGCATACAGCAGTACGTCCTCGTGCTTGTTGGCAGTCGTGCGTGCATAAAAGACAGGCTCGTTACTGCAATAGTAATATTTCCAGCCGCCTGAACTGGAGAGGGGGCTGAGAAATGCTAGAGAATGGCGGTTCGTCCGGCCACAGCGGGACGAAAACACCCTCTGTTAATTTCCCGGTGAGTGCGGCGCGCGCACGTGCGCGCGCGCTGAACGTGCTCGTGACCGAGCGCACTCACATTCCTTGTGAACGGCGCAATCTGCGCGGTCCAAGAGGGGGGAGTGCGGGTTCGTTGGAGAGCATATGTCAGCGTCATGTCTTATGACGGCGTATGTTTGCTGGCGTGCGTGTCTTAACAGGCTCGTGTACAGCAATATGAACAATTCCAGTCGCCTGAACTCATGAGGGGACTGAAAAATGTGCGCGAGGGTGGAACAGCTCTCTTGTAACGTAAAGAGAGCTGCAGGACCGTGCATTTCTGCCATCCCTTGTATATAAGCGGCGCATCAGCGCGGCATGAACAGAGGGGGGGAGGAGGCTCGCTCCGAGACCGTTCATTTCTACCATCCCTTGCAAGCGGCGCGGTGGCGCGGCTTGAACAGAGGGGGAGGAGGCTCGCTCCGAGACCGTTCATTCCTACCATCCCTTGAAAGCGGCGCGGTGGCGCGGCTTGAATAGAGGGGGAGAAGGCTCGCTCTGAGACCGTTCATTCCTACCATCCCTTGTAAGCGGCGCGGCTTGAATAGAGGGGGAGGAGGCTCGCTCCGAGACCGTTCATTTCAACCATCTCTTGTAAGCGGCGCGGTGGCGCGGCTTGAACAGAGGGGGGGAACAGCGGAGTGATGTCGTCATAAAACTGCTCGAGTCGAGCCCGCAGGGTCGACATAGAGAGTTCCTCACACTCGGGGCATTCGCCCGCGAGGAGGCGGCGGCGGCGTGGTCACGGCCCAGACAGAGAGCGCAGACACATGGCGGTCTCTGGTGCTGAGCTGCACGTGGCACGAGCCGCAGGTGGAACGAGGCGTTTTGATAAAAACGCTCGTGCTCTTTTATGAAACGTGTGACGCAACGGCGAGAACACGTGCAATGAAAGGATATAATGCTGCCGGATAGCAGAGCAGGCACGGATGGCTGAAGGTGGCGCGATGCTGCCGGCTTCTTCAGGCGCTGTCCTCTGCTTGCTCGTCTGCACGTTCAACGGCGGCGGGTTCCAGATCCAGCGATGCGAAGGGCTTCGCTGAAGAAAAGAAAATCGAATATGCAGCCCGTGAGCCCTGCATATATACACGTGGCCACGCCCCACCTGTAGGCAAATGAAGCCAGGTGGGCGCGAAGCGCCCTCATTGGTCGCCACGTCACGCGGGCTCACCGATAGGCTGCTGCAGTTGCCAGCAGAGCAGCCAATGGCACGCTGGAATAGCCTGCTATGGTCTGCCAGGCTGCCGCACTGCGTTGACAATGTTACAAAATTAAGGATAATTTTGGGTTTTTCAGAAATCTCGAAGAAAGAATACTTTCCCGTAGCGTAAGGAACTTACGCAATACGAGAGAACCTCTCGTAAGAGAACTACTAAACTAGTAGTTTACTGAGAGTACACTAAAAGAGCAAAAATAATATATAACTAGTAAACTTGTAGTATAAAACTACTAAACTAGTAGTTTACTGAGAGTACACCAAAAGAGCAAAAATAATATATAACTAGTAAACTTGTAGTATAAAACTACTAAACTAGTAGTTTACTGAGAGTACACTAAAAGACCAAAAATAATAAATAACCAGTAAACTTGTTGTATAAAACTACTAAACTAGAAGTTTACTGAGAGTACACTAAAAGAGCAAAAATAATATATAATTAGTAAACTACAAGTATGATGTTGAGTTCACTTATAGAAAACTTGCAGTATAAAACTACTAAACTAGTAGTTTACTGAGAGTACACTAAAAGAGCAAAAATAATATATAACTAGTAAACTTGCAGTATAAAACTACTAAACTAGTAGTTTACTGAGAGTACACTAAAAGAGCAAAAATAATATGTAAATGGTAAACTTGTAGTATTAAACTACTAAACTAGTAGTTTACTACTAAACTAGAAGTTTACTGAGAGTACACTAAAAGAGCAAAAATAATATATAATTAGTAAACTACAAGTATGATGTTGAGTTCACTTATAGAAAACTTGCAGTATAAAACTACTAAACTAGTAGTTTACTGAGAGTACACTAAAAGAGCAAAAATAATATATAACTAGTAAACTTGCAGTATAAAACTACTAAACTAGTAGTTTACTGAGAGTACACTAAAAGAGCAAAAATAATATATAACTAGTAAACTTGCAGTATAAAACTACTAAACTAGTAGTTTACTGAGAGTACACTAAAAGAGCAAAAATAATATATAACTAGTAAACTTGCAGTATAAAACTACTAAACTAGTAGTTTACTGAGAGTACACTAAAAGAGCAAAAATAATATATAACTAGTAAACTTGCAGTATAAAACTACTAAACTAGTAGTTTACTGAGAGTACACTAAAAGAGCAAAACTAATATGTAAATGGTAAACTTGTAGTATTAAACTACTAAACTAGTAGTTTACTACTAAACTAGTAGTTTACTGAGAGTACACTAAAAGAGCAAAAATAATATATAACTAGTAAACTTGTAGTATAAAACTACTAAACTAGTAGTTTACTGAGAGTACACTAAAAGAGCAAAAATAATAACTTGTAGTATAAAACTACTAAACTAGTAGTTTACTGAGAGTACACTAAAAGAGCAAAAATAATATATAACTAGTAAACTTGTAGTTTAAAACTACTAAACTAGTAGTTTACTGAGAGAACACTAAAAGAGCAAAAATAATAAATAACTAGTAAACTTGTAGTATAAAACTACTAAACTAGTAGTTTACTGAGAGTACACTAAAAGAGCAAAAATAATATATAACTAGTAAACTTGTAGTATAAAACTACTAAACTAGTAGTTTACTGAGAGTACACTAAAAGAGCAAAAATAATATATAACTAGTAAACTTGTAGTTTAAAACTACTAAACTAGTAGTTTACTGAGAGAACACTAAAAGAGCAAAAATAATAAATAACTAGTAAACTTGTAGTATAAAACTACTAAACTAGTAGTTTACTGAGAGTACACTAAAAGAGCAAAAATAATATATAACTAGTAAACTTGTAGTATAAAACTACTAAACTAGTAGTTTACTGAGAGTACACTAAAAGAGCAAAAATAATATATAACTAGTAAACTTGTAGTATAAAACTACTAAACTAGTAGTTTACTGAGAGTACACTAAAAGAGCAAAAATAATATATAACTAGTAAACTTGTAGTATAAAACTACTAAACTAGTAGTTTACTGAGAGTACACCAAAAGAGCAAAAATAATATATAACTAGTAAACTTGTAGTATAAAACTACTAAACTAGTAGTTTACTGAGAGTACACTAAAAGACCAAAAATAATAAATAACCAGTAAACTTGTAGTATAAAACTACTAAACTAGTAGTTTACTGAGAGTACACTAAAAGACCAAAAATAATATATAACTAGTAAACTTGTAGTATAAAACTACTAAACTAGTAGTTTACTGAGAGTACACTAAAAGAGCAAAAATAATATATAACTAGTAAACTTGCAGTATAAAACTACTAAACTAGTAGTTTACTGAGAGTACACTAAAAGAGCAAAAATAATATATAACTAGAAAACTTGCAGTATAAAACTACTAAACTAGTAGTTTACTGAGAGTACACTAAAAGAGCAAAAATAATATATAACTAGTAAACTTGCAGTATAAAACTACTAAACTAGTAGTTTACTGAGAGTACACTAAAAGAGCAAAACTAATATGTAAATGGTAAACTTGTAGTATTAAACTACTAAACTAGTAGTTTACTACTAAACTAGTAGTTTACTGAGAGTACACTAAAAGAGCAAAAATAATATATAACTAGTAAACTTGTAGTATAAAACTACTAAACTAGTAGTTTACTGAGAGTACACTAAAAGAGCAAAAATAATAACTTGTAGTATAAAACTACTAAACTAGTAGTTTACTGAGAGTACACTAAAAGAGCAAAAATAATATATAACTAGTAAACTTGTAGTTTAAAACTACTAAACTAGTAGTTTACTGAGAGAACACTAAAAGAGCAAAAATAATAAATAACTAGTAAACTTGTAGTATAAAACTACTAAACTAGTAGTTTACTGAGAGTACACTAAAAGAGCAAAAATAATATATAACTAGTAAACTTGTAGTATAAAACTACTAAACTAGTAGTTTACTGAGAGTACACTAAAAGAGCAAAAATAATATATAACTAGTAAACTTGTAGTTTAAAACTACTAAACTAGTAGTTTACTGAGAGAACACTAAAAGAGCAAAAATAATAAATAACTAGTAAACTTGTAGTATAAAACTACTAAACTAGTAGTTTACTGAGAGTACACTAAAAGAGCAAAAATAATATATAACTAGTAAACTTGTAGTATAAAACTACTAAACTAGTAGTTTACTGAGAGTACACTAAAAGAGCAAAAATAATATATAACTAGTAAACTTGTAGTATAAAACTACTAAACTAGTAGTTTACTGAGAGTACACTAAAAGAGCAAAAATAATATATAACTAGTAAACTTGTAGTATAAAACTACTAAACTAGTAGTTTACTGAGAGTACACCAAAAGAGCAAAAATAATATATAACTAGTAAACTTGTAGTATAAAACTACTAAACTAGTAGTTTACTGAGAGTACACTAAAAGACCAAAAATAATAAATAACCAGTAAACTTGTAGTATAAAACTACTAAACTAGTAGTTTACTGAGAGTACACTAAAAGACCAAAAATAATATATAACTAGTAAACTTGTAGTATAAAACTACTAAACTAGTAGTTTACTGAGAGTACACTAAAAGAGCAAAAATAATATATAACTAGTAAACTTGTAGTATAAAACTACTAAACTAGTAGTTTACTGAGAGTACACCAAAAGAGCAAAAATAATATATAACTAGTAAACTTGTAGTATAAAACTACTAAACTAGTAGTTTACTGAGAGTACACTAAAAGACCAAAAATAATAAATAACCAGTAAACTTGTAGTATAAAACTACTAAACTAGAAGTTTACTGAGAGTACACTAAAAGAGCAAAAATAATATATAATTAGTAAACTACAAGTATGATGTTGAGTTCACTTATAGAAAACTTGCAGTATAAAACTACTAAACTAGTAGTTTACTGAGAGTACACTAAAAGAGCAAAAATAATATATAACTAGTAAACTTGCAGTATAAAACTACTAAACTAGTGGTTTACTGCGAGTATACGTCAAAGTGAACTTTCATAAACTTAAAAATTGCTACAAGTATTAAAATAGTAAACTACTAGTATACTCATAAGTTCACTTGCAGTACAAATGAGAAACATAATTATGAACTAGTTGTGCACTTAAAGTTTACTACTGTTACACTTATAGTACACTTAAACATATACTTTTATATACTTCAAGTGGGCCAATTTAGTCCCAAGCGGTATTAAAATAGTACACTCACAAGTTTACTACTAGTAAATATTAACATTAGTATACTTACTACATAAAGTATACTTATAAATATACTTGAACATTACTCAAGTATACTTCATAAAATGAACTTGAAGTATACTTTTTTTTCGTAAGGGCACTCCTTCGTGTGTTGCCTGAGGTTCTCTAATCTTGTTTTTCAGCATCTTGATTGGCCTTGTATTAAAATAAGTTTATTCAAGTGTGCTATTAGTATACTAAAAACAAGAAAGTATTATATTTATGCACTTCTCCGAAAAATACTTAAAGAGTCACGTGACGTGGTCGAGGTGGATGCCAGTGTAGTTTAGCACCGCTTGTAGCGGCACAGTTTATTTATCCTCTCTTATAATCCTGAATGGCTAACTCAACAACTTTCTTCTTTAAGAAGTTGGGAAGCGTTTCAAGCCACAGGAAAAATGGCTTGTAGGCAGAAAACAGTACAATCAAGCATAAAAAAGGGCCTGAGTGTTGACAACCCAAAATGTTGAGGGACATGACAGCGTAGTAGTTTCTCCGATGGACACTGACAAACCCCCCTAACTCACTAACTATCGCCAAGAAAGTCCTTTTGCTTTGGAAATCTAAAAATTGTATATATATCAATCACTGGACCAATCTTCTTACAAAATACATCTCATTAGAAAAAATAACATACACCAACAAGAATATGATCTCTACATTTCTTGATATTTGGAAACCCTTTCTAACTCATAATTTAGGGGACACAAAAAAAAATTTCAACTAAACATCGAAATAAATATAATTAATAAACTAAATGAACCATATAATAATGAACCATATATTACTGATCTAATTATTGATCTAAAGCCCACACTGTCACCAAATGGAAATTTAAACTGATGACATCAAATGACTATATAGCTTAATAAAATTATGCTGCATTATTTTCCTGTTTAACACTGTAAAGCTGCTTTGGAACAATCTACATTGTTAAAAGCGCTATATAAATAAAGTTGACTTGACTTGACTCATCTTCATATAAACCACCTGTAACCGGAACCACGCACTCTCGCAACCATATATTGATAAACAAACAAATTAATAAATTAACTACATTTGCCAAGGGTCACCCAAACATGACTTCTGTTCGAACAGGTCACAACCAGACAAAGTGAGCTTGGTCTGGATGTGCCTGTTGCAGTGCCCCAGCATAGTTTATGGAGGAAGGATCAACAAAAGCATAGAGGGTTAACTGCTGGGGTTGTGTGTGGTGCCTATGTCGGGGGTGTCTGTTGGTTGTGCTCACTGACAATTTTGAAGCGGCTCCCATACAAACTAGGAGTGCCACATAACCTGGAATCTCCCCCAAGCCTTTGTCCTCATGGTTGTGGCTGTAAATGAGTCATGGAATCCATCCAATGCATACTTCCTAGGGGTATGATGAGACGCTTATCTCACAAGATCTCTTCACACTCCGAATACTTCCTCATAACAAGTAGGGTTGTCGCAATATACCGGTATTGTCGATAACCGTGATATTCAAAGCACGAAATATCGACATCGTATTAATGTAGGGTGTGGCAATATACCGGTATTGGCGATAACCACAGTATTTAAAATGAACAGGACTGGTATAATAACATGATGCGTAAATACTCTGGTGTCCCGCCCTCTCTATTACACACTGTTGCAGCCATAAAAATAGTTCAGCTTTGTTTGTAATGTCAAATTTGTGATATTTCGTTTCGTTTCTTTATTAAGTTAATTTAGAAAAAATGTTTGGGGCAATTTTTGTTTGTTAAAATTAAAGTTTTAGTTTTTTTAATTGAGGACCAAGCAGTGAGTTAACCGCATGTTTGATCAATTTATCCTCTCAAATCAACACTTGACTTCTCTTGCCTATAATAAAATCCATATATATAAAACACTTCAAGCATATCACAATGTAAGTTTAAATGTTTACTATCACCACCACAGTAAAAACGCCTTTTTGACAAGTTGAGGCAGGCTCGCATGCAACGGCGCCTGCAAACGAAACGGGCTACACAATCTAAACTATGAAAATAAAAACATGCAGATTGTCTTACCTTATACCTCTCCGCAAAATGAATATAAATCCAATCTTCAGTTTCCACTCTATAGGCTATGCAAATTCAGTTCACGGCAACGAAAGCAACAGATATGAGTTGTATTTTATTTATCGGCTCATTTCAAGATAAAAGGCCGTAATAGGAGAACGTCTCGGTTACGTATGTAACCCTCATTCCCTGAAGGAGGGAACGGAGACGCCACGTCGAGTACCGACAAATAGCCAATCTACTTCGAGTGAAACTAAATGAGCCAATGCACATTGGCATGCAATGGCATGTATAAATGAGACACATGTGCTTGCATCAAATCAGCCTTTTGCTGAGGAGCCGAGTAGGTAGCCGTACAGAGGACATGGTGATGGGACGTGGCATCTCCGTTCCCTCCTTCAGGGAACGAGGGTTACATACGTAACCGAGATGTTCCCATTCAGTCGGTCACTCTCGACGCCACGTCGGAGTACCGACGAATAGGAATCCCTACCAAAGCGCCATGGCCTCCGCCCCCTTCCAGTGCCCTGTGTGAGCCGCCTGAGCTCTTACCTGATGAGACGGGGCTCACACCGGGAAGACCATCACTGCTGTTCCGCATGACCCGCTCAGTGATTATTGGATAACACTGGGAAAGCATGCCCTACTGAAGGGGAATGCTGAGGAGCCCACATCGTACCCCGAAGGAGTTATGTAGGAGTACAGGCTGAGCCGTAGCCCGCGACAGAGAGAGGGGGCTCAATCCCATTGATGGGAAGGCTATCCCAAGGGAAAGACACAGGCTTCCCGTAGGAGCGACCGTGGACAGATATATGGGATCCCCGCAGGGTCACTACCAAGCCCAATACTGGTTCTCAAGGATTCAGCGGCAAGGGGCCTGATGCCAGACGCTCCGCCACGTCCGGTACCGAGGGTGACGGAGGACTCACAGAGTTTGTTTCTGGAGAAAATAATGCCGTAGCGCAGCAAGCCGACAAGAGCCGGGGCCCCTCAGTGTTTCTACCCATTTGAGGTGAGAACACAGGAGGAAACCGGCTCTACACGTAGGCTATAGAATCTAGCGAACGTGTTAGGTGTTGCCCCGCCCGCAGCTCTACAGATGTCTGACAGCGAGGCGCCACGTGCCAGCGCCCAGGAGGATGCAACACTTCTAGTAGAGTGTGCTCGCACCCTGAGCGGACAGGGCACACCTTGTGCTTGGTAAGCCAAGGTGATGGCATCCACTATCCAGTGGGCCATCCTCTGCTTGGAGACAGCCTTTCCCTTCTGCTGGCCTCCGTGATAGACTAAGAGCTGATCTGAGTCCTAAAGCTTTGAGTTCTATCCACGTAGATCCGCAGGACGCGGATGGGACAGAGCAAAGCTAGGGCTGGGTCTGCCTCCTCCGGGGGCAGCACTTGCAGGTTCACCACCTGGTCCCTGAAGGGAGTGGTAGGAATCTTGGGCACATAGCCAGGCCGGGGTCTTAGTACCATGTGGGCGTCGCCCGGCCAGAACTCTAGGCACGAATCGTCGACCGAAAATGCCTGCAGGTCCCCTACCCTCTTGATGGAGGCCAATGCAGCCAACAGCAAAGTCTTCATAGAGAGAAGCTTTAGCTCTGCTGACTGCAAAGGCTCAAATGAGGCATTCTGAAGTGCTCGGAGCACCAGAGTAAGATCCCAAGAGGGTATGGAGGGGGGATGAGGAGGATTTAACCGTCTCGCCCCCCTAAGGAACCTGACGACCAGGTCGTGCTTACCAACCGTCTTACCATCTACTCTGTCATGATAGGCGGATATCGCAGCAACATAGACTTTGAGGGTGGAGGGGGACAGCCTACGTGCTGCAGGAAGGAAAGCACAGACGCGATCGAGCATCTTCGGGCACCATTCGACGAACAGGTTCCACTTCAGGGCGTAGGCCTGTCTTGTAGACGGTGCTCGCGCCGAAGTGATGGTGTTAACTACCGCTTGGGGTAAGTCACCTAGAACCTCCGCGTCCCATCCAGGGGCCAAACATGAAGCTTGCACAGGTATGGACGCGGGTGCCACAGGGTGCCCCGTCTCTGAGTTAGAAGATCCTTCCTCAGTGGAATCAGCCAAGGAGGGGCAGTCGCGAGGAACATAAGTTCTGAGAACCAGGTCCGGGTGGGCTAGTACGGCGCCACTAGCAGGACCTGCTCCTCGTCCTCCCTGACCTTGCACAGTGTCTGTGCGAGTAGGCTCACTGGGGGAAACGCATATTTGCGCAGCCCCTGAGGCCAGCTGTGCGCCAGTGCATCTGTGCCGAGTGTGCCCTCGTCAGCGAATAGAACCACTGGCAATGGGACGTTTCTGGAGAGGCAAACAGGTTGACCTGTGCCATCCCGAACTGTCTCCAAATCAGCTGGACCACCTGGGGGTGGAGTCGCCACTCCCTTGGGAGTACAGCTCGTGGAAGCTCGTCGGCCACACGGTTGCGCACACCAGGGACATGAATGGCCCGAAGCGACCTCAGACACTTCTGACTCCAGAGGAGGAGATGGCGGGCGAGTTGCGACATGCGACGGGAGTGCAGACCACCTTGTCGTTGATATACGCAACGGTCGCAGTGTTGTCCGTGCGGACCAGTACATCTTTGCCCCGTAACCGTCCTTTGAGGTGGCTCAGAGCAAGATGTACCGCTAGCAACTCGAGGCAGTTGATGTGCCAATGCAGGTGCGGGCCCATCCAAACCCCTGACACTGCATGCCCGTTGTACGTGGCTCCCCAGCCCATGGCAGAGGCATCCGTGAAAACCACAGCATGCCTGGATACCTGTTCCAGGGGCACTCCGGCCCGAAGGAACGAGGGGTCTGACCATGGGCTGAAGGATTGGCGGCAGGCCGGTGTGATGCTCACCCGGTGAGTGCCGCGTTGCCACGCCCATCTCGGGACTCAGCCGTGTAGCCAATGCTGAAGCGGTCTCATATGAAGCAGGCCGAGCGGAGTTACTGCCGCAGCGGCTGCCATATGCCCCAGGAGCCTCTGAAAATGTTTCAGTGGAACCGCCATCCTGCCCTGAAACGTGTTCAGGCAGTTCACCATCGACTGGACGCGCTCCTCTGTGAGGCGCGGAGTCCGTTCGACCGAATCCAACTCCATACCGAGAAAAGAGATCCTCTGCACGGGGGCGAGTTTGCTCTTCTCCCAGTTGACCTGAAGACCCAACTGGCAGAGGTGTCTGAGCACCAGGTCCCTGTGTTCGCACAACTGATCCCTGGACTGTGCTAGAATGAGCCAGTCGTCGAGAAAGTTGAGGATGCGAACACCCTGTTCTCTCATGGGCACAAGGGCCCCCTCCGTGACCTTTGTGAAGACACGGGGGGACAGGGCTGGCCCGAAGGGCAGGACTTTCTACTGATATGCTCGACCCTCGAACGCAAAGCGCAGGAACGGCCTGTGTCAAGGAAGAATCGAGACATGAAAGTATGCGTCCTTCAGGTCGATCGCTGCAAACCAATCTTGGGGACGAATGCACTCGAAAATGCGTTTCTGTGTGAGCATTTTGAACGGTAGCGTGATCTGATCGCCTCAGTCTGCTTCTGTGCGGCCGTGAACTGTTGGGCAAAGTTCTAGACCGCGTCGCCGAAGAGGCCGGTCTGGGACACGGGGGAATTAAGGAACCTCATCTTGTCGGTTTCCCGCATGTCAGCCAGACACAGCCAGAGATGGCGCTCCTGGACCACCATAGTGGACATTGCACGACCCACTGCCCGCGCCGTAACCTTCGTCGTACGAAGTGCGAGGTCCGTTGCGGTTCTCAGTTCTTGGAGAATTGTGGGATCGTGACCACCCTCGTGCAAGGTCTTTAGTGCCTGGGCCTGATGGACCTGCAACAACGCCATAGCGTGTAAGGCGGAGCCTGCCTCTCCACAAGCCTGGTAGGCCTTCCCGATCAAATCGGAAGAGTACCTACAGGCCCGGAAGGGGAGACACGGGTTCCCCCTGGAAGTGGAGTTAGGGCACAGTTGCATAGCAACGGCCCGTTCCATGGGAGGAACCTGCATGTATCCCTTTGCAGGTCCGCCATCGAGGGTGGTGAGAGAGGAGGATCCACTAGGCCGGTTTCGGGGAGTAAAGGGTGCCGTCCACGACCTAGTGAGCTCCTCGTGCACCTCCGGGAAGAAAGGAACCGGGGTGGGGCGCTGAGACCCAGCCTCGGGCCACCCCGAGATACCAATCATCCAGCCTTGAGGGTTCGGGACACGGTGGAGGGTTCCACACGAGCCCGACTCTCTCGGCGGCCCGGGAAAGCATGGCCATCATTTCCGGATCGGTATCGGGCATAGCGAATCACGCAGGGGGAAGGGTCGCAGCGACAGAGTCATGGAAATAGTGCAGCCTGACGTGCGCGCTCTTTCTCACCAGACGCTCTCTACCAGCCGTAAGAACGGCTTTTTAGCGCTCTCCACCAGGCGCACCGAACCAGCTGTGAGAACAGCCCTTGTGTTTGCTCTCACATGCAAAAAAGAGAGATGATCCACACGGTAAGACCACACGACCCGCTGCTGTGCCGTCACACCAACACCGACTGAAGAACGCTTCCAAAAGGGCAGGCTTCCAGTCAGGACTGCGAAGTAGGTGAGTGATGTCTAGCATAACCAGATACCACTCCGCTCCGAAGCAAAAGGTTGATTTGATGCAAGCACCTGTGTCTCATTTATACCCGCGCTGCGTGGCATGAACACCTGGTGCAATCATTGCATGCCAATGTGCATTGGCTCATTTAGTTTCACTCGAAGTAGATTGGCTCTCGCGAGCGAGATTCCTATTCGTCGGTACTCCGACGTGGCGTCGAGAGTGACCGACTGAATGGGAACGAGCGACCTAAGCACTGGTAAGAGCATTTAGTCTCATTCCTTTTTATATGAGCCATTATTTGAATAATTCAATTTTATATTAAAGTTAGAAATGTAACGAATAAGATAGAATTTTTTTTTATTTATTTTTTTATTTGTGACATGAAACTTTTTTTATGATAGATGATGACATATATGAATAAACATTCAAAATAAATAATAAATAAAATAAATTAAGGGACTAGAGTAACAATAATAGACAGGAATAATGCCAATTACATATAACAATATTGGTGACTAGGTTAGTCACAAAATTTAACAATCAAATCCTACAGAAGAGCATTAGCAAAATATTTCCCATCCATATTTCTGTCATCAGCATTAATATACTCATATAATGGAGATTGATACATGTCATTTGAAACACAAAAGAACATCAGAACACAAAAGAACCCAGACCCTTCTTGGTAAATTCTTATGCTCAAATCCAAAGGCAAGTGATCTATAAATGGAGACCATAAATTCTGAAAGCCCTGTGCATTACCCCTAAACACAGCAGTCAGTCTCTCATGGGGCAAAACAGCAAAGATCTCTCTATACCACTGAGTGACAGAGGGGGGAGTGTCATTAATCCATCTAATAAGGATGCATTTCCTTGCCACAAGTAGCAGTTTATCAAACAGTTTGCAACCTGTTGCATCCAGTGTCAATGTTGTTGCTTGTCTTTTGGATGGGAGCCCCAAAAGAAAAAGACCAGGATCCTTTTTCAATTTTATCTGAAGAATGGTACCAATTTCGCAAGCAATGAAACTCCAGAATCTAGAGATGTATTCACAACTCCAAAAACAGTGAAAGTATGTCCCTAACTCTGTATGGCACTTAACACACAGGGCAGATATAGTATGATCAATTTTATTCATTATTACAGGTGTCACATGTAATCTATGCTATATCTTAGGGTGTTAAAACAACCACAACCTCCCTGCCCCATTATCAAAAAGATTACAAACCTAACTTGATAAATACATCCCTCCCCCCCAAACAAACTCGAAAACAAAAGTGTGGAGGACGAGAAAAAAAGCAGCCACATTACACCGAAAGATGGAGTTTATCTCTATCTAACACCCCCGCTCCCATTACGCGTAGTATTACGCAACAGTAAACAAGTGGCTATAATTACTGTATGCACCCTACACATTAAGTGTACCGTGTGTTTAAACACCACATTGTTACTGGACAGTAGGAAATAAAATAAATGAATAAATAAAGTATTTAAATGTTCCGTGATATGAAAAAAATTAACTATAACCATTTGTGGCGAGCAGCGAGGCCGAGGGACCGTGAGGGCGGGACGAGGCGGCGCTCATCAGGGAGGATGAGCGCCAGCTGCGCGCCGCAGCGATCTCGGCCCTTGCGGAGGAGTGAGGGACTATAAAGGAGGAGCGACGATAGTGAGGGACGAGAGAGGACCAGGCCTGGATTTTATGTTGTATTTTATTTACGTTTTGTTATGTGTTGCTGCAGTCGACCGTGAGGGGCTGCAGCTTTTTATTTTCATTTTGTGTTTGTTTGTGTTTAGGCGACAGTCGTCCGCGAGGGGCTGTCGCCGACATTTTATTTTGTGTTTGTTTTTTATTAAAAGTTATTTTGAATGTCCGCCGGTTCCCGCCTCCTTCTTCCCATACAAACATACCTTTACGACATCGGGTTTCCCAGAACGAGGATAAAGTGGCGGAACTTAACAACAAGGTAGCGGCGTTGGAAAAAAATTTACAGTCCCTCTCCGAGAGAGCGGAGGACGCCGAAAATCACAGCCGGCGGGACAATATTCGTATCATCGGTCTGAAGGAAGGCGCAGAGGGTCGCCAACCTGTTCATTTTTTTCAAACCTGGCTACCCAAGCTACTGGAGATTGAAACAAAACATGGCGTGGTTAAAATCGACCGGGCGCATAGAACACTTGGCCCACTTAAACCCAACCGCGCACCACACAAGATGCACAGGTGTATCTGAACGGGTTGGACTAACATAATACGTTTGCACGAATGGCTGGGATAAGCGCTGCGTCACATTATTACAGTTGGTAAATGCTTGGACAGACAGGTACTCTAAAGACACTTCTCACGGTACACTTAAGACTTTATTTCTTATTTTCTTCTGTCCAGCACCAGTGTGGGGTTGAGTCTCACAGTACATTTAAAGATTTTTTTTATTTTATTTTTCTACTGTCCAGCACCATTGTGGTTTTCGATTCAAGGTATATTTAAAGACTTCTGTGCTGGACTTTAAACTTTGGTTTATACAAGGACTTTTATTTTGATACTTATTTCTGAGTTTTCCTATGGTTTCCTGTTTAAAAGAGGAAGTATGCCATATTTCTTGAGTGCTTGAGTTGTGCAAGGTGCTCCATGTGGTTGCAGACATCCAGCTTCATCATGCTTATCAAAGTCCTTCGAAATGCAATATCTGTAAGTTACTTTGTTTGATTTGTCTAGTGAACATTATGATTACTTTATTGCTGTGTTGGTAACCTTTGTAATATAGCATTTAATTCAGCATGTTTGTTATCTTTTCTACTCAAGTTTGTAAAGTATGAGTCTATGCTTTTGATATACTGTATTGTTGTTGGTTCTTTGCCTTGTGTGATGATTTATCTATTTTGTGAAATTGATATGTGTATTTTCTCTTCTTTGTAGTTTCACACTATTCATGATTAAACTTCATAAATTGCACCTCCGTGGAGTTTATTGTGGAAGTGTTTAGCGGCTGGATAGCTGGATCAATTCAAACAGTGAGGCCAGTGACAACTTCAATTAAAACCTTTTTTTTTTTTTTACTACTGTCCAGCACCAGTGTGGTGTTTAGACTCACGGTACATTTAAATACTTTCTCTTATTCTTTCTTCTGTGATGCTGTTACGCAGCTGTTTATTCCTTTTTCAGTAAAATGGTTATAGTTTATTTTTTTTCATATCACGGAACATTTAAATACTTTATTTATTCATTTATTTTATTTCCTACTGTCCAGTAACAATGTGGTGTTTAAACACACGGTACACTTAATGTGTAGGGTGCATACAGTAATTATAGCCACTTGTTTACTGTTGCGTAATACTACTCGTAATGGGAGCGGGGGTGTTAGATAGAGATAAACTCCATCTTTCGGTGTAATGTGGCTGCTTTTTTCGCGTCCTCCACACTTTTGTTTTCGAGTTTGTTTGGGGGGGGAGTGATGTATTTATCAAGTTAGGTTTGTAATCTTTTTGATAATGGGGCAGGGAGGTTGTGGCATAAGAATTTACCAAGAAGGGTCTGGGTTCTTTTGTGTTCTGATGTTCTTTTGTGTTTCAAATGACATGTATCAATCTCCATTATATGAGTATGTTAATGCTGATGACAGAAATATGGATGGGAAATATTTTGCTAATGCTCTTCTGTAGGATTTGATTGTTAAATTTTGTGACTAACCTAGTCACCAATATTGTTATATGTAATTGGCATTATTCCTGTCTATTATTGTTACTCTAGTCCCTTAATTTATTTTATTTATTATTTATTTTGAATGTTTATTCATATATGTCATCATCTATCATAAAAAAAGTTTCATGTCACAAATAAAAAAATAAATAAAAAAAAATTCTATCTTATTCGTTACATTTCTAACTTTAATATAAAATTGAATTATTCAAATAATGGCTCTTATAAAAAGGAATGAGACTAAATGCTCTTACCAGTGCTTAGGTCGCTCGTTCCCATTCAGTCGGTCACTCTTGACTCCATGTCGGAGTACCGACGAATAGGAATCTCGCTCTCGAGAGCCAATCTACTTCGAGTGAAACTAAATGAGCCAATGCACATTGGCATGCAATGATTGCACCAGGTGTTCATGCCACGCAGCGCGGGTATAAATGAGACACAGGTGCTTGCATCAAATCAACCTTTTGCTTCGGAGCGGAGTGGTATCTGGTTATGCTAGACATCACTCACCTACTTCGCAGTCCTGACTGGAAGCCTGCCCTTTTGGAAGCGTTCTTCAGTCGGTGTTGGTGTGACGGCACAGCAGCGGGTTGTGTGGTCTTTGATCATCTCTCTTTTTTGCTCGTGAGAGCAAACACAAGGGCTGTTCTCACAGCTGGTTCGGTGCGCCTGGTGGAGAGCGCTAAAAAGCCGTTCTTACGGCTGGTAGAGAGCGTCTGGTGAGAGAGAGCGCGCACGTCAGGCTGCACTATTTCCCTGACTGTGTCGCCGCGACCCTTCCCACTGTGTGCTTCAGCACCAAGGAGAGCTATCCTCTAAAAGAGCAACACAGAAAGAGCTTGCGTCTTTTTCAAGATGACATTCTTTCTGTGCGTTTCTGGGTGTGGTGGTTACCTGTCATCGAGGGATGGTGGATGACTCATGTTCTCACTGCGGGAACATGACCATCTCAGAGTTGCGGTCTAGACTCCATCTCGCAAGGGGTGGAGTCCCCGTGCCTCTGCCTCGATCTAACCCCCCACAAAGGGGCAGTAGCACGGGTGATTTGAGGGTGACGGTGAGTGCGCTTCCCCCAGGGAACCAACCCCTGGGGAACCCTCACTCCTCTCGCACTCTGCAGCCAGTAGAGCTTCCGTTGGAACGTGTTGGGCCATCCACGAGATGTGCACCAACCGTATCCTTCGGGGCTCCCCCCGATGATCAGATGTCCATCGCTGCATCGGAGGGAGGGTCAGAATTCTCCGGAGATGACGTGTCGGCGCAGGGGGCTCCTTCGGGAAGATTCGCTGTGCCTGATACCGATCCGGAAATGATGGCCATGCTTGTTTCTGTTCCGCCAAAATTTTCAATAAAAGAGCAATTTCCTCCATCTCTGGGTCCCAAGGGGGTGCGGAGAGTGATGGCCGGTCAAACGCCGGACCACACTCATCCTCCCCCCTCGCCAGCAGGCAGCAGTGGACGTTCTCCCCGCGTCCCTCCTGCCCTCAGGTGGAATCAGGTAAGTGTTGCACAGCACACTCACACCCCGCTGTGGGCCGCCTCCACGAGACAGCCGCCCCAGCCTGGTACCTGCATTCCACCTCACTGCCCCACGGTGGGTACGCCAGTGGTCCCTATGGTCCCGCTTGCACGGTCTCTGCGAGCCTGGCTAGAGCTCCGCAGTCTGTCTCGTTGGCTCATTCGGACCATCAGGCTCGACTATGCGATTCAGTTCGCCTGGCGTCCCCCCAGGTTCAGGGGCGTCCGCTTCACTTCGGTGGAAGCTGCAGATGCCCCTGTTCTGTGTGCGGAGATATCAGTCCTACTGGCAAAGGACGCGATAGAGCCGGTCCCTCCAGCCGATATGAAGACCAGCTTCTACAGCCCGTACTTCATAGTACCCAAGAAAACCGGTGGGTTACGACCTATCTTGGACCTGCGAGTCCTGAATCGGAGCCTCCACAAGCTACAGTTCAAAATGCTCACACAGAAACGCATTTTCGAGTGCATCCGTCCCCAAGATTGGTTTGCAGCGATCGACCTGAAGGATGCGTACTTTCATGTCTCGATTCTTCCTTGACACAGGCCGTTCCTGCGCTTTGCGTTCGAGGGTCGAGCATATCAGTACAAAGTCCTGCCCTTCGGGCCGGCCCTGTCCCCCCGTGTCTTCACAAAGGTCACGGAGGGGGACCTTGTGCCCATGAGAAAGTTGAGGATGCGAACGCCCTGTTATCTCGACGACTGACTCATTCTAGCACAGTCCAGGGATCAGTTGTGCGAACACAGGGACCTGGTGCTCAGACACCTCTGCCAGTTGGGTCTTCGGGTCAACTGGGGGAAGAGCAAACTCGCCCCCGTGCAGAGGATCTCTTTTCTCGGTATGGAGTTGGATTCGGTCGAACGGACTCCGCGCCTCACAGAGGAGCGCGTCCAGTCGATGCTGAACTGCCTGAACACGTTTCAGGGCAGGATGGCGGTTCCACTGAAACATTTTCAGAGGCTCCTGGGGCATATGGCAGCCGCTGCGGCAGTAACTCCGCTCGGCCTGCTTCATATGAGACCGCTTCAGCATTGGCTACACGGCCGAGTCCCGAGATGGGCGTGGCAACGCGGCACTCACCGGGTGAGCATCACACCGGCCTGCCGCCAATCCTTCAGCCCATGGTCAGACCCCTCGTTCCTTCGGGCCGGAGTGCCCCTGGAACAGGTGTCCAGGCATGCTGTGGTTTTCACGGATGCCTCTGCCATGGGCTGGGGAGCCACGTACAACGGGCATGCAGTGTCAGGGGTTTGGACAGGCCCGCACCTGCATTGGCACATCAACTGCCTCGAGTTGCTAGCAGTACATCTTGCTCTGAGCCGCCTCAAAGGACGGTTACGAGGCAAAGATGTACTGGTCCGCACGGACAACACTGCGACCGTTGCGTATATCAACGACAAGGTGGTCTGCGCTCCTGTCGCATGTCGCAACTCGCCCGCCATCTCCTCCTCTGGAGTCAGAAGTGTCTGAGGTCGCTTCGGGCCATTCATGTCCCTGGTGTGCGCAACTGTGTGGCCGACGAGCTTTCACGAGCTGTACTCCCAAGGGAGTGGCGACTCCACCCCCAGGTGGTCCAGCTGATTTGGAGACAGTTCGGGATGGCACAGGTCAACCTGTTTGCCTCTCCAGAAACGTCCCATTGCCAGTGGTTCTATTCACTGACCGAGGGCACACTCGGCACAGATGCACTGGCGCACAGCTGGCCTCAGGGGCTGCGCAAATATGCGTTTCCCCCAGTGAGCCTACTCGCACAGACACTGTGCAAGGTCAGGGAGGACGAGGAGCAGGTCCTGCTAGTGGCGCCGTACTAGCCCACCCGGACCTGGTTCCCAGAACTTATGTTCCTCGCGACTGTCCCTCCTTGGCCGATTCCACTGAGGAAGGATCTTCTAACTCAGAGACGGGGCACCCTGTGGCACCCGCGTCCATACCTGTGCAAGCTTCATGTTTGGCCCCTGGACGGGACGCGGAGGTTCTAGGTGACTTACCCCAAGCGGTAGTTAACACCATCACTTCGGCGCGAGCACCGTCTACAAGACAGGCCTACGCCCTGAAGTGGAACCTGTTCGTCGAGTGGTGCTCTTCTTGCAGAGAAGACCCCCGAAGATGCTCGATCGCGTCTGTGCTTTCCTTCCTGCAGCACGTAGGCTGTCCCCCTCCACCCTCAAAGTCTATGTTGCTGCGATATCCGCCTATCATGACCGCGTAGATGGTAAGACGGTTGGCAAGCACGACCTGGTCGTCAGGTTCCTTAGGGGGGGCGAGACGGTTAAATCCTCCTCATCCCCCCTCCATACCCTCTTGGGATCTTACTCTGGTGCTCCGAGCACTTCAGAATGCCTCATTTGAGCCTTTGCAGTCAGCAGAGCTAAAGCTTCTCTCTATGAAGACTTTGCTGTTGGCTGCATTGGCCTCCATCAAGAGGGTAGGGGACCTGCAGGCATTTTCGGTCGACGATTCGTGCCTAGAGTTCGGGCCGGGCGACGCCCACGTGGTACTAAGACCCCGGCCTGGCTATGTGCCCAAGGTTCCTACCACTCCCTTCAGGGACCAGGTGGTGAACCTGCAAGCGCTGCCCCCAGAGGAGGCAGACCCAGCCCTAGCTTTGCTCTGTTCTCTGATCTACGTGGATAGAACTCAAAGCTTTAGGACCTCAGATCAGCTCTTTGTCTGTCACGGAGGACAGCAGAAGGGAAAGGCTGTCTCCAAGCAGAGGATGGCCCACTGGATAATGGATGCCACCACCTTGGCTTACCAAGCACAAGGTGTGCCCTGTCCGCTCAGGGTGCGAGCACACTCTACTAGAAGTGTTGCATCCTCCTGGGCGCTGGCACGTGACGCCTCGCTGTCAGACATCTGTAGAGCTGCGGGCGGGGCAACACCTAACACATTCGCTAGATTCTATAGCCTACGCGTAGAGCCGGTTTCCTCCTGTGTTCTCATCTCAAACGGGTAGAAACACTGAGGGGCCCGGCTCTTGTCGGCTTGCTGTGCTACGGCGTTATTTTCTCCAGAAACAAACTCTGTGAGTCCTCCGTCACCCTCGGTACCGGACGTGGCGGAGCGTCTGGCATCAGGCCCCTTGCCGCTGAATCCTTGAGAATCAGTATTGGGCTTGGGTATTGGGCTTGGTAGTGACCCTGCGGGGATCCCATATATCTGTCTACTGTCGCTCCTACGGGAAGCCCTTGGGAGAGCCTTCCCATCAATGGGATTGAGCCCCCTCTCTCTGTCGCGGGCTACGGCTCAGCCTGTACTCCTACATAACTCCTTCGGGGTACGATGTGGGCTCCTCAGCATTCCCCTTCAGTAGGGCATGCTTTCCCAGTGTTATCCAATAATCACTGAGTGGGTCATGCGGAACAGCAGTGATGGTCTTCCCGGTGTGAGCCCCGTCTCATCAGGTAAAGAGCTCAGGCGGCTCACAAAGGGCACTGGAAGGGGCCAGAGGCCATGGCGCTTTGGTAGGGATTCCTATTCGTCGGTACTCCGACGTGGCGTCGAGAGTGACCAACTGAATGGGAACATCTCGGTTACGTATGTAACCCTCGTTCCCTGAAGGAGGGAACGGAGATGCCACATCCCGTCGCCATGTCCTCTGTACCCTGCTGTGGTGCCGGCTACCTACTCGGCTCCTCAGCAAAAGGCTGATTTGATGCAAGCACCTGTGTCTCATTTATACCCGCGCTGCGTGGCATGAACACCTGGTGCAATCATTGCATGCCAATGTGCATTGGCTCGTTTAGTTTCACTCGAAGTAGATTGGCTCTCGCAAGCGAGATTCCTATTTGTCGGTACTCGACGTGGTGTCTCCGTTCCCTCCTTCAGGGAATGAGGGTTACATACGTAACCGAGACGTTCTCCTATTACGGCCTTTGATCTTGAAATGAGCCGATAAATAAAATACAACTCATATCTGTTGCTTTCGTTGCCGTGAACTGAATTTGCATAGCCTATAGAGTGGAAACTGAAGATTGGATTTATATTCATTTTGCGGAGAGGTATAAGGTAAGACAATCTGCATGTTTTTATTTTCATAGTTTAGATTGTGTAGCCTGTTTCGTTTGCAGGCGCCGTTGCATGCGAGCCTGCCTCAACTTGTCAAAAAGGCGTTTTTACTGTGGTGGTGATAGTAAACATTTAAACTTACATTGTGATATGCTTGAAGTGTTTTATATATATGGATTTTATTATAGGCAAGACGTTGATTTGAGAGGATAAATTGATCAAACATGCGGTTAACTCACTGCTTGGTCCTCAATTAAAAAAACTAAAACTTTCATTTTAACAAACAAAAATTGCCCCAAACATTTTTTCTAAATTAACTTAATAAAGAAACTAAACGAAATATAACAAATTTGACATTACAAACAAAGCTGAACTATTTTTATGGCGGCAACAGTGTGTAATAGAGAGGGCGGGACACCAGAGTATTTACGCATCATGTTATTATACCAGTCCTGTTCATTTTAAATACTGTGGTTATCGCCAATACCGGTATATTGCCACACCCTACATTAACACGATGTCGATATTTCGTGCTGTGAATATCACGGTTATCGACAATACCGGTATATTGCGACAACCCTACTTGTTATGAGGAAGTCTTCGGAGTGTGAAGAGATCTCGTGAGATAAGCGTCTCATCATACCCCTAGGAAGTATGCATTGGATGGATTCCATGACTCATTTACAGCCACAACCATGAGGACAAAGGCTTGGGGGAGATTCCAGGTTATGTGGCACTCCTAGTTTGTATGGGAGCCGCTTCAAAATTGTCAGTGAGCACAACCAACAGACACCCCCGACATAGGCACCACACACAACCCCAGCAGTTAACCCTCTATGCTTTTGTTGATCCTTCCTCCATAAACTATGCTGGGGCACTGCAACAGGCACATCCAGACCAAGCTCACTTTGTCTGGTTGTGACCTGTTCGAACAGAAGTCATGTTTGGGTGACCCTTGGCAAATGTAGTTAATTTATTAATTTGTTTGTTTATCAATATATGGTTGCGAGAGTGCGTGGTTCCGGTTACAGGTGGTTTATATGAAGATGAGTCAAGTCAAGTCAACTTTATTTATATAGCGCTTTTAACAATGTAGATTGTTCCAAAGCAGCTTTACAGTGTTAAACAGGAAAATAATGCAGCATAATTTTATTAAGCTATATAGTCATTTGATGTCATCAGTTTAAATTTCCATTTGGTGACAGTGTGGGCTTTAGATCAATAATTAGATCAGTAATATATGGTTCATTATTATATGGTTCATTTAGTTTATTAATTATATTTATTTCGATGTTTAGTTGAATTTTTTTTTGTGTCCCCTAAATTATGAGTTAGAAAGGGTTTCCAAATATCAAGAAATGTAGAGATCATATTCTTGTTGGTGTATGTTATTTTTTCTAATGAGATGTATTTTGTAAGAAGATTGGTCCAGTGATTGATATATATACAATTTTTAGATTTCCAATTTAGCAAAAGGACTTTCTTGGCGATAGTTAGTGAGTTAAGGGGGTTTGTCAGTGTCCATCGGAGAAACTACTACGCTGTCATGTCCCTCAACATTTTGGGTTGTCAACACTCAGGCCCTTTTTTATGCTTGATTGTACTGTTTTCTGCCTACAAGCCATTTTTCCTGTGGCTTGAAACGCTTCCCAACTTCTTAAAGAAGAAAGTTATTGAGTTAGCCATTCAGGATTATAAGAGAGGATAAATAAACTGTGCCGCTACAAGCGGTGCTAAACTACACTGGCATCCACCTCGACCACGTCACGTGACTCTTTAAGTATTTTTCGGAGAAGTGCATAAATATAATACTTTCTTGTTTTTAGTATACTAATAGCACACTTGAATAAACTTATTTTAATACAAGGCCAATCAAGATGCTGAAAAACAAGATTAGAGAACCTCAGGCAACACACGAAGGAGTGGGGTAGTCTGAAAGATTTATAGATGTGATCAGAGCCAGGAAATTACCCTCTTGTTGAGCAATACTCCATCTAACCAGATACATTTCTGTGGAAGCTTGGCTTCCAGTAAAAATGCTTTAGGCAAGGCAAGGCAAGACAAGGCAAGTTTATTGACAGTGCCACCACGCACATCACCCCTGCGTGTAGGGCACTAAGTGCTGAGGGGGGCGCAACAAGAAAGTGCTCTCTCTCGACCCCCCACCACACAGCATCATAAAGTAATTGTGCTTAGGACACCAAGAAGGCCAGCATCAGGACTGTTAATTTATATAGCACAATATGGCTTCAGGGCTTCCAATTAGAGTGCAACTTTCTCCACAGATCTTCCTAACGTCAAGTCAAGTCAACTTTTTTTATATAGCGCTTTTTACAATGCAGATTGTATAGAAGATTTTATTATTTAAAAATGAGCAGTTTTAGGCTAATGAAAAGACACTATTATGTTCAAATGAGTGCTGACGTTTCAAGTGTATAGGCTATCTATAAGTGGCCTTCAGAATGACAAGTCAGGAAGAGAACTTGGAATATTCTGATATGTGAGCCATGGGTTTGAAGAGTGATACCATAATAGGAAGACAACTATGGTATATATATGACAGAAAATCCAGTGGCAAAGGAGGAACTGGTTGCAATTGGTCCGCAGGCTTAGAAATTGGATAATTTTTATAGAAAAAGAATTCTTCAACAATTGTCTCAGAGCAGCTTCACAGTGTTAAACAGGAAAATAATGCAACAGATTGTGATTCAGCCGTACAGCCGCACCGGAGAAAACGGTGATGTCATCAGTTCATTTCAATTATCATACAGTGACAGTGTGGCAGATCAGTAACTTAGTTTATATAGTTAATTTAGTTTAGCAATAAAATGCTTTTGTAAATTTAGTTGAAAATGTAGTGTCCCCAACTGAGCACGCCAAGCCAGAGGCAACAGTGGCAAGGAAACCCAAACCCCATCAGGAGCAGAATGGAGGAAAATAAACCTTGGGAGAAACCAGGCTCAGTCGGGGTGCCAGTTCTCCTCTGGCCAATTAACAAACAGTGTATGATTATTATTCCGGCAACTTTACAGGTCAGAGGTCATAATAGATTGCAATATTTGAAAGATCGGAGTCATCACGCCGGAGACGGGTTTATTGAGGATGAACAGACTCATATTCTGACTGGAATGAAAGGATTAGTTCACTTTTAAATAAACTTTTGCTGATCATTTTCTCACCCCCATGTCATCCAAGATGTCCATGTCTTGCTTTCTTCAGTCGAAAAGAAATTAAGGTTTTGGATGAAAACATTCAAGGATTTTTCTCCATATAATGGATCCAAACGGTTCAAGGTCTGTATATGTTCTCAGTGCTGCATTAGACACTGTCCATCACAACATACTTCTTGACAGGCTGGAAAACTGGGTCAGGCTTAAGTGATGATGATGCTTAAGTGAGCAAAGCCATACAATTATAGCAGCAAAGAGAAAACGGTTTCACTTTATTTTGATGCACATTCCCTTCAGCACATTCTGTTGACTATAAGTAACGTTGCACCTACATCTCATTAGAGTAGTTAGGCTACTTATAGTCAGTAGAGTGTCCAAAAGGGACTATCAAAATAAAGTGTTACCAAACTGCTTTTGCAAGAATAAGCATGTCAGGAATGATTTAAAATAAGACTTGAGAAGAATGATGAAAAAAAAGTCCCGAGGGGACAGAAGGAGGGAGTGGTTTAGTCTGAAAGATTGATAGAGCCAGGCGTTTCTCCCTCTTATTGAGCAATACACCGTCCAATCAGATACATTTCTGTGGAAGTTTTTTATCCAACGAAAATGCTTTAGGGAAACATCTCCTGAACAATAGTACTATAAATAAGACCAAAGAGAACAGTTGGCTTCAGACTTCACCTGAAGACATTACCAGACGACTTCATTCATCAACATACCGAACACACACAAGGACCCCAGGTGAGACACCACTTTAAAATGATACGCACAGCATGAGCTTTTTAGATCTCAACAGGAAGATTAGGAACTAAAATATATCTTCAAACTAATCAGATGCATTTCATTTCACCGCAGGCAATGGTTAGACATTATTCAAGGCATTGCATTCAGTGAAGGAAGGATTTGTGCCTGTTTTTGTTTATGGATTTCTTAAACATTTTAAGAAATTTTAAAACAACGAGAGAACTAATGAAATCAGTAACAAAACAAAAAACATTGGAAAGTGGTCATTTTTAACCTTCAAATATATAAATATCCTCATTGTTCACTGTTATTTCCTGCAGCCATGGAACCAGAGACCATTGAGGTGGCAGCTCTAGGAAGACCTCTGTTTCCTGGGATGCTGTATGACTGCCGCAAGGATGCCTTCATTCCAGGTGCTGTACTGAACCTACTGAAATGCTTTTTATTCCCCTTTCACCCAAATGTGAATCAACCAGACAGTACATGTGTGATCATGACATGTGGCCATAAAGCACACAGATATTAACCCATTGGAGTCTGAGCTCTTTTCTGGGTCCTGGAGGTGTTTTCACATGCCCTGACATTTGTGCTTATTTCTGTTACTTGTAAGTCTTATTACACTGTGTTCAGCACAAACTCTGCTGCAATAATATGTGAGCAGCATTTATGTAAAAGTATGTAGTTTTGAGAAAATGATGTTTATGTGTGATTTGCGGAGAAATATATATTTTTGAAGTCGCTGAAATATGGCTATAAAACCCATACTGAATATTTGTTCACGAGACTCGCTTAGGCTAGAATTATTGCTTCAAGACGATGTCAAAATCACTCTGGACACTCATTCACATAACACAATATATTGATTTAAACATTTTAAGACATGTTTTGTGTTAGAAAGGTGTATGCGGTGTGGGCGTGAATAGTCATGAATATTAATGCTTTTCACACCTCAGAAAGACAAAGACCCTCCCCTATGGAAGGATATCACGGACAATTTGAATTGAATTGAACGGCGCATTGCCGTTTTGCATTTTCGTTTACGCGAACGCACGACTGTCAAATTTCAAATGGAAAAGCAAAGTCTGTTTGCAATTGCATTTCCAATGTCTTACAAGTTATGACCCTGCCATTTTGCAATAGCAATAGAAAATCACCCATTTGCTCTTTCATTTCCTCCGTGTCCTGCCACAACCTGCTCAAAACTCAAATGGAATCGCAATCCCCTTTGCACTTGCATTTCCCATGTCTAACACAGTCAACCGTCAATCAGGCTTGAGGGCGGGGTTTATTGATGTAATCTGAATGTAGGCCACGCTCTCAAGTGGTGGAAAACATGGAATCTGGCTATTTTTGTAATAAAAAGTTCAAACTCTTTAGTTCAAACTAAGTCAAAATGCAGAACTGGTTGTATGTTAACCTGGCAACCAGAAAAAACTGCAAATAAGAAAACTGACATGAGTGCATTCGGTAGGCCACAAATATCATATTGTATATTCCAGCTGAAACAGTAACTTACCATGATGAGTTAAAATCAGAGAATCTATAGAAACTTGACATGATGTGAGTGGTGTGTTGTCCATATGATTCTGTGCTCAAGATCCAAGTCATCAAAAAAGAAAAGAAAATGACATTCAATCACAGTTCATGTTCGTCTCGTAGGAGGATGATCTAATTTTCTGCTTCATTATCGCATTTTATTCAACATATTTTTTTTATCATATGTATTCATATTAATTGAACTATATATATATATATATATATATATATATATATATCTATCAATACAATTTCAACAGTAGTATAACTAAAAATGAACAAATATGCAGCAAACAATAAATAAGTTGCAATATGGAATTAGTTGTACAGGGCTTTCACTGTGAGGACGAGTTATAAATTTGTGTGTGTGAACGCACACAGTGCTTACATCTACTGTGTTTATGTGAATATTCGACTTGGCATTTTGATATTTCTGTGTTTATTTGGCCGTTTAGGCGTGCTATGCTTGTCCGTATTGTGCTCTGAGCGCGCGCACAGCATCCTGTCAGTAATTCAGTTGTCTTTCGCGACTTATCACGCTTTTATTATTTATTTTCATCAACTGATATCTCCGTGGATTATCATAAATACAACACTTTGCACCAGTTTTAACTTCTTGTCTAGATAGTATCTGTCCTCTAGGCCAGTACGAGCTACTCCCTCTAACCCTTGGTTGTCTGATGTTATTTGTGAACACAGGCCCGGATTAAGAACACGTAGGGCACGTAGAAACTCAAGGGCCCCCATAGTAGCTGATCTTGATGCCACAACGTTTTCTACCACAGAAATAATTAGTTTTTTTTTTAAACGAAATCTTCAAAGCACAGATACAATGAGTATATACTGTATACATTTTCCAGTTTAATATTAAGTAGGCCTATATATAAATATTCCAGACTGCAATACATTAACAGCATAAACGCATTAACTCCAGATGTGAGGTCAAAGCAAACAGGTTTCCAGAAAAAGAAACAACTTTTGAGCATGCAACTGCCTTAAGGAGTTTTATCACCTGTGAAGTCCCAAATTTGCGTTATTTTGGGGGGACATTTTTGATTTATCTGATCTATATATGTGCATTTTAAGATGTTTGAAGGCTAAAAAAATTACATAATAAATAGCTTTCAAAACCATGTTAGTGGTAGATTATCTCTCCTCATTTCATCCCTCTCTCATTCTCATTTCCATCACTCTGTCACTCTTTCTTTTTCTCTCTGCCTCCTTTTCTTGCCCTGTCTCTTCCCCTCCTAAAGCTGAGCTCTGGCTGATAGTCTTTTCATTATTGAACATTTCTATCCTAAAACAACTGTCAAATATGAAATGTTCAGTAAAGCGACTGCGCGCACGGTGTACGGGCAGGGGCGGGCAGGACTTTACTGTTTACGGGCAGGACTGCCCGCGCACGGGCAGTCATGGCCTAGTGGTTAGGGAGTTAAACTGGTAACCCAAAGGTTGCTGGTTCGATTCCAGAACCGGTGGGAAATGACTGAGGTGCCCTTGAGCAAGGCACCTAACCCCTAATCGCTCCCCGGGCGCCACACAAGGCTGCCCGCTGCTCTGGGTGTTTGTATACACGTTTGCAGTGTGTGTGTGTTAACTACTCACTACTCTGCTCCTAATGTGTGTGCATTAACTGGATGGGTTAAATGCAGAGGTCAAATTCCAAGTATGGGTCACCATACTTGGCCGTCACGTGTCACTTTAATCAGGTAGCACCGTTTCTTCACCTGGCTTTTGATTTTCCCGTGCACTAGCAGCACTCCAGTAGGGTAAATAACAGCGCTTAATATGTAGAGGCGTATCTAAAGCGGCTAAATCTTCATATTTCCAAAACAAAATCAACAGCACCTCAAACTCACGCACACTCTTCAGAACATTCAACTCTCTGCTCTGTCCTCCTCCACCTCCTCCCACCACCTCCTTATCTGCCGATGACTTTGCCCATTTCTTCACAAACAAAACAACATCCATCAGCAGTCAGTTCTCATCCCCCCACACACAGGATTTGACATCAGCCAAACCCACAGCCGATCATCCTCTCTCCTCATTCACTACACTCACTGAGGCAGAAGTATCTAAACTTGTCCTCTCCAGTCATCCTACCACCTGTCCTCTAGATCCCATCCCTTCACATCTCCTTCAAACCATCTCTCCTACACTCCTACCAGCACTCACACACATCATCAACACATCTCTCCTACTCTCCTACCAGCGCTCACACACATCATCAACACATCTCTCCTACTCTCCTACCAGCGCTCACACACATCATCAACACATCTCTCCTACACTCCTACCAGCGCTCACACACATCATCAACACATCTCTCCTACACTCCTACCAGCGCTCACACACATCATCAACACATCTCTCCTACTCTCCTACCAGCACTCACACACATCATCAACACATCTCTCCTACTCTCCTACCAGCACTCACACACATCATCAACACATCTCTCCTACACTCCTACCAGCGCTCACACACATCATCAACACATCTCTCCTACACTCCTACCAGCGCTCACACACATCATCAACACATCTCTCCTACACTCCTACCAGCGCTCACACACATCATCAACACATCTCTCCTACTCTCCTACCAGCACTCACACACATCATCAACACATCTCTCCTACACTCCTACCAGCGCTCACACACATCATCAACACATCTCTCCTACACTCCTACCAGCACTCACACACATCATCAACACATCTCTGCTACTCTCCTACCAGCACTCACACACATCATTAACACATCTCTCTGCACCGGCTCGGATTCAAGCAGGCTTGGATAACTCCACTGCTTAAGAAACCCACATTAAACTCTTCACTCATAGATAACTACAGACCTGTCTCTCTGCTACCATTCATAGCGAAAACGCTTGAAGGAGTGGAACATCAACCAATCAGGTTTCAAAAGCGGCCACTCCACAGAGACTGCATTACTGTCGGTCACTGAAGCCCAGCGGATAGCTAAAGCTGACTCCAAATCATCAGTCCTTGTCCTGCTCAATCTATCTGCTGCCTTTTACACGGTCAGTCATCAGATTCTTCTGTCCACCCTCTCATCACTGGGCATCACAGGGACTCCGCTCCATCATGTGCGATCCAAATACTTCAAATGATCCAGAATGCAGCAGCATGTCTTGTCTTCAACGAGCCCAAAAGAGCCCACGTCACACCTCTCTTCATCTCTTTGCACTGGCTTCCACTCGATGCTCGCATCAAGTTCAAGGTGCTGAAGCTTGCCTACAGAGCCACCACGAGCTCCGCTCCTGCACACTTTGACTCGTTCCTATGAGTCCACACCCCCACCAGAAGCCTTCGCTCAGCTGAGGAGCAATGGCTTGTGGTACCATCAGAAAATCCCTTTCCAGAACATTTTCATTGAACGTTCCCAGTTGGTGGAACGATTTTCCCACCACCATCCGAAACACAGAGACACTGACAACATTCAAAAGACAACAAAAAACTAATCTCTTCCATGAGCACTTAACCTAAAAAAAAAAAGTTCTTTCTCTTCCTCTTTCTTCCCTTTTCCCTCCCCATTCTGGCATGTGCTACACTGAGCAATGTACACAGACTTATAGAGTATTTCAGGCACTTTCTGTGTTTATGCGACTCTTCCTGACGAATCGCTTTCTGTACTCCCCAGTTTGGATAAAAGCGTCTCCTAAATGCATAAATGTAAAATGTAAAAGCAATAAAGGATAGGTCTATTTCAAAGATTATATATTATATATTGAGCTGATCTGATCTGATCTTCACTCTGTGGCATATTTTGCTTTTACCATGCAGCAAATTAAATTAAAAAAGATATATATATATAAAATATATTCCATCCATCTTCTTCCGCTTTATCCAGGGCCGGGTCGCGGGGGCAGCAGTCTAAGCAGAGATGCCCAGACTTCCCTCTCCCTAGACACTTCTTCTAGCTCTTCCGGGGGGACACCGAGGCGTTCCAAGGCCAGCCGGGAGACATAGTCCCTCCAGCGTGTCCTTGGTCTTCCTCGGGGCCTCCTCCCGGTTGGACATGCCCGAAACACCTTCCCGGGAAGGCGTTCAGGAGACATCCGGAACAGATGCCCGAGCCACCTCAGCTGTCCCCTCTCGATGTGGAGGAGCAGCGGCTCTACTCCGAGTTCCTCCCGAGTGACTGAGCTTCTCACCCTATCTCTAAGGGAGCGCCCAGCCACCCTGTGGAGAAAGCTCATTTCGGCCGCCTGTATCCGGGATCTTGTCCTTTCGGTCATGACCCAAAGCTCATGACCATAGGTAAGAGTAGGAACGTAGATTGACCGGTAAATCGAGAGCTTCGCCTTACGGCTTAGCTCTTTCTTCACCACGACAGACCGGTACATCGACTGCATTACTGCAGAAGCTGCACCGATCCGTCTGTCAATCTCCCGTTCCATCCTCCCCTCACTCGTGAACAAGACCCCTAGATACTTGAACTCCTCCACTTGAGGCAGGAACTCTCCACCAACCTGAAGTGGGCAAGCCACCCTTTTCCGACTGAGGACCATGGCCTCGGATTTGGAGGTGTTGATCCCCAACCAAGCCGTTTCACACTCGGCTGCAAACCGTCCCAGTGCATGCTGAAGGTCCTGGTTAGAAGGGGCCAACATGACAACGTCATCCGCAAAGAGCAGAGACGAAACCGTGTGGTCCCCAAACCTGACACCCTCCGGCCCTTGGCTGCGCCTAGAAATTCTGTCCATAAAAATTATGAACAGAATCGGCGACAAAGGGCAGCCCTGCCGGTGTCCAACATGCACCGGGAACAAGTCTGACTTACTGCTGGCAATGCGGACCATACTCCTGCTCCGGTCATACAGGGACCGAACAGCCCTCAGCAAAGAACCCCGGACCCCATATTCCCCGATCAGTCGAATGCCTTCTCCAAATCCACAAAACAAATGTGGACTGGTTGGGCAAACTCCCATGAACCCTCCAGCACCCTGTAGAGGGTATAGAGCTGGTCCAGTGTTCCACGAGCGGGACGAAAACCACACTGTTCCTCCTGAATCCGAAGTTCCACTATCGGCTGAATTCTCCTCTCCAGTACCCTGGCATAGACTTTCCCGGGGAGGCTGAGAAGTGTGATCCCCCTATAGTTGGAACACACCCTCCGGTCCCCTTCTTAAAAAGAGGGACCACCACCCCGGTCTGCCATCCCAGAGGCACTGTCCCCGACCGCCACGCGATGCTGCAGAGGCGTGTCAGCCAAGACAGCCCTACAACATCCAGAGACTTGAGGTACTCAGGGCGGATCTCATCCACCCCCGGTGCCTTGCCACCGAGGAGTTTCTTGACCACCTCGGTGACTTCAGCTTGGGTGATGGACGAGTCCTCCTCTGAGCCCCCAGCCTCTGCTTCCTCAATGGAAGACGTGACGGCGGGATTTAGGAGATCCTCGAAGTATTCCTTCCACTGTCCGACAACATACCCAGTTGAGGTCAACAGCCGCCCATCGCCACTGTAAACAGTGTTGGTAGGGCACTGCTTCCCCCTCCTGAGGCGCCGGACGGTTTGCCAGAATCTCTTCGAGGCCAGCCGATAGTCCTTTTCCATGGCCTCACCGAACTCCTCCCAGGCCCGAGTTTTTGCCTCCACAACCACCCAGGCTGCAGTCCGTTTAGCCTGCCGGTACCTGTCAGCTGCCTCAGGAGTCCTACAAGCCAGCCAGGCCCGATAGGACTCCTTCTTCAGCTTGACGGCATCCCTTACTTCCGGTGTCCACCACCGGGTTCGGGGATTGCCGCCTCAACAGGCACCAGAGACCTTACAGCCACAGCTCCTAGCGGCCACTTTGACAATGGAGGTGGAGAACATGGTCCACTCGGACTCAATATCTCCAGCCTCCCTCGGGATCTGGTCGAAGTTCTGCCATGTGCACTGATGGACACCCTTATGCTTGAACATGGTGTTCGTTATGGACAAACTGTAACTAGCACAGAAGTCCAATAACTGAACACCACTCGGTTCAGATCAGGGGGGCCGTTCCTCCCTATCCCCCCCCCTCCAGGTTTCACTGTCATTGCCCACGTGGGCGTTTAAGTCCCCCAGTAGAACTACGGAGTCCCCAGTCAGAGCACTTTCCAGCACCCCTCCCAGGGACACCAAGAAGGCTGGGTACTCTGCACTGCTGTTCGGCCCGTAGGCACACACAACAGTGAGAGACCTATCCCTGAGCCGAAGGCGCAGGGAAACGACCCTCTCGTTCACCGGGGTAAACTCCAACACATGGCGGCAGAGCTGGGGGGCTATAAGCAAACCCACACCAGCCCGCCGCCTCTCACCATGGGCAACTCCAGAGTGGTGAAGAGTCCACCCTCTCTCGAGGAGTGTGGTTCCAGAGCCCAAGCCGTGCGTGGAGGTGATTCCGACTATCTCTAGTCGGAACCTCTCAACCTCACGCGCAATCTCAGGCTCTTTCCCCGCCAGCGAGGTGACATTCCATGTCCCAAGAGCCAGTTTCCGTGTCCAGGAATCGGGTTGTCTAGGCCCCGCCTTCGACTGCTGCCAGATTCGCTTTGCACCGGCCCCTTACGGTCCCTCCCGTGAGTGGTGGGCCCACAGGAAGGTGTCCCTACGTCGCTCCTTTGGGCTGAGCCCGGCCGCACCCCGTGGGGGAAGGCCTGGCCACCAGGCGCTCGCATACGAGCCCCAACCCCAGGCCTGGCTCCAGGGTGGGGCCCCGGCTGCGCCGTACCGGGCGACGTCACGGTCCTTGTTTTTATTTTCTGCATAAGGGGTTTTTGAACTGCTCTTAGTCTGACCCGGCACCTAGGACCTGTTTGCCTTGGGAGACCCTACCAGGGGCATATAGCCCCGGACAACGTAGCTCCTATGATCATTCGGGTACTCAAACCCCTCCACCACGTTAAGGTGGCAGTTCATGGAGGAGATATAATTTATATATTTTTAATATTTTTTTATATAATTTCTAAATAAATAAAACCTAAAAATAAAACAAATACATTTTAAACTGTATTACTTACTTAAAATTACTTACTTACTTTCTGTAAACGTTTGGTTGGCAGGTGATTAATAGCCTATTTAGTTCCAGGTTTTGGCTTTGTTTAAAGTGCAAAAAACTACACAGGAGTTTTATTACTTTAAAAGAACAGCATTGTAAAGGTCCATCCGTTAGCATCCGTTAGGGTGAAAGCTTGAGCAGGGTGGCGTCCCACAGTCTTTCTGTGAGATCTTCTCTCAAGATTAGTGAATTTTATTCCTATTCCTAGCTCAGCTTTTTGTCTTAGCAGCAAAACCGATCCTCACAGTATTTATTTAAAATAGAAATCTTTCCAAACAATACAAGTCTTGTACAGTATACTTGAATTTACACATAATGCAATGTAGTGCTACAGAAGAGAGTGTACATAGGGAGAGACAAGAGTATTACAGATGATCTTTGCAGCCCGATGGTCAATCAACAGAGCACAAACATCTGAACACAGTCACACATCTTTGTGCCACTCTTGAAAACAGTTCCTGTTCAATTGAAGACACAAGTGAACGTTGCAAGACTGGAATTTCCATGGTGCTAATTGCCTTTTACCATGCACTGCTTTGCAATGCAAACAGATCCTGCGACCAACCATGGCGTCATTCTTGGCTGCTGAGGTCACCTCAGCTTCCGGATCTGGTACATGGTCACTAATTGTCCGTTTTGGTTCAGTTTTCTGTGATACACCACAGAGCTCCATGACAAACTTTTTATGGGGCATGTTAGCATGTAGCTCTTTGTGCAAAAGCAAAGAGTTGGTGGAAGCAATGTCCAAGAAGTGTAGAAAAAGCTTTCTGTACCACTTCATGGTTTTGTGCTGTGTTGTGCCCTGTAGTACTGTAACAGCTGATCAGACAGGTCAACAGGAAATATCTTTGTCCTCCATGTGTCTTGCGCTTTCACCCTCCTCCGTAGTGTCTCCTGCATAAACAGGATGGATGTTAGAACAGACAGATACCTCTTATGAGTCCATCCACTTCACAAATACAAGATTTCCATCCTGAAATCCATCTGATGGATCCCCTGGCAGATTTTTTTAGGGAGGCTGCATTTCGAGGCCAGTCATTCCTGTTGTCCCTGTTCCCAAGTTCCACATGCACCAAACTTCAATTGTGAGTTTATAGCTCAGAATTCTAACTTTATATCATGCAATTGCACACAAAAAATCTGTATATAGGCAAAAAACAACTTACTCAAAACTTATATCCTCTTCAAAATGCACTTGTTCGTTGTCTGAGTTGTAATCTTCCTCAGAGGAAAAGGTGAATTCTTCCTCGCTGTCCTGAATCATCTGAAGGGCCTCTTCGCCGGAGTGGATTGCCATCCTCAAAACACGATGAACATTGTGAATCTGATGTAGAAACTACTTGCTCACGGAGTTTCAGTTCATTTTCGAACTAATTTCAGAATGAACTTCACGGGCTGAGAGATGACAGAACTTGCATCATGTTCATTTTCTTTCTTTTGCAAAAAGCACAAAGCTTTGTTGTTATTGTGAGTGTACAGTAGAAACTTAACAGATCATAATGATGTATAACACTTGCCTGAATGATAAAAATTGACAGAGTTATTTGAGTCTCTTTGGCACTGATAAGAAAAATTGCGCCGACACAGCGGCCGACTCGAGGGGGTTAAATTAGTCTTAGTTACAACTAGAGCTGTTCCGATACCCTTATTCCCTTCCCGATACCGATTCCAATACCTGGGCTCAGGGTATCAGCCGATACCGAGTACTGATCCGATACCTGGGTATGTATCTGTATATACAGCTGTATACACTAGCCCTGTAGGAATTGCTAGAATTAATTTATGGTGTGCTTCAGACTTATCCCTTAATAAAACATGAACAAATACATACAGTGAACTTTTATATTTATTATCTGACATGCATTTGACAGTAATATTATTTATTTTTATTATTTTTTTAATTAAATCTAACACTGCAAACTGAAAAAGGTATTTTAGTACAATATAACCGTATAAAAACAGTGCAACAAATAAATGTAGGAATATAAAAAATATATATATTAATCAGAAAATAATCTCTACAACAAAACGAGTGAAAAATAAGCAACCATTATTATTATTAGTAGAGACATATTATTATTATTATTATTATTACATTGAGACGCAGCTAAATCTACTGTACAGCAGGAGCCTAATCAATTTTAAATGTTTTAAACCGAACTTTTACAGTTTTTTTTTATTCGCTTTGGTACTATTTTCACATGTAAGGTGTACATTTTCAAAACTCTTAGTACAAAAATCCAAACTGATCACACTTGTAACACAGCTAGTCATTCTTTAAAAACCTGATGTAATGCTTTCATTCAGTTGCACATATTTTCAGTCCACATAATCATTGGTTCAAACGCAAGATTATTGTAATATGTAATGAGAACATTTGGTTTAATCACCGAAGCACAACAGTATGATCTTCTTTCAGTTTAGTACTTTTAACAATCAGTTCATCCAACAGCAAACAATGCAAGATACATGTTTCAAATTAATATGCTACAGTACTATAAAAGACAGATTACACAGTTTTCACATTAGGCAATCCACTTTACCAATATATTTAATACATTACCCAACAGTTACATAATCTATGATTTCCAAAATATCCATCCTATGTGTAATCAAGTGAAGGATCAATGAAGACATCCTCTACAATCATTTGGGCAAATTAGGTTTTACAGTTTTTTTTATTCGCTTTGGTACTATTTTCACAAGAAAGGTGTACATTTTCAAAACTCATGGTACTAATATCACAACATATCAAAAGTGCACTTTTTTCAAACATTTCAGCATATTTTCAAATGTGTTAGTACAATACACAAAACCATAAAATGTCCTTTTCACCACAAAAAATAAGTGTTTCATCTATATAAATGTTTCATTCAAACTAATTTCCTTTCATAAAGCTCTTATTATAAAACTTTTGATTTGCATCTCTTCTCATTCAGTTTAATACATTTTGTCTATTATTTAATCCAACTGATCTTAATGGTTAATCAATCAATCATTCGGTACACCTGTAGATTTCTAGAGATATTGATTCTATATACATAGTTTCTACTTTGTTTGCAATTTCCAATATGGATAACCATATGTAATACATCGTTTATAATGTACAAATAATTCATTATAACGACTATGTTCAAAAATGTGTGTATGTGTGTGTGGCCTGGTAAACTCTACATTATGGGGACAAAATGTCCCCATAAAGATGGCAATATCCTAAATCCTTGTCCTTGTGGGGACATTGTTTGGTCCCCATGGCCATGAGGAAACAAGCTTATAAATACAGAATGTGTGTGTTTTTTTTCTTTTTTTTTTTCTTTTTTTTTTTGGAAAATGTAAAAATGCAGAAAGATGCAGAAAGATAGTGAACCAGACATGTGGGTGTGAGTGTGTATGTAAGTGACCATTGAGCAGAATAGAGTATAAGGAAAAGGAAATGGTCAATGACGGTGTAACATCAGACTGATCAGAAATGCATCAGATGAAGGGAGACAGATGGCAATGCATCAAATACAGCATTTTACATTACAGTATATGCCGTGTGATACTGTAAACAGATTACCATGGTAGAGACACATTACTGTACCTCACCCTTATAAAATTCAACTACAGTAGATTCAGTCATATGGTACAGTGATAACATTTACTGTCATAAGTTAGGTAATGTAAGTGTATTTTCTAATGAGGCATATGAAGCCTGTGTTACTGTAGATAATTCAGCAGTGAGGGAGATTTGAAACATGTATCTTGCATTGTTTGCTGTTGGATGAACTGATTGTTAAAAGTACTAAACTGAACGAAGACCACACTGTTGTGTTTCGGTGATTAAACCAAATGTTCTCATTACATATTACAATAATCTTGCGTTTGAACCAATGATTATGTGGACTGAAAATATGTGCAACTGAATGAAAGCATTACATCAGGTTTTGAAACAATGACTAGCTGTGTTACAAGTGTGATCAGTTTGGATTTTTGTACTACGAGTTTTGAAAATGTACACCTTACTTGTGAAAATAGTACCAAAGCGAATAAAAAAGCTGTATTTTTCATATATAATTGTAACAGGTATACTTTCTATAATGAAATGTAACTACAAGAAAACATAACATTTAGTGCACACATTACATTAATTTGGATCAAGCCTGTCTTGAGCATTTGGCCATAGATTCTCATCCACATCACAATGAATGTTATCATTGTTCATGCACCTTGGAAAAAACCTTTTGGCGTGGCGAATCTATGCTTGACATTGGTCTACACTGATGTCATCACATGCATCATCCATGGCCTGAAGGAGGGTAGCACGCTCAAGGGGTTGGCGATCATAGACCTTCCACCTCCATGCTGAAAAAAATTCCTCAATAGGGTTGAGGAAAGGAGAGTATGGAGGCAGGTAGAGGGTCATGAATCGGGGATGGGCATGAAACCATGCTTGAACTACCTCTGCGTGGTGGAACCTGACATTGTCCCACACAATTACACAGGTGACCCCTTCACCTTGACTGTCTGGCTCAATTTCATTGAGAAACTCAATAAGATGTGCAGCATTTTAGGAGCCAAGTAATGGCCTACGTCCTACAACACCATCTTCAGAGATAGCTGCGCACATGGAGATGTTTCCTCCACGTTGTCCAGGCACTTGGACAGTGGCCCGTTGGCCGATGATGTTCCGTCCACAGCGACGAGTTTTGGCCAGGTTAAAGCCCGCTTCATCAACAAAAATGTACTTGTGATGGTTCACATCAGCATCAAGCGCCATAACCCCCTAAAAAATATATTTTGGTTAGTTCTTTTTACAGTGTTGTTCCAATATACATATGACGTCAGTGATGCATCAAATAGTCACAGTAATACAATATATAGTGCTGTACCTGGACATACTCAGCCCTTAGTTGTTTCACCCGGTCATTGTTTCTCTCAAAAGGCACCAGCTAAATTTGTTTCATTGATACCTGGTGCCTCTTTAAAAGGCGGCCTAATGTTGGTAGGCTGATGGATGCCACATTGGCAAAGGTGTCATTGTTCTCCTCAATTGCCTGCTTTATTTCTGACAGCCGTATATCATTCCTGGCCCTCACCATTTCCACCACTGCCCACTCTTGCTGGTCGGTCAGCACGCGGCCATGGCCACGGCTATGGGGTTTTCTGTCAATTCTAAGCATAGAACAGACTATCCTGTCAATAGATCATACTGTACGAATACTGTAACATGTCTGATTAATTTACATGAATTGCAATTTACTGTAAATTTAATAGTATACATCCTCCATACTTACCGGTTTTCTTGGCGAAAAGTTCGGATGATAGAATTGACAGTTGATCTTTTTAGATTTGGATCAACTAATCTAGCAGCCTCTGCCATAGTAAGGCCTCGGTTCACCACATGATCAACGATGATGGCCCGGACTTCATTAGAGACAACAGTTCTGCCTCCCTCTCTCTGATGACCAACCCTTTGACGGGCCCCATGCCCACCTCTCTGACCTCTCTGTTGGGGCCCATGCCCACCTCTCTGACGGGGCCCATGCCCACCTCTCTGACGGGGCCCATGCCCACCTCTCTGACGGGGCCCATGCCCACCTCTCTGACGGGGCCCATGCCCACCTCTCTGTTGGGGCCCATGCCCACCTCTCTGACCTCTCTGTTGGGGCCCATGCCCACCTCTCTGACGGGGCCCATGCCCACCTCTCTGACGGGGCCCATGCCCACCTCTCTGACGGGGCCCATGTCCACCTCTCTGTTGGGGCCCATGCCCACCTCTCTGACGGGGCCCATGCCCACCTCTCTGACCTCTCTGTTGGGGCCCATGCCCACCTCTCTGACGGAGCCCATGCCCACCTCTCTGACGGAGCCCATGGCCACCTCTCTGTTGGGGCCCATGCCCACCTCTCTGACGGATCCCTTGTCCACAAGCTCTTCCTATTCCTATTCCTTGCTGTCTATCCTGCTCCATGTTGAAAGAAATTGCCAGTGTTTACATCCCCACTTTTATATAGTGACCAATTGTGGTTACCACTATGTGAAATCAATTAGCAATAACGAGTATTCATCATGTGTGGTTACACATAATTTATATGTTTGTACAAACACATTTTTATTTCTGTAGTTCTCAAAATCCATATACTGAATATTGCTGACAAACCAATTTAAAATCTACAGGTTTACCAAACGGTTCAGTGATTAACCATTAACATCAGTTGGATTAAATAATAGACAAATGTATTAAACTGAACGAGAAGAGATGCAAATCAAAAGTTTGATAGTAAGAGCTTTATGAAATGCAGTTACTATGAATGAAACATTTATAAAGATGAAACACTTATTTTGTGTAGTGAAAAGGATACTTTGTGGTTTTGTGTATTGTACTAACACATTTGAAAATATGCTGAAATGTTTGAGAAAAGTGCACTTTTGATGATCTGTTGTGATATTAGTACTATGAGTTTTGAAAATTTTCACCTTGGTTATGAAAATAGTACCAAAGCGAATAAAAAAAAATGTATTTTGACGGGTTGCCATGAAGATATTTCAGTGTCTGTGTTCCTTATATGACAGTTTTCCCAAATGAAACGGTAAATTCTCATGAAGTGACAGTTTATGCGTTCGTGTCCTCATATAGTGACCATAGACTGTGAATATGGACGTAGAGAAACTGGGGGAGGTTGCCAGAGATTACAAAGTCAGCGAGCGAGGCGCGCGGGCGGCCGCCATCCACACAGAGACGAAATACTGCTAAACAGCCAGTAAACAGCGGACATAGCCTACAGCTAACGCCTTTTCATTTCTTCTTCGCTGCTCTAAACAGTGGTTCCTTGTGGCAAAACAGCACAACTTCCTGAGTTTGCAATGCATTCAGAGCACCGAAGAAGAACCGCGCAGTGGTTAGGCAAAGCTTGCGGTCATAACGAGGTCTTGTTTAAGAAAATGGTATCGGATCGGTACATGGGTTCAAGTACTCGCTGATACTGATGCCAGAATTTTTTGTGGTATCGGTGATATTTCCGATACTAGTATCGGAATCGGAACAACTCTAGTTTCAACATCGGAGTGTTTCTTCAACAGTGCATTGTGTCCTCATATATGACTGTTAAAGCATTTCTCATTTCAGGTGTTACTCTTTGGGATAAGAAGTCACTGAGAGAAGATCTGGACGTCCGTCAACAGCCCATGACAGATTTGAAGTTCAGTAGCTCCGACTCTCTCTCTAGTAAGTCCAGTCTCCTGGATGTAAGTTCTTCCCTGAAGACCAGCTTCTTAGGAGGGCTGGTGGAGGTGGGAGGATCTGCCAAGTTTCTGCGTGACACCAAAACCTCAAACCAACAGTCCAGAGTAACAATGTATTACAGTGAAACCACCAGATTCGAACAGCTCACTATGACTCAGCTGGGAGACATCACCTACCCTCAGGTGTTTGACCAGAAAACTGCAACTCATGTGGTCACGGCTGTACTGTACGGAGCTCAGGCCTTCATGGTGTTTGATCGGACATTTTCAGAAGAGGAAAATAAGCAGGAGATTGAGACAGAAATGAATGCCATGGTCAAGAGCATCCCTGGATTTTCTGTTGAGGGAACAGGAGCTGTAGAAATGACAGAAGGTGATAAGCAAAAGGCTGAGAGCATTGCTTGCACATTTCATGGTGACTTCCGCCTTGAGCAGAACCCCACCACTTACATGGAGGCCATAGACGTGTACAAGAATCTCCCCGCTATCCTGAAGGAGAATCCAGAGAATGCAGTTCCAATGAAAGTCTGGCTCTATCCTCTTTCTCTACTGGATTCAAAAGCTGCTCAGCTGGAGAGAGAAATCACCACACATCTGGTTTCCAACACTGAACATATAATGGAGGAGCTGGGAGAAGTAGAGAGGACATACAATGACCTCTCCAGAAAAACACTGGTGAATGCTTTCAGTGACATCAAAGAGAGGCTGCAGTCATTTCAGAACTCATTTAGCATTTACAAGACAACGCTCCTGAAAGCAGTGGCCAGGGTCTTGCCTGCTATACGAGGAGGAGATATGGAGGAGACGTCACTGGAAGACGTCCTGAATAAACACTACAGCTCTCCTTTTATAGCTGACAGTCTTAACCAGTGGTTAGATGATGTAAAGACTGAACTTGACCTCTTGAGTTCTCACACCAAGATGCTGGAGGGAATCACAACTGAAGACTCAGACCGTTTCAACATCATCTTCTTTGATCTTAATATTGATGTTGTGGTGTGCTTGACCTTCACATCTCTGAAGTATGAAGACCCGTATCTTTCAACCCTGAAGGAGTTTCTGGAACCTGACAAGTCAGAAGAGGAACAAAGCATGGTTTCTGTGGAATCTGTCAGAAATTGGTTCAATGATCATGATGTCATCTCAAAGATGAGAGAGAACTTGTCTCTTTTCAGGAGTTTTTCAGAGGTTAATAAAGATGAAAAGAGTTACAGATTCATTATATCTGCCATCCCCGATCCATCCAGTCCAGGCTCCTCCATCCGTCTGTATGAAAAAGGGCAGCTGACAGACGCTCAGTTCCAGCCCGTGTCGAAGCCTCCCCCTCCAAAAGTGAAGAAGGTCCTGGAGCGCAGTGTGTCCCTGAAACTGCAGGAGTCCCCGACTGGAGAAACTGTGCGGTACAGAGTGGAGTACCGGCAGCTGAACGAGGAACAGTGGCATGTCAAAGACACACCTGATGAAGACTTTACTCTGACTGGATTGGAGCTTGGACAGCAGTACTTGATCCGCTACAGGATAGTGGGTAAAGTGGGAGTGAGTGAAGCCAGTGACACTATCAACTCCATGCAGTCTTCAGGTAAGTGCCATATGCACATTTCTTTGCATAAAATCTTTATCTTTTTAATTTTCAAGTTACAGCAGGTTGCCTGAGCCCATTGAATGTTATCATGTGAATGATATATTGATTAATAATAGATTGTTAGCTAATCTGTGTGCTTTGTATATGTGCATTTCTGAAATGCATAACATGGACAAACCACTTACAATTGTAATGTAGACGCATGCATTTTCTGTGAAGCTGCTTTGAAACGATATGTGAAAAGCGCTAAACAAATAAATTTGAATTGAATTGAATTGAATTATCAGACCTGCCAAATTTGCACTATGATTGGACGTTGGAGAACGTAGCGTGGCATGGGGACCCAATGATGCGCCATTAATCGAGCTATGTTCTATAACATGAACGGAGTATTCTAAAAGCAACTCATGTAAACACATTAATCAGAATGTTGTCTTATTCAGAATAAGGTCAATAATTAGATTACTGCTGTCCATGTAAACGTAGTCAGCATTGTTCTTCTGCATACTTATTATTCTTCCACACAAAAGTTTTTGTGTGCTACTCCCGCACCATTTGTCGTAGACCCATGAATGAGGTGTCAAATCGCGCGGGTTATCGAGAAATGGTGTGCTATATTTTTTGTAAGCGATTGGGTGTACGATGTTTGCCTGGGAGCTGAAAAAGTCTCGAACTTTGAGTTGAGTTAGGATTTTGTAGAAATATGTTTGTAGTTGTTTTTTTTTTGTTTTTTTTATCCGTGTTTGTATTATTTGTATTAGTTTTAGAAGAACAACAAAAGTAAACAAACATACCCCCCCAAAAAACAAAAACAAAGCCAGACAGCATCACAGATGACATAAGTGCCTAAATAATAACAGATGTGTTAAACATTTTTAAGTTCTGCTAGCTTGTAAATGTTGGAGGAAGGGACCCCAGACCGTAGGAAAATTCATATGAGACTTTGCTTCATTCCACCCAATTTTTAAAGGTTTAAGACAGAGACCATCTCTGGGGGGTATTCCAGAGAGCAAGGTGTGACCAGTCACAGAAAGTAGGGACACAAGTTGGTTCTGGGGCATTTTGAGTTATTTACAGATTCTGAAAGTGTAGTCTCCAAGCTTTCCAGCGATGTGTAACACATGGAAACCTGATAATATTTGGAGAAGTTGTGGCCATTTGAAAGTAGGCACTCAAAACAGCTTAATAGGGAGAAATTTAAAGCCTCTAAAGATTGTGCAGTGCTCACCTGTTCTCTCCTGCTGGGAGTGACAATAGGGCTCATTTACATCTCATTTACATAAGTCATACCCCCTGTAAAGCTGCATGGTTGCAATCGGACCACATACTATTAATAATAAAGGATAATGTGCATTGTAAAAGTCAGTAATTTATCTTTTTTGACTAAAAATGATTTAGAGGCTGAAATATGTGAGTTTTATCTTTTTATAAAACCTTTTTTGTCAAAACTCTATTTGAACTTGTGCATTGTAGACAACATGTTGCAAGACACTCCTTTAAAATCTGGCCATCATTTTTTAATATTATTTTAAAGTTTATGTAAACAAAAAGTAATTTTATTTGTTATTTGCTGGTTTTCTACATTAAACTTGGTGAACACAATTGTGAATATTTAAATAATGATTTGATTGACAGTATTGGTTCTTGAGGCAAAGTTGTTTAGCATGAGGAGATCTATCATAATATATGCATATTATGTGGATTTTTTTAACCCCACCTGATTACAGAGATGGAAAATACCATTTATAGCCAATACAGGCAATTCACCATAGGGAATACATGGTTTTCAAAGCTTTTTAACAGTTATAGCGCCACCTATGGTCCGATCTCCATGAAACTTTGCATGCTTCTTCAGCATGTTATGTCACATATACACAACAATTAACAATTTTCGTGAAGTTTTGAGTTTTCCTTTAGGATTTATAGTCAACCTTATTTATATAGCGCTTTTAACAATGCAGATTGTTTCAAAGCAGCTTTACAGTGTTAAACAGGAAAATAATGCAGCATAATTTTATTCAGCCTATAGCCATTCTGGAGAAAACCCAAACCCCATCAGGAGCAGAATGGAGGAAAATAAACCTTGGGAGAAACCAGGCTCAGTCGGGGGGGGCAGTTCTCCTCTGGCCAATTAACCAACAGCGTATGATTATTATTCTGGCAACTTTACAGGTCAGAGGTCATAATAGATCGGAATATTCGAACAATCGGAGTCATCACGCTGGAGACGAGTTTATTGAGGATGCCGTGTCGATGAGGCAGTTACAGGGGGAGGCTAATCACGGTCTCAGACACTTCAGGGTCATGCGTTGGTCATGTCTGGGCGCAGGTCCACCATCTGATCTGGATACGGCCCGGATCCGGCTGACTGCAGTAAACCTCGGGATAAAACAGAGAGACTAGCATTAGCGTAGATGCCATTTTCCTGATGATGTCTCGAGTACATCAGGTGTTATGGGAAGTGTTCCCGGTTCCGGCTGACCTAGTTAATGCAGCCTAACAATCATCTCATTGAGAAAGTGTTTTATGTGTATGCCACAGTAAAGAGATGTGTTTTTAGTCTAGATTTAAACTGACAGAGTGTGTCTGCTTCCCGAACAATGCTAGGAAGCCTATCAAATTCAATACATTATTGTAAATATTATCAGTAGGCCAACTATAGTGTAAATATTGTGTAAATATTATCAGTACTTTACTACTCCTTTAGTAGTGGAGCTCACGTTATCACCTGGGTTTTTATCCACTAATGTTGCGGCTGTGATGATGTGAGGCTTCATTAGATTAGAATTACTTGCCACAGACGTGGAGAGACTCTTTCTTCCTGGGCATAAGCTGCACATTGCATAAACATTCTTACCTTTCACCTCAACGCGGGAAGAGTAGCGCTTATACTTCCAGTTTGCGAAAGCTACCTTTGAAGTCCTTGGACTTGCCATCGCTCTGACTTCTCCTGGTCGTGTGTGACTTTGCATATGCGTGTGCGTGTGTGTGTGTGAACTCAACCTATCAACCTCAACCTTGTCTCCCACCCACCAATTATGATCCGTTATGTGTACCAACAACACGCATGTCATGCACGCACACGCACACACACACACACACACACACACACACACACACACACACACACACGTTGCAGGTCCGACTGACAGAGAGCCTGTTCGGATGAAAACCGCTCAATTATAGTAACGCTGTATTTTATTCTCAGTAATGCTAACGGCGTTGTAACGGGAGAAACAGTCATTCACTTGATTACTCATTACTGAAAAAAATAATCCCATTAGTAACGTTGTTTATCTATAACGCTGTTATTCCCATCACTGTTCCTCACTGACCACGAGGACTGGACAGAGCAGCCATCAAGTGTTAGACAGTATTCTAGGTTACTACTTGTGGAGCTTTTTTGTCCAATAATTAAAAATTAATTTTTTTCTGAATTGAGTTGCAGGAAATGACTGGTCATCCAATGTTATCTTGGGCAGCCGCGAGCCTCGCGCTGGTGTGGAACTCCGCCCTGTCGCGAGTGCTCGTGGTTGCGCGATTGGGTTTTGGGGGCGGCACCCGACAGCTGTTGGGCCCCCGCCCCCAATGCCTTTCGCTCCCGAGGTGCATGAGGAGAACACGCAGTCCCGGAAGTCCCCGTGCTTCCCGCGACCGTTTGGTGGCCTCCTCCGCCTTCTCTGACCTTGATGGGCTGTGGCCTAAGGTACACTGGGGCCCCCCCACTGTTGAACTCTCTTTTGCGCACTACGGTGTCCACAGAGGGCTTTGACGTGGCGTGGCTGTCCTAAGCACCCTCCCAAAGCCTGTGGGCTCGTCTACTTCGATGGCGTAATCCTGCGGAGCTACGGGGCAGGCTGCCGCCCCTTTGCACATGCACAAGGGTGGAGCCGACCCAGGGCTCTTCTATGAGCTGTGTGCTGCCACTGATCCTGCCCTCTGGGCGGTGAAGGTGGCCACACGCTCCCTCGGTCGGGCGATGTACACAGCTGTGGTCCGGGAGAAACACCTGGCCTTACCTGGTGATGTGGCCCGCCTCCTCAACTCGCCCATATCCCAGGCTGGCCTCTTCTGCGGCGCGGCTGAGAACTGCGCCCAACGGTTCTCGGCCGCCCCAGAGCAGACTGAGGCTGTAACACGTACTGCCCCGGCAGCTAGCTGCTGCACCCAGCCACCGGCTCAGTTGCCTCAGTCCACTCGCTGCCGAGGGCGCCCTCCCTCCTCCCGCCCGGCCCCAGCAGCAGCCTTCACCTGGGCTGCGTCATGGAGGTGGTTGCAGGATGACTCCCAGTCCGCTCCCCAGCCTGGTTAAAAGGCTGGAGGCGGACAACTCAGAGATGGGTCCCAGTTCTTTCTGGCCCCCGGGCTGGCCAGAAAGAACTGGGACCCATCTCTGAGTCCCACAGAACGGTGATGGCAGTGTGTGCCGCCCCCCCGGGCCACACCGCTCTCGTCCCTCTCTGTCCCCAGCCGCCTCTCAGAGCAGACCCCAATGGAATGTGCATCCTTCCCTGGTCTCCTCTGTCAGGACGCAGCTGCTGACTGTGCCCCCACACCGGGACGCTACGCCTCCCACGTCCGGGCCAGTCACGCTGCCTCGCTGCCCCACCCGGGGTACGTCTGTGGTTCGAGTGACCCCGCTGGTCAGATCCTGGGAGCCTGGCTACAGCTTCAGGGACTGTCCGCTGGGTTGTGAAGACCATCAGGCTCGGCTACGCGATTAAGTTCGCGCAGGCTCCTCCCCGCTACTGGGGAGTCCGCGCTCCATGGTGGGGCCCAATAAAAGGCCCCAGTCATGCGTGCGAGGTTGCTACTCTACTGGCGAATGAGATCGAGCCTGTCCCTCCAGCCGAAATGAAGTCCGGCTTCCTCAGCCCTTACTTCATTGTACCCTAGGGAACCGGTGGGTTATGGCCAATCCTGGACCTGTCCGTCCTGAACCGATCCCTTCACAGGCTTCCGTTCAGGATGTTGGCAGCGACTGCCTCCTCAGAAGCGTTCGTCTGGTAGATTGGTTGCAGCGATCGACCTGAAGGATGCTTATTCCATGTCTCCTTCCTCGACGTGGACCGTTCCTACGGTTTGCTTCGAGGGGCGGACATTCAGTACGCAGTCCTCCAATTCGGGCCAGCTCTGTCCCCTCGTGACTCCACGTAGTCTATCGAGGCAGCCCTTGCGCCACTCAGGCAGCACGGGGTTCGCATCCTGAACTACCTCGACGACTGGCTCATACTGGGTCACTCTCGAGAGCAGGTGTGCAAACACAGAGTCCAAGTGCTCCGGCACTTAGCCCGTCTGGGCCTTCGGGTCAACTGGGAGAAGAGGATCTCTTTTCTCAGTACGGTTTCCGACTCGGATCTCCATGTGCGTTCTGCTTACCAGCGAGCACGCACAGTCACTGCTGACTTGCCTTCGTTAATTTGAGAGCAAGAGTGCAGCCCCACTGAAGTTTTTTCAGAGGCTCCTGGGGCATATTGCATCTGCAGCCGCGGTGACGCCGCTCGAATTGCTTCATATGAGACCCACTTCAGCTTTGGCTTCGCGATCGAGTCCCGAGATGGTCATGGCATTCGGGCACGCTCCGGGTCCCAGTGACTCGGGCCTGCCTGCAGACCCTCACCCCATGGCCGAACCTCATTTCTACGGGCCGGTGGCCCTTAGGACGAGTTTCCAGGCATATTGTTGTGTCAACAGATCCCTCCTCCACGGGCTGGGGTGCCATGTGCAATGGACGTGCTGCCACGGGCTCCTGGACAGGACCCCTACGCCTCCTGCATGTCAATTGCCTCGAGTTGCTGGGAACAGTACGTTTCTCCCTGCACCACTTCCTAGCGTTGCTGAAGGGACAACATGTACTAGTCCGGTCAGACTACACGGTCAGTAGCGTATATCTACCACCAGGCTGATCTATGCTCCCGCCGTATGTCTCAACTCGCCCGCCATCTCGTCCTATGGAGTCAGAAGCATCTGAGGTCAATTCGTGCTGTCCATGTCCCGGGAGTACTAAACTGTGCAGCCCACGAGCTCACAGTCTCAGCCACTTCATGGAGATTGGTGACTCCATCCCCAGTCGGTCCAGCTGATTTGGGAACAGTTAGGTGATGCACAGGTAGATCTGTTGCCTCCCACGACTCTTCCCTCTGCTGCCTGTGTTATTCCCTGTCCGAGGGCACGCTCGGCACGGATGCACTGGCGCACAGCTGACCGCGGGGCCTACACAAATATGCGTACCCCCAGTGAGCCTTCTCACGCAGCTATTGTGCAAAGTCAGGGAGGTCAAGGAACAGGTCCTTCTGGTCGCCCTGTATTGGCATGGCCGGACCTGGTTCCCTGAACTCTTACTCCTTGCGACAGCCCCTCCCTGGCCTTTCCTCTGAGTATCTCCTCAGAGATGGGGCACCCTTTGGCACCCGCGTCCCGATCTTTGGAACCTCCACGTGTGGCTCCTGGACGGGACACGGTAGGTTTGAGTACCGTGGTAGGTTTGAGTACTGGCTACCTTCACTTCCGCTAGGGCAGAGTCCACGTGGCATGCCTATGCGTTGAAGTGGAACCTCTTCGTCACCTGGTGTTCTTCTCGCCAAGAAGACCCCTGGAAATGCCCGATCGGGTCGGTGCTCTCGTTCCTCCAAGAAGGTTGGAGCGAAGGCTGTCTCCCTCCACCCTTAAAGTATATGTGGCCGCAATATCTGCCCACCACAACCTCTTGGAGAACAAAAAGGTAAGTCAGCACGACCTGGTCATCAGGTTCCTGAGGGGAGCTAGGAGACTAAATCCTCCTCGCTCTCCTCTCGTACCCTCTTGGGGACCTCGCCGTAGTCTTAGATGCTCTGCAGAGACCTCCCTTTGAGCCTTTGCAGTCAGTCGTTCTTAAGTTCCTGTCAATGAAGACAGCGATCCTGACTGCATTGACCTCCATCAAGAGGGTAGGGGACCTGCAGGCATTTTTGGTTGACGAAGCGTGCCTGGAATTTGGGCCGGCTAACTCTCACGTGATCCTGAGACCCCGGGCCTTGATATGTTCCCAAGGTTCCCACCACTCCGTTCCGAGACAAGGTGGTGAACCTGCAAGCGCTGTCCATGGAGGGGGCAGACCCAGCCTTGGCATTGCTCTGTCCAGTACGCGCTCTCCACGCTTAAGTAGACAGGACGCAGTGTTTCAGGACCTCAGACCAGCTCTTTGTCTGTTGTGGTGGAGAGCGGAAGGCAAGAGCTCTCTCAAAGCAGTGGTTGTCTCACTGGATAGTGGACACCATTGTTTTGGCTTACCAACAGCAAGGTCGACCATGTCCCCTTGGGGTTCGGGCCCACTCCACCTGGAGTGTGGCCTCCTCTTGGGCTTTAGCGCATGGCGCCTCGCTAACAGACATCTGCAGAGCTGCAGGCTGGGCGACACCTAACACATTCGCCAGATTCTACAATCTCCGAGTGGAGCCAGTGTCCGACTATGTACTCGCCCCTACGGGTGGCCGGTAATGGACCAGGCTCAGGTGTCCCGTGTGCATGGTTCCCCTCCGGCGACCCCCACATGTGTATTTCCACCGTAAGCCTCCTCAGTGAGCAGGTGTCTTTCCCTTGGCAAGTCCCTGCCACCCTGGGGTTAAAAATCCACCTTCGGCTGGTCCCCCAGAGTTTCCCGTATGCAGCCCTCAGCGAGTCGTTTGTGTACTCTCTAAGTCCTCCCTACGGGTAGGCATTTTTGCATATCTCCACTGGAATATGCTTCCCAGTGTACCTTGGTATTCCTGTGATAAGTGGGAGTCCTTCGTCCGTACTAATCTTACGACAGGGCGCTCTCACTTACGCAGGGCACTGGAAGACAGCCAAGTGGCGTCACTGTATTGGGACCCCCATTCGTTAGTCCCCTCCACGTTTGGGAGAAGAGTGAGCAAGGCTGGGATAATATTAGGTAAAAATAATAATATATGATAATATTAGGAAGAAAATTTTAACCATGCAGCCGTCTACTACAGTATCACATCAGACAGAGCATTGTAGTGTCACTGAGGAAAAACTACAATCATTCACTGCTATAGGAGAAGAAGAATTGGCTAAACTCGTTAAATCATCAAAATCAACAACATGTATGCTTGACCCTGTACCGACTAGGTTATTAAAAGAGATGCTACCAGAGGTCATAGATCCTCTTCTTAATATCATTAATTCATCTTTGTCATTAGGATATGTACCGAAAACTTTTAAGTTGGCTATTATTAAACCACTTATTAAAAAAACGCAACTTGATCCTACAGAATTAGTCAATTATAGACCAATCTCAAATCTACCCTTTCTGTCAAAAATACTTGAAAAGGCAGTGTCTTCACAATTATGTTCCTTTTTAGAAAGAAATGGTATCTGTGAGGATTTCCAGTCAGGATTTAGACCGTATCATAGCACTGAGACTGCTCTCATCAGAGTTACACATGATTTACTCTTATCATCCGATCGTGGCTGTATCTCTCTATTAGTGTTACTCGATCTTAGCGCTGCATTTGATACCATTGACCACAACATTCTTTTGAATAGACTCGAAAATTATGTAGGTATTAGTGGAATTGCTTTATCATGGTTTAAATCATACCTATGCGACCGTTTTCAGTTTGTAGCAGTAAATGAAGAGATGTCACACCGATCGCAAATTCAGTATGGAGTACCACAAGGCTCAGTGCTAGGACCGCTACTCTTCACCCTGTACATGCTACCACTGGGAGATATTATTAGGAAGCATGGCATTAGTTTTCATTGTTATGCTGACGATACTCAGCTCTATATTTCTTCACGCCCTGAAGAAACTTACCAATTCACAAGATTAACGGAATGCATAGCCGCCATAAAACATTGGATGACTGGTAATTTCCTGCAACTCAATTCGAAAAAAACTGAATTTTTAATTATTGGACAAAAAAGCTCCACAAGTAGTAACCTAGAATACTGTCTAACACTTGATGGCTGCTCTGTCAAGTCTTCGTCGTCAGTGAGGAACCTGGGTGTGCTCTTTGATACCAATCTTTCGTTTGAAAGCCACGTTTCTAGCATCTGTAAAACTGCATTCTACCATCTTAAAAATATATCTAAATTACGGCACATGCTCTCAATGCAAAATGCTGAACAGTTAGTTCATGCATTCATGACCTCAAGGCTAGATTATTGTAATGCTCTATTGGGTGGTTGCCCTGCTTGCTTAATAAATAAACTCCAGCTGGTCCAAAACGCAGCAGCTCGAGTACTTACTAGAACCAGGAAGTATGACCATATTAGCCCAGTTCTGTCAACACTGCACTGGCTACCTATTAAACATCGCATACATTTTAAAATCTTGCTTATTACTTACAAAGCACTAAATGGTTTAGCTGATCCCCAATACTTGAGCGAGCTCTTAACACATTATACTCCATCACGTCTACTGCGCTCTCTAAACTCTGGCCAGTTGTTAATACCGAGAATATCCAAATCAACTGCAGGCGCTCGATCCTTTTCCTATTTAGCTCCTAAACTCTGGAACAGTCTTCCTAGCACTGTTCGGGAAGCAGACACACTCTGTCAGTTTAAATCTAGACTAAAAACACATCTCTTTACTGTGGCATACACATAAAACACTTTATCAATGAAATGATTGTTAGGCTGCATTAACTAGGTCAGCCGGAACCGGGAACACTTCCCATAACACCTGATGTACTCGTGACATCATCAGAAGAATGGCATCTACGCTAATGATATTCTCTCTGTTTTATCCCGAGGTTTACTGCAGTCAGCCAGATCCGGGCCGTATCCTAATCAGATGGTGGACCAGAGAAGACCAACACAGGACCCCGAAGTGTCTGCAGAGACCGTGTCAATTAGCCTCCCCCTGCAACTGCCTCATCGACACGGCATCTAAATAAACCCGTCACCAGTGTGATGACTCAGATTGTTCGAATATTACCATTAAATAATACTTAAATCGATATGTCATCCGCAATAAACCCCTCTCCAGCGTGTTGCCTCCGATCATTCGAATATTGCACTTTAATAATTATTTAATCAACATCATCCTCAATAAACCCGTCTCCAGCGTGTTGCCTCCGGTCCTTTGAATATTCCGATCTATTATGACCTCTGACCTGTAAAGCAGCCAGAATAATAATAATAATAATAATAATAATACGTTGTTTGTAAATTGGCCAGAGGAGAACTGGCACCCCGACTGAGCCTGGTTTCTCCCAAGGTTTATTTTTCTCCATTAGGTCACCTGATGGGGTTTTGGTTTCCTTGCCACTGTTGCCTCTGGCTTGGCGTGCTCAGTTGGGGACACTATATTTTTCAACTAAACATCGAAATAAATCTAATTAATAAACTAATTTAACCATGTAAACTAAATTACTGATCTAATTATTGATCTAAAGCCCACACTGTCACCGTATGGAAATTGAAATGAACTGATGACATCAAATGGCTATACAGCTGAATAAAATTAGGCTGCATTATTTTGCTGTTTAACACTGTAAAGCTGCTTTGAAACAATCTACATTGTTAAAAGCGCTATATAAATAAAGTTGACTTGACTTGACTTGACTTGGGAGATATTGTTAATATGCACATCAACGTTTGAACAACGTTACCATGGGATTCAACGGAGTTGTCAGAACGCTTAATAAAGTTTGACTTTATCTGACTGTTTTGTTGACATTCCCTTTAGCACAGCTCCATCTAGTGGATGCATAACGCAAACCCAGTCAAATGTTTGACTGCAGTATCTTCTATTCTATGCGCCTTATAATCCGGTGCGACCTATATATGAAAACACTTCTAAAATAGGCCAGTCATTAATGGTGCGCCTTATAGTGCGGAAAATACGGTACTGTACTTGTGATATCCAATTAGATCTAAGGCGTCTCTGCTCTGTTGGTTTTCCTCTTGAAGGAAAATTATTTCAGCAGAGAGAGATTTAAGATGTGCAAATACTTTTAATTATGTGTCCCATACCTCTAACATTCCAGGATACAAATGTGACATTTATCCCACCTACAGAATTATTTGCATAAGCCATTGTCCCACTGAAGCTAAGCAGGGCTGAGCCTGGTCAGTACCTGGATGGGAGACCAACTGGGAAAACTAGAGAGCTGCTGGAGGAGGTGTTAGTGAGGCCAGCAGGGGGCGCTCACCCTGTGGAAAAATCGCCCGCGGCGTCGCCATCTTTGCTCTGCTGTGCAGTCTTCGAGAGCTTCTTTGAAGTCATTGTTACTTTAAGTGTGTAAAAGTGAGAACATTAGGCAAGGCAAAGCAAGGCAAGTTTATTTGTATAGCACATTTCATACACAGTGCAAAGGGCTTTACACAGAAAATAAGTTAAAATATTCGTAAGTGAATAAAATAAAAAAATATATATAGTATAAGAGTTATACTAGGAATTAAAAGAAATAAAAAATAAAGAACAAAATAAAAAATGATAAAAAATACAAAGTATAATTAAAAATAAAAAATAAAACAGGATTGAAACATAATTAAAGTGCAATCAGTCGGACGTACAGTGGCACAGCTCATTCAGTAAATGCACAGCTAAACAGATGTGTTTTGAGTCTGGACAGATGTGCACAGATGTGTTTTGAGTCTGGATCTGAAAGTGGCTACTGTTGGAGCACATCTGATCTGTTCAGGAAGCTGGTTCCAGCTGCGGCTGGCATAACAGCTAAAAGCAGACTCTCCTTGCTTTGAGTGAACCCTTGGTATTTCTAACTGACTTGATCCTGATGATCTGAGTGATCTGTTAGGTTTGTATTTAATCAGCATATCTGCAATGTATGGAGGTCCTAGGCCATTGAGTGATTTATATACCAGTAATAATTCTTTAAAATCGATCCTAAATGTAACTGGAAGCCAGTGTGCAGACCTGAGGACTGGTGTGATATGGTCATATGTTCTGGTTCTGTTATTGCTTTGACATGACGACTGAAACTCAGGTCTGACTCCAGAATCACGCCCAGATTCTTGACTTGATTTTTTGATTTTAGACCTTTAGCCTCAAGATATGCATTCACCTTGAGAATTTCATCTTTGTTTCCAAATGTAGTGATTTCAGTTTTGTCTTTGTTTAACTGTAGAAAGTTTTGGCACATCCAACTGTTAACTTCTTCAATGCATTTGCACAGAGAGTCAATGGGGCTGTAGTCATTAGGTGATAGGGCTCAGTAGATCTGGGTGTCGTCAGCATAGCTGTGGTAAGCCATTTTGTTATTTTTCATTATTTGGCTGAGTGGGAGCATGTACAGGTTGAATAGGAGTGGTGCAAGAATTGACCATTGTGGGACCCCGCATGTCATGGATGTCCACTCAGACTTATGGTCACCTATACTCACATAATAACCTCTCCCTTCTAAGTATGACCTGAACCATTTGAGGACCATTCCGGAAAGCCCAACCCAGTTTTCTAGCCTGTCAAGAAGTATGTTGTGGTCAACAGTGTCGAATGCAGCACTGAGGTCGAGTAGCACCAGAATTGATGTTTTGCCTGTATCTGTATTGAGGCGAATATCATTTATTATCTTTATGAGTGCTGTCTCTGTGCTGTGATGCGGTCGGAAACCAGATTGAAAATTGTCAAAGTATCCGTTTGAGCTCCAGAATTTGTTCAGCTGACTGAAAACAACTTTTTCAATGATCTTGCCTATGAAGGGGAGATTTGAGATTGGTCTGTAGTTGCTCAGTATGGAGTTATCCAGATTTCTTTTTTTCAGGAGAGGCTTAACTACTGCGGTTTTAAGGGAGTTTGGGAAAGTCCCAGAAAGTAGTGAGGCGTTTACCACTTCTAGGAGATCTGCTTCTACACAGTTAAACACACTTTTGAAAAAAGAAGTGGGGAGTGTGTCAAGGGCGCAGGTTGATGTTTTTAGGTGCTGTACCGTTTCTTCTAAAATTTTACATCAATTGCTTGGAAATCAGTCATAGTAACTTTCTGAGGTTGTGGTCTGATCTGACTCACCCCATTAACCCCCTCGAGTTGATGGTCGCGCCGGCGTGATCGGCTCTATTTTTTTCTTATCAGTGCTAAAGAGACTCAAATAACTCTGTCGTTTTTTTATCATTCATGCGAGTGTTATACATCATTTAATTCTGTTAAGTTTCTTTTTTTGTGTGTACAGTCACAATAAAAACTAACTGTTGTGCTTTTTGCAAAATAAGGGAAACAAACATGATTCGCGATCTTCAGCCTCTCTCTCAATGATGTCTAATCTGATTCTCTTTTCAGAAAATGACCTGTAGCTTAGTGAGAACTTGACACACAAACATGAGACATAAGTCTAAAGAAACGTTGAAATGTCAGGTTTTTAATCATGTAAATCAAAACGAAAACAAATGTTCTGTGTTTATGTTATCTGTGTGAAAAGTGGGAGATCAACTCATTACTGCCTCATTACCCGCTAATACGGCCACGCCCACGCTCATTCAGATTCAAATACAGGCGATCCACAGCCACACACACATCAACTCATGCAAAACAAGTAGTGAAGCTATGGTTCAGATACATCGATTTGAGTAATAATTCTGGAGTAATTCTCCTCACGGAAAGCTGATGCAGGGCTCACTGTAAGGTAGGCTAAGTTTAAAAGGCTCAGTTAGCATCTGTGAATATTAAATGAAAAAAGAATAGGGTTAAATATAAATATAAATCCTGATGCAACATGACGCAAGACTGTTTAGACAAGATTTATTTGGCCTGTTTTCGTTTTGTATAAATTGTATCTTAATTTTAATCAATGTTTTTTAATATAGTTGCTTCTTATTTCATAAGAAGTCAATATAACAGACAATAGCCTTAGCCTGCATTGCACGCATGTATCATAAATGAACTTAAGATGGAAATTGTATTTGAGTATTAATTGCCTTTTTTACAGTGAATTTCGTTTTGTATATATTGTATCTTAATTTTAATCCATGTTTTTAAAACAAATTTTGCTTCATATTGATGTTTAAATATTATACACTATGTTGTTGTTATTTTGTTTGTTTTTTAGAAAGTTAATAGCTTTTTTTAAACTGAATTCCGTTTTGTATAAACTGTATCTTAATTTTAATCAATGTTTTTAATATATTTGATATAATATAACAGACTGGTATAATACATATATTAGTATATTTGATACCAATAGTGTGTGATGGTGGCCCAGTGGGTTAAACCACTGAACTGATATGCAGAAGGTTGCTGGTTCGATCCCAGTGGTCACCACCAGTGTGCAAGGCACTTTACTCCATGTTGCTCCAGGGGGATTGTCCCTGTAATAAGGGCACTGTAAGTCACTTTGGATAAAAGCGTCTGCCAAATGCAGAAATGTAAATGCAATATAGCAGAGAATAGCCTTAGCGCTGGCTCATGCATTTCACTTGAAATGATATTTGAGTATTGTGTGTATTTGATCGTTTACAAATGATTCAGAAAATATTTGCCATTGACATGACTAGGAAAAAGTGTCCCAATCAACCTAAAGTCACCAGATACTATTTGAAATCATAATTGCATTGCATTACGTTGTTTTAAATCCCAAATATTATACTTATAACATTCATCATTACTAATTGTCACAATATTACAGTTTTTTTAGCTCTCCTTTCAAAAACATTTCTGATTGAAATCTTGTTTCTTTTTTGGCAGATAATTTAGCTTCCTTTAAAGGTCCCATGGCATGAAATTTTCATTTTATGAGGTTTTTCAACATTAATATGAGTTCCCCTAGCCTGAATATTGTCCCCAAGTGGATAGAAATGTTGATCGGTGTAAACCCGAGTTCTGGCTGTCTCTCTCTGCCTTTGAGAAAATGACAGGCCAGACGAGCCAATCCTGAAGTCTCCTGGTTTGACGTCCAAACAGGAACGGTTACCTCCCTTTCCTCCGCCCAGAGAATCTGGCACGCCCATGCAAACGCTCGAGAGATCATTGCTTGTGAACGAGTGAACGCTGGCAGTTTCTCAGTGTTTGGATGTACAAATGAAAACAGAAGTCTTTTTTCAGTTCCTTCTGATCTGTGATCAGTGATTTCTGATGTGTAGCTAATTATTTATTATTCGTGCACACAATGCGGCTTCTCTCTCTCCAGACAGAACGGTGTTTTCGTGTTTTCTATGTTGTGAGTCAGTGTTGATGTACGTCCTCGTCGCGTCTACCGGTTCTAAAATGTGCATACAGTCGTGAGTTTCTGCTCAACATCGGCCTCACACACGCCGAAGCTCGGGCTGCACTGGCCATTGGCCTTCAACATCCCCGACCCCCAGTACTGCATCTGGCCCACAGCGGAGGCACCAAACGCGGCGTGAGATTAAGCAGACGGGGGGTAAGCGTGAGCATATTCGGGCTAGCCAGCCTAGCCCCACAATAAACTGGATTACATTCGATTACTGCTGTTGTGTCTTTGTTTGCGCTGTGTACTCAACGCGCGTCACTGACACGTTTATTTTATTTTAAAAATAATGCTATTATCAACACTTACTTTTAACTCGTTCATCTCGACAGCTGTAATGGTACTTTGCATGTGTTACAAAGTTGGTAATAATGATGAAGACGGACTCGGTGTGACTGGGACTCGTGTTTATTCAGAACTCTCAGATACAAACACAATAAACTCACAGCGCTGACTGACAGCGCTCTCATAACTCAGTAGGTACTATAAATAACTTTTTTAGCGATCGCTGAGCTCCGTCTCTGGTACGTTAGTGATGTCCGGTTCGCGAACGATCTTTCTTTTGAACCTGTTCTTTTTAGTGAACCGAATCAGTTCACCAAATCGGACTGAATCGTTCTAAACGGTTTGCGTCTCCAGTCAGCGCTGATCCATAATTTACTAAAGTTACTAACTTTCTGACATGAGTGACAGTCCCTCCGACTAGAAATAGACTAATAACCTGAAGTATATGCTGTAACTACAACAGTTCAGACATGCTGAGAACTGATGTGAAGTGAACTCAGGTCCATCCGTCTCTCTCGTAGACCAAGTTAAACCACGCCCCCTCCGCTCATTTAAAATACAAAGATGTCAGCCAATCACAACAGTGGGCGTTTTTACTGAAGTCTCACAGCAGACACGCCTCTTGAAGCAGGGCATTCAGCCACAGGGCAAACCGCAGTATTGAAAAAATGCCTTTTATTTCTAAATTATGACATTTTATGATGTAAAAGTCATAGTAACAATATAAGTACACCTCAGGAAACATTATAAAATAATAGAAAAATGCCATGCCATGGGACCTTTAAGTAAAAAACATTTAGATTTCCCCCTCCAGAAAACTTAATTTTTTTTTACTGTTACTGTACTTATCAAGTAAACCTAAAATCTAGTAGGCCTACCTAAAGCTCATTTATTATGCAGCTCATTATTATGCAGGTCTTTGTTTCTCAGGAGTGATCACATTATTATTCATGGGTCATTCACGCCTACTCGCATAAGGCCTGAGTAAAGAAAAAGTGTTTTACAAAATGTAAATGAATATATTGTTTTATGTGAATGAGTAGGCTCAATGATTCTCACATCAGTTTGAAGCAAAAATACACCCAATAATCAAAGGTCTTGTGAACACATATCTATTGTGTGTTTTGAAGCCTTAATTTTAAAACAAATTTTTTCAAAAATTATGCATAAACATTATTCTCTCAAAAATACAAGCATGTACATACATGTTGCTCAAATATTCTGGTAGCAGTTTGTGCAATGACACTTTTGCCATTAATGTGTTTATAAGCAACTGAAAAAAACACAAATGTCAGAGCATGTCAAAACTCCTAAAGGTCCCAAAACAGCTCAGACTCCAGAGGGATAAACACACCGCTGCAGTCAGTAACAGTTAAACAATGAATGGTGCTGTCAAACTTAGGGTGAATTGGTATATTGATAGTAATATTAAGCAAAAACAGGAGGCAGCTTGAGGAGACCTAAAAAGTATGTGTACTCCATTTGCCGCGCACTAGCGCCCCCGTTTGTAGTGCAAATGGAATCCTAGTCCAACTCGTAATGGGTTGTGGGCAATATCAGCCGTTAGAGTGTGTGTCGATCTGTACTTTGAATTCTGACCGGAAATAGTAGACCATCCGAATATCTTTGGAATACTCTTTTCAACAAACTACGATTTGGGACATACTAATTCTTTTTTCGAATACTATTTAGGACGGATAGCATGTGGATTGGGACGCAGCATTAGAAACGTGAACATGGCAAAATAAGAGCATGAAACACGAACATGAAACAACATTAGACATTCATAGTTATTCCTAGTAAACAGTAGAGTTATAATATAGGCTAATCAAAGACTGAGCACGAGACATTTATTGATCAATCCGTGTCTCTTTGAAAACACTAATGATGAGTTTGAGGTTTGATCCGAGTCTCATGAAGCGATGCGATTACTTTATGATGAAAGTGAAGTCTGAGTCGTGTTCCCTCTCCAGTCCAACCTGTGATCAGTTGATGTCTACAGGAGCCAAATCAAATATGGGGACATGTCAATAAAAATCTAGTCACTCTCTCTCTCTCTCTCTCTCTCTCTCTCTCTCTACAATACATCATGGAACAGATGCTGCTGAATGCATCAGTGGAAACATGTTCTATAAGTATGCACATTCCTGTAACAAATATAGCTCATCCATGTCTCTCCTTGGCACACATGTACAGACACAGCCTGATTTTACATCGTACATTATACAAATAATAATGAAAAATAATAAAACATAATACTAAATAAATAAAACATTTAACAATAAAATTTCAATCTTCGCCGCTGGTTCTGGATCAGCTGCAAGGGTTTGATAGTGCATGCCGGAAGGCCCGCTAGAAGAGCATTACAGTAGTCCAGTCTGGAGAGAACAAGAGCTTGGACCAGGAGTTGTGTGGTCTGCTCCGATAGGAAGGGTCTAATCTTCCTGATGTTATATAACGCAAATCTGCAGGACCGGGATGTTGCAGTAATGTGGTCAGTGAATTTTAGCTGATCATCAATCACAACTCCAAGGTTCCTGGCTGTCCTGGACGGAGTTATGGTTGATGATCCTAGCTGAATGGAGAGATTGTGATGAAGTGCTGGAGACCACAAGCAGTTCTGTCTTTGCAAGGTTGAGTTGCAGGTGATGTTCCTTCATCCAGGCAGAAATGTCTGTTAGGCAGGCAGCGATACGAACACCAACCGTGGGATCATCTGGTTGAAATGAGAAGTAGAGTTGAGTGTCGTCGGCATAGCAGTGATAGGAAAAGCCATGTTTCTGAATGACAGATCCCAGTGATGACATGTAGATGGAGAAGAGAAGTGGTCCAAGCACTGAGCCCTGTGGAACTCCAGTGGCTAGATGATGTGACTTAGACACTTCACCTCTCCATGACACCCTGAAGGACCTACCTGAGAGGTAAGACTTGAGCCACTGGAGAGCAGTTCCCGAGATGCCCATCTTCATGAGAGTTGACAGGAGGATCTGGTGGTTAACTGTGTCAAAAGCAGCAGACAAATCCAGATACTGTGGATTTGGAAGCTGCTCTTGCCTGTCTCAGTGCTTCAGTAACCAAGAGCAGGGCAGTCTCAGTTGAGTGGCCGCTTTTGAAGCCGGATTGGTTGATGTCCAGGAGGTTGGTCTGTTCAAGAAACGTAGAGAGCCGGTTAAACACAACTCGCTCGAGTGTCTTTGCAATGAAAGGCAGAAGGGATACCGGTCTGTAGTTTTCTAAGAGTGCTGGGTTTAGAGAGGGTTTCTTAAGCAGTGGGGTTACCCGAGCCTGCTTAAATGCTGTGGGGAAGGTCCCGTGTGAAGAGAGGTGTTGATAAATTTCTTCAGAGAGATTACAATTTCTCTAGTCATGATAATCACACTCTTCATGTCTGTTGATTTCCACAGACCCTGATCCCAGGACCAGGAGCGACTTCCTACAATGTAAGTGACTGAGAACACAAGCAGAGAAACTAATGAGTGTGTGTTCATGAGTGTGTGTTCATGAGTGTGTGTTCAAGAGTGTGTGTTCAAGAGTGTGTGTTCAAGAGTGTGTGTTCAAGAGTGTGTGTTCAAGAGTGTGTGTTCAAGAGTGTGTGTTCAAGAGTGTGTGTTCAAGAGTGTGTGTTCAAGAGTGTGTTCAAGAGTGTGTGTTCAAGAGTGTGTGTTCAAGAGTGTGTGTTCAAGAGTGTGTGTTCAAGAGTGTGTGTTCAAGAGTGTGTGTTCAAGAGTGTGTGTTCAAGAGTGTGTGTTCAAGAGTGTGTGTTCAAGAGTGTGTGTTCAAGAGTGTGTGTTCAAGAGTGTGTGTTCAAGAGTGTGTGTTCAAGAGTGTGTGTTCAAGAGTGTGTGTTCAAGAGTGTGTGTTCAAGAGTGTGTGTTCATGAGTGTGTGTTCAAGAGTGTGTGTTCAAGAGTGTGTGTTCAAGAGTGTGTGTTCAAGAGTGTGTGTTCATGAGTGTGTGTTCATGAGTGTGTGTTCATGAGTGTGTGTTCATGAGTGTGTGTTCATGAGTGTGTGTTCATGAGTGTGTGTTCATGAGTGTGTGTTCATGAGTGTGTGTTCATGAGTGTGTGTTCATGAGTGTGTGTTCATGAGTGTGTGTTCATGAGTGTGTGTTCATGAGTGTGTGTTCATGAGTGTGTTCATGTTCTTCCTGGAGAAGAGGAAAGAAAACATAACAGAAGAGTTTTAGAGTTGATCATGTGAATGATGATTAAACTGAACTGAGACACTGATGATATATTGAACATGAAGAGTTCAGCTTCATCACAAGATCAGATTCATAATCGCTCATTCTGTGTGTTTCTCTCCATCAGACTCTCTTCGGCTGAATCCGGATCTGAACACAGCACATAAACGCCTCCATCTGTCTGAGGGGAACAGAGAGATCACATACAGTGACAAAGATCAGCCGTATCCTAATCATCCTCACAGATTTGATGTGTGGCCTCAGGTGTTGTGTAGTGAGAGTGTGTGTGGACGCTCTTACTGGGAGGTTGAGTGGAGTTGGTCTGTGTCTATATCAGTGTCATATCAGAGCATCTGCAGGAAGGGACAGAGTGATGAGTGTGTGTTAGGAGCTAATGATAAGTCCTGGAGTTTGGTCTGCTCTCCTGGCAGTTACTCATTCAGGCACAATAGCAAAGAGACTGTTCTCCCTGTAGAGCCCCTCCGCCGCTCTAACTATTATAGAGTAGGAGTGTATGTGGATCCCAGTGCAGGAACTCTGTCCTTCTACAGCATTTCTGAAGACTCAATGAGCATCATCCACACAGAACAGATCACATTCACTCACACACTCTATCCTGGGTTTAGTGTTCCTGTAAGATCATCAGTGAAATTGTGTTGATGAATCAGGAGAGACTGATGAGAGATTCTACCCATAATGCTTTGAGCTCATGATAAATCAGTGACTGTGAGACGTTATAGAGTCTCTTCATTACATTAATACTGTCACTGAAACAACATGTGTGTGTGTAATAAACCCTCATACAGACAAGATCAGTGTGTGTGTGTGTAATAAACCCTCATACAGACAAGATCAGTGTGTGTGTGTGTGTGTGTGTAATAAACCCTCATACAGACAAGATCAGTGTGTGTGTAATAAACCCTCATACAGACAAGATCAGTGTGTGTGTGTAATAAACCCTCATACAGACAAGATCAGTGTGTGTGTGTGTGTGTGTGTAATAAACCCTCATACAGACAAGATCAGTGTGTGTGTAATAAACCCTCATACAGACAAGATCAGTGTGTGTGTGTGTGTGTGTGTGTGTGTGTGTGTAATAAACCCTCATACAGACAAGATCAGTGTGTGTGTGTGTGTGTGTGTGTGTGTGTGTGTGTGTAATAAACCCTCATACAGACAAGATCAGTGTGTGTGTGTGTGTGTGTGTGTGTAATAAATCCTCATACAGACAAGATCAGTGTGTGTGTGTGTAATAAACCCTCATACAGACAAGATCAGTGTGTGTGTGTGTGTGTGTGTGTGTGTGTGTGTGTGTTACCTATGCGACCGTTATCAGTTTGTAGCAGTAAATGAAGAGATGTCACACCAATCACATGTTCAGTATGGAGTACCACAAGGCTCAGTGCTAGGACTGCTGCTCTTCACCCTGTACATGCTACCACTGGGAGATATCATTAGGAAGCATGGCGTTAGTTTTCATTGTTATGCTGACGATACTCAGCACTATATTTCTTCACGCCCTGAAGAAACTTACCAATTCACAAGATTAACGGAATGCAGAGCTGATATAAAACACTGGATGATCAGTAATTTCCTGCAACTCAATTCAGAAAAAAAAAGACAAAAAAGTTCCACAAGTAGTGCCCTAGAATACTGTCTAACACTTGATGGCTGCTCTGTCAAGTCTTCGTCGTCAGTGAGGAACCTGGGTGTGCTCTTTGATACCAATCTTTCGTTTGAAAGCCACGTTTCTAGCATCTGTAAAACTGCATTCTACCATCTTAAAAATATATCTAAATTACGGCTCATGCTCTCAATGCCAAATGCTGAACAGTTAGTTCATGCGTTCATGACCTCAAGGTTAGATTATTGTAATGCTCTACTGGGTGGTGGCCCTGCTCGCTTAATAAATAAACTCCAGCTGGTCCAAAACGCAGCAGCTCGAGTACTTACTAGAACCAGGAAGTATGACCATATTAGCCCAGTTCTGTCAACACTGCACTGGCTACCTATTAAACATCGCATACATTTTAAAATCTTGCTTATTACTTACAAAGCACTAAATGGTTTATCTCCAGTACTTGAGCGAGCTCTTAACACATTATACTCCATCACGTCTACTGCGATCTCTAAATTCTGGCCAGTTGATCATACCGAGAATATCCAAATCAACTGCAGGCGGTCGATCCTTTTCCTATTTAGCTCCTAAACTCTGGGACTCTTCCTAGCATTGTTCGGGAAGCAGACACACTCTATCAGTTTAAAACACATCTCTTTACTGTGGCATACACATAAAACACTTTCTCAATGAAATGATTGTTAGGCTGCATTAACTAGGTCAGCCGGAACCGGGAACACTTCCCATAACACCTGATGTACTAGTGACATCATCAGAAGAATGGCATCTACGCTAATGCTAGTCTCTCTGTTTATCCCGAGGTTTACTGCAGTCAGCCAGATCCGGGCCGGATCCAGATCAGATGATGGACCTGCGCCCAGAGAAGACCAACTAGATTAGCCTCCCCCTGAAACTGCCTCATCAACACGGCATCCGCAATAAACCCGTCTCCAGCGTGTTGCCTCCGATCCTTCGAATATTCCGATCTATTATGACCTCTGACCTGTAAAGCGGCCAGAATAATAATAATAATAATAATAATAATAATAATAATAATAATAATAATCATACGCTGTTTGTTAATTGGCCAGAGGAGAACTGCCCCCCCGACTGAGCCTGGTTTCTCCCAAGGTTTATTTTCCTCCATTCTGCTCCTGATGGGGTTTTGGTTTCCTTGCCACTGTTGCCTCTGGCTTGGCGTGCTCAGTTGGAGACACTATATTTTTTAACTAAACACCGAAATAAATCTAATTAATAAACTAATTTAACCATGTAAACTAAATTACTGATCTAATTATTGATCTAAAGCCCACACTGCCACTGTATGATAATTGAAATGAACTGATGACATCAAATGGCTATACAGCTGAATAAAATTATGCTGCATTATTTTCCTGTTTAACACTGTAAAGCTGCTTTGAAACAATCTCCATTGTTAAAAGCGCTATATAAATAAAGTTGACTTGACTTGAGTGTGTGTGTGTGTGTGTGTGTGTGTGTGTGTGTGTGTGTGTGTGTGTGTGTGTGTGTGTGTGTGTGTGTGTGTGTGTGTGTGTGTGTGAATACACACTCTTGAACACACACTCATGGACACACACTCGCGGACACACTCGCGAACACACACACACGAACACACACTCATGGACACACACTCTTGAACACACACACACTCTTGAGAACACTCTTGAACACACACTCTTGAACACACCCACACTCTTGAACACACACACACTCTTGGACACACACTCTTGAGGACACACACTCTTGAGGACACACACTCTTGAGGACACACACTCTTGGTCACACACTCTTGGTCACACACTCTTGGTCACACACTCGTGGACACACACTCGTGGACACACACTCGTGGACACACACTCGTGGACACACACTCGTGGACACACACTCGCGGACACACACTCGCGGACACACACTCGCGGACACACACTCTTGGACACACACTCTTGAGGACACACACTCTTGAGGACACACACTCTTGAGGACACACACTCTTGAGGACACACACTCTTGGTCACACACTCTTGGTCACACACTCTTGGTCACACACTCGTGGACACACACTCGTGGACACACACTCGTGGACACACACTCGTGGACACACACTCGCGGACACACACTCGCGGACACACACTCGCGGACACACACTCGCGGACACACACTCGCGGACACACACTCGCGAACACACACTCACGAACACACACTCACGAACACACACTCACGAACACACACTCACGAACACACACTCACGAACACACACTCACGAACACACACTCACGAACACACACTCATGAACACACACTCTTGAACACACACTCATGAACACACACTCATGAACACACACTCATGAACACACACTCATGAACACACACTCTTGAACACACACTCATGAACACACACTCATGAACACACACACACACTCTTGAGAACACTCATGAACACACACTCATGAACACACACTCATGAACACACACACACACTCTTGAGAACACTCATGAACACACACTCATGAACACACACTCATGAACACACACTCATGAACACACACTCTTGAACACACACTCTTGAACACACACTCTTGAACACACACTCATGAACACACACTCATGAACACACACACACACTCTTGAGAACACTCATGAACACACACTCATGAACACACACTCATGAACACACACTCATGAACACACACTCATGAACACACACTCATGAACACACACTCATGAACACACACACACACTCTTGAGAACACTCATGAACACACACTCATGAACACACACTCATGAACACACACTCATGAACACACACTCATGAACACACACTCATGAACACACACTCATGAACACACACTTATGAACACACACTCATGAACACACACACACTCTTGAGAACACACTCATGAACACACTCATGAACACACACTCATGAACACACACTCATGAGAACACACTCTTGGACACACACTCTTGGACACACACTCTTGGACACACACTCTTGGACACACACTCTTGGACACACACTCTTGGACACACACTCGCGGACACACACTCGCGGACACACACTCGAGGACACACACTCGAGGACACACACTCGAGGACACACACTCGAGGACACACACTCGAGGACACACACTCGAGGACACACACTCGAGGACACACACTCGAGGACACACACTCGAGGACACACACTCGAGGACACACACTCTTGAGGACACACACTCTTGAGGACACACACTCATGGACACACACTCATGGACACACACTCTTGGACACACTCGTGGACACACACACTCTTGGAGACACACACTCGTGGACACACACTCGTGAACACACTCTTGAACACACACTCGTGGACACACACACTCTTGGACACACACACTCGCGGACACACACACACTCTTGGACACACTCTTGAGGACACACACTCTTGAGGACACTCGTGGACACACGCACTCTTGAACACACACTCGCGGACACACACTCATGGACACACTCGTGGACACACACTCTTGGACACACTCGTGGACACACACACTCTTGGAGACACACACTCGTGGAGACACACTCTTGAACACACACTCGTGGACACACACACTCTTGGACACACACTCGCGGACACACACACTCTTGGACACACTCTTGGACACACTCGTGGACACACACACTCTTGAACACACACTCGCGGACACACACTCTTGGACACACACTCATGGACACACTCTGGGAAACACACACTCTTGGAGACACACACTCGTGGACACACACTCTTGAACACACACACTCGTGGACACACACACTCTTGGACACACACACTCTTGGACACACACACTCTTGGACACACACACTCTTGGACACACACACTCTTGGACACACACACTCTTGGACACACACACTCGCGGACACACACACTCTTGGACACACACTCTTGAACACACACTCGCGGACACACACTCTTGGAGACACACACTCGTGGACACACACTCTTGAACACACACACTCGTGGACACACACACTCTTGGACACACACACTCTTGGACACACACACTCTTGGACACACACACTCTTGGACACACACACTCTTGGACACACACTCTTGAGGACACACACTCTTGGACACACACTCTTGGACACACACTCTTGGACACACACTCTTGGACACACACTCTTGGACACACACTCTTGGACACACACTCTTGGACACACACTCTTGGACACACACTCTTGGACACACACTCTTGAGGACACACACTCGAGGACACACACTCGCGGACACACACTCTTGAGGACACACACTCTTGAACACACACTCTTGAACACACACTCGCGGACACACACTCGCGGACACACACTCGCGGACACACACTCTTGGACACACACTCTTGGACACACACTCTTGGACACACACTCGCGGACACACACTCTTGGACACACACTCTTGAGGACACACACTCGCGGACACACACTCTTGAGGACACACACTCGAGGACACACACTCGCGGACACACACTCGCGGACACACACTCTTGAGGACACACACTCGCGGACACACACTCGCGGACACACACTCGCGGACACACACTCGCGGACACACTCGCGGACACACTCGCGGACACACTCGCGGACACACACTCGCGGACACACACTCGCGGACACACACTCGCGGACACACACTCGCGGACACACACTCGCGGACACACACTCGCGGACACACACTCGCGGACACACACTCGCGGACACACACTCGCGGACACACACTCGCGGACACACTCGCGGACACACTCGCGGACACACTCGCGGACACACTCGCGGACACACTCGCGGACACACACTCGCGGACACACACTCGCGGACACACACTCGCGGACACACACTCGCGGACACACACTCGCGGACACACACTCGCGGACACACACTCGCGGACACACACTCGCGGACACACACTCGCGGACACACACTCGCGGACACACACTCGCGGACACACACTCGCGGACACACACTCGCGGACACACACTCGCGGACACACACTCGCGGACACACACTCGCGGACACACACTCGCGGACACACACTCGCGGACACACACTCGCGGACACACACTCGCGGACACACACTCGCGGACACACACTCGCGGACACACACTCGCGGACACACACTCGCGGACACACACTCGCGGACACACACTCGCGGACACACACTCGCGGACACACACTCGCGGACACACACTCGCGGACACACACTCGCGGACACACACTCGCGGACACACACTCGCGGACACACACTCGCGGACACACACTCGCGGACACACACTCGCGGACACACACTCGCGGACACACACTCGCGGACACACACTCGCGGACACACACTCGCGGACACACACTCGCGGACACACACTCGCGGACACACACTCGCGGACACACACTCGCGGACACACACTCGCGGACACACACTCGCGGACACACACTCGCGGACACACACTCGCGGACACACACTCGCGGACACACACTCGCGGACACACACTCGCGGACACACACTCGCGGACACACACTCGCGGACACACACTCGCGGACACACACTCGCGGACACACACTCGCGGACACACACTCGCGGACACACACTCGCGGACACACTCGCGGACACACTCGCGGACACACACTCGCGGACACACACTCGCGGACACACACTCGCGGACACACACTCGCGGACACACACTCGCGGACACACACTCGCGGACACACACTCGCGGACACACACTCATGAACACACACACACTCTTGAGAACACTCGTGGACACACACTCGCGGACACACACTCTCGAACACACACTCTCGAACACACACTCATGAACACACACACACTCGCGGACACACACTCGCGGACACACACTCGCGGACACACACTCGCGGACACACACTCGCGAACACACACTCGCGAACACACACTCGCGAACACACACTCGCGAACACACACTCGCGAACACACACTCGCGAACACACACTCGCGAACACACACTCATGAACACACACACTCATGAACACACACACACTCTTGAGAACACACTCGCGGACACACACTCGTGGACACACTCGCGGACACACACTCGCGGACACACACTCGCGGACACACACTCGCGGACACACACTCGCGGACACACACTCGCGGACACACACTCGCGGACACACACTCGCGGACACACACTCGCGGACACACACTCGCGGACACACACTCGCGGACACACACTCGCGGACACACACACTCTTGAGAACACTCGTGGACACACACTCGCGGACACACACTCTCGAACACACACTCTCGAACACACACTCATGAACACACACACACTCTTGAGAACACACTCGCGGACACACACTCGCGGACACACACTCATGCGCAATGTATCCTCGTGCCCGTATGTTACCTCAGACAGCGCGCAAAATAAGAGGGGTGTGTGGACATACAGCCCCCCTGAGTTGAGCCCCCCAGTAACTCCGCTCCCTTTGGTCCTAGGGGGAGGAGACTTCGCCTGTATACTAATTTGGCCACGCCCAGTCGATTGGGCGTGGC